>CM032449.1:43876874-43926874 GCA_019049505.1 Pachyrhynchus sulphureomaculatus
AGACATTTTCCATCTCGTTAAAATGATTCACAAACGACACCGATTTTTAAAGTATTTAGTGGCCGCGGAATGTGTCTTTTTAGGCCCCTTTGGATGGGAAAAATGAAAGACTGTCTCGAGCCGACGCGAGTTCATTTTGGATTTTACGTGATTTCGACGAAAGTTCGGAACCGACTGATACTTTTACCAAAATGCTTCATAGATAAAGGGTCCCTATACTGATTTTTTTTTGAATCGCTATAATCATATCTACCAAGAATTAATTATCGTGGACACGTTTTTACTTGACAGAGCAATTTTTAAAGATTATCACTTATTTATATAATAACACTTTCTTCTCATTTAATAACAATTTTTATAGACAAAAGATGTGTGCTTCTATGGGTGGATCAGCCTCACCAGTGCTGGCCGAGATTATTACGAACAAGTTACTCTATTATGTTATCGAAAGGGTGAATTTCGAATTCTCCTTCCTTTTCCAATATGTAGATGATTTATTGGTAGCTCTACCTGAGGATGAAGTTCATTGTACTCTCGACATTTCTGACTCTTTCAATGAAAAACTACAATTCACAGTAGAGACTGAATCTGACAACTCGGTTCCTTTTCTTGACACAAGGGTAGTTCGATCTGACACCAATATAATAAAATTAGACTGGTATAGAAAGAAAATAAGCTCTGGACGATATAACCTTATCACTCCTATCATCCCTTGAAACAAAAATTAAACATAATAACAGCATTAAGAAACAGAATTGGCAGAATCTGTCCCTCTACATTTAAAGAAAAAATTTCAAATTATTAGAAAACATCCTAATTGCTAACAAATATCCAAAATCTATCATAAAAAAAAAACTTTCCAACCGATTAATAGACCTAGATAAAGAAATATTTTAAACAATGCAATATCAATTAAGATAAAATTTAGAAAGTTAAACCACGTAGAGGGTCTTTCCCAATCAATTATCGCATAAACGTTAAAATAGCTCAGTACAATTTGCAGAAACTTGAGTGTTACTACTCTTACAAAACAGGTAAAACTGATCTTTGGAAAAGTCAGGTCTAGTTTATGGAATTAAATGTAAATGTGGGTCAATCTAAATTGGCCAGACACGGCAAAATTTATCTAAAAGAATCGCTTTACTTAAAAGCGATTGTAAGCACAAACCAGATTCTACCAGTCTCAGTCGACTTGTGAATAAATACGATCATAAAGTCCACTATAACGAAATCTTCATTTTGGACACTGAAAGTAACATGTTCAGACGTAATTTTCTGGAAATATGCTATATAAAGAACTGCCAGAATAATCTTAACCATAAAAAAGACGTCGAAGGTTTAAATTCCATTTACACACATTACACATCTATACCATACTAAAAAAAATATTAACCAAAGATGCTTATACCAGTGTTTCTTTGAATTTTGATACTGCCTAAATTTTCCACTTTGCTTATTTTATTTTATTTTTCATGCGTTTCAACGATCTTAATTTGACCTTTTATTAATAACTTTTCTCAACACGCAAATTTAGTTTTCGACAGCATTGACAATTGTATACATTAAAATTACTAGATTTATTTCAAAATGGCAGAGCACGTGTCAGTTGGAACAAAAATTTATGGTGTAACTTTCAGATTTTAGTAATTCTATTCTTTCTGAAGTATGATTTTCTTCTTCTAATTGAAAAATTAAATTAACAAACCTATTTGATTGTTGTTAATTTTCGTGTATAAGTTCGGTGTTAACTATTGTTTTAAAATTATGTGTCAACACTTCTCTTCCCTCAACTGTGATTATTATGTAATTACCATTTTATTCCAATTCTGTCTTTCAAGAATCTCAAAAATTATGATAGAGCTTCTTGATGATGTACGATTTGGCATCGAAAGCCCGATATTAGAATAAAATTACAGTTATTAAGCTATCACTAAATTAAAACCCTCTTGGTTGTTACCACTAAGTTCTTTTAATATATATATATATATATATATATATATATATATATATATATATATATATATATATATATATATCTTAACCATAAAAAACCGGTCAAGTGCAAGTTGAACTTGCACAATTAGTGTTCCGTACGTTGATTGTTTTTAAAATAAAAATTTTTGTTAGGGTGGTATAAAATGATCAGTGACTTCATAAAACACACCCCAAATGAGTTTTCAACAAAGTTTGTTTCCAATCTTTACTGAAAACTGGTGACCTTGAAATTTTGTTTTTTTTTTATATACCAAATAAATTATTAAAGGTAATGCACTCGTGATAATTTTCGTTCAATCTATACCCCGTGGAAAAATATTCCAGGATTTTTTCAAATTTTTTGATCAGTATTTTTCGAGATAAGGTAGGGGACAGCGATTTTTTAAAAGTAATACGAAGAAAAGTGTGCGCAAGTATTACATTATATATATATATATATATATATATATATATATATATATATATATATATATATATATATATATATATAATTTTTACTCGTGTTTTCACAAGCTTTCATTTGACACCACACTCGATGACCTAATAAAAAGAAATTTTTTTCACTTCCGATTTCACCCCTCAAAACGAACCCCTTAAGTCAAAATTTATGTTACGGTGGTATAAAATAATCAGTGACTTCACAAAACACACCCCAAATGAGTTTTCAACAAAGTTTGTTTCCAATCTTTACTGAAATCTGATGACCTTGAAATTTTTGTTTTTTTTATATACCATATAGATTATTAAAGGTAATGCACTCGTGATAATTTTCGTTCAATCTACACCCCGTGGAGAATAATTCCAGAATTTTTTCGAAATTTTTTGATAAGTAGTTTTCGAGATAAGGCCCGGGACAGCGATTTTTCGCGAATTTTTAAAAATAATACAAAGAAAAGTGCGCGCAAGTATAATATTATATATATATTTTTTACTCGTGTTTTCACAAGCTTTCATTTGACACCACACTCGATGACCTAGTAAAAAAATTTTTTTTTCACTTCCGACTTCATCCCCCAAAACTAACCCCTTAAGTCAAAATTTAATTCTCAAAACTACATGGCTCTGATAAGGCCATCAATTCCTATATTATTACCAAATTTCACCTTTCTATGTCAAATAGTTTCCGAGAAAATCGGGTGTGACAGACAGACAGACAGACAGACAGACAGACAGACAGACAGACAGACAGACAGACAGACAGACAGACAGACACCGAAGTGATCTTATAAGTGTTCCGTACGGAACACTAAAAAGACGTCGAAGGTTTAAATATATATATATATATATATATATATATATATATATATATATATATATATATATATATATATAAATATATATATATATATATATATATATATATATATATATATATAATATATAAAATGCAACGTCTCTCTGTTTGTCTGTCTGTCCGTTAGTGCGCTTATCACTGGAGAATCACTTGTCCGATTTACGTACTTTTTTTTTTAAAACATACATATGTTCTCTGGCCAGGTTATAGGCTATATTTTATTACGATAGGTAGCATAAGGAATGAGGAGTGACGTAAAATAGTGATTGATGTCGGAAAAAAGTTTGCCGCTAGCGCGTTCCCTTGCAATACACCGCCTAAACCATTAAATATGGAACAATATTATGTAGCAGAGAATATCTATAATCTATAGTCTATAATATATATAAAATGCAATATCTCTCTGTCTGTCTGTCTATCCATTAGTGCGTTTATCACGCGAAAACCACTTATCCGATTTATGTGTCGTTTTTTTTAAATTCGTACATATATTCTTTGGCCAGGTTATATAATAATAATAATCTATATCTATAATATACATAAAATGCAAAGTCTCTTTGTCTGTCTGTCTGTCCATTAGTGCGCTTATCCCTCGAGATCCACTTATCCGATTTACGTGATTTTTTAAATTTATACATATGTTCTCTGACCAGGTTATAGATATATATTTTATTACATCTATAATATATGTAAAATGTAACGTATCTCTGTCTGTTTGTCCGTTTGTGCGCTTATCACTGGAGAACCACTTATCCGATTTACGTGCTTTTTTATTAAACATGCTAAACCATTAAATATGGAACAATGTCATGTAGCAAAGAATATCTATAATATATATATAAAATGCAACGTCTCTCTGTCTGTCTGTCTGTCCGTTAGTGCGTTTATCACTGGAAAACCACTTATCCGATTTACGTGCTTTTTTTCTTAAACATACATATGTTCTCTGGCCACATTATAGGATATATTTTATTACGTTAGGTGACATAAGGAATAAGCAGTGACGATAATAGTGAATCAAGTCGGAGAAAAGTTTGCCGCTAGCGCGTTCTCTTGAAATACGCTGTCTAAAGCATTAAATATGGAACAATATTATGTAGCAAAGAATATAATATATATAAAATGCAACGTCTCTCTGTCTGTGTGTCTGTCCGTTAGTGCGCTTATCACTCGAGAACCCCTTATCCGATTTACGTGTTTTTTTTTTAATTCATACATTTGGTTTGGTTATCTATAATCTTCTATCTAGGATATATATAAAATGCAACGTCTCTCTGTCTGTCCGTTGGTGCGCTTATCACTTGAGAACCACTTATCCGATTTACGTGTTTTTATAAATTTATACATATGTTCTATATAACTCGATATAAGCCTAGATAATGGGAGATAAGGTGAGATAATGGGAGATAAGGAGAAATAATGGGAGATAAGTCAAGATAAGACTCGATAATGGGAGATAAGTAGAGATAATGGGCGATAAATATAAATAATGGGAGATAAGGACAAATAATGGGAGATCAGCAGAGATAAGTCTAGAAAATGGGAGTTATGGTGAGATAATGGGAGATAAGGAGAAATAATGGGAGATAAGGAGAAATATTGAGAGATAAGCCTAGATAATGGGAGATAAGGTGAGATAATGGGAGATAAGGAGAAATAATGGGAGGTAAGAGAAAATAATGGGAGATGAGCAGAGATAAGCCTAGATAATGAAAATTATGTAGAGATAATGGGAGATAAGGAGAAATATTGAGAGATAAGGAGAAATAATGGGAGATATTTTATTACGTTGGGTAACATAAGGAATAAGCAGTGACGATAGTGGTGAATCAAGTCCACGCGATAGGAGCCGCGGGCCCGACTAGTATATATATATATATATAAATAAATATATATATATATATATATATATATATATATATATATATATATATATATATATATATATATGTATATATATATATATATATATATATATATATATATAAATATATATATATATATATATATATATATATATATATATATATATATATATATATATATATATATAACACATGGGCTGAAAAGTCCCGGGCCTAACAAAGAAAACACGGTTTTTTTTTGGTTCAAAATTAGCTTTATTCATCAACGTAATCTCCATCAAGAGCAACGCAATCATTCCAGCGCCGCTCTAACATTTCAATACCACTTTTGTAGAACGATTTATCTTTTGCCTCAAAATAGGCCTCAGTTTCAGCGATAACCTCTTCATTCGTGCGAAATTTCTTACCGGCGAGCATTTTTTTCAGGTCTGCGAACAGCCAGTAGTCGCTGGGAGCCAAATCTGGCGAATACGGTGGATGTGGGAGCAATTCGAAGTTCAATTCATGTAGTTTTGCCATTGTTTTGATTGACTTGTGACACGGTGCGTTGTCTTGATGAAACAAAATTTTTTTCTTTGCCATATGCGGTCGTTTCTTTGCAATTTCGGCCTTCAAACGCTCCAATAACGCTATATAATATTCACTGTTGATGGTATTTCCTTTCTCAAGATAGTCGATGAATATTACACCACGCACATCCCAAAATACCGAGGCCATAACCTTTCCAGCCGATTGTTGTGCTTTCGGGCGCTTTGGACGAGGTTCACCAGTTGCTGTCCATTCAGATGACGATCGTTTTGATTCCGGAGTGAAGTGATGGATCCATGTTTCATCCATTGTCACATATCGACGCAAAAATTCCGGTTTGTTACGTTTAAACATGGCCAAACACTGCTCAGAATCATCAACACGTTCTTGTTTTTGATCAACAGTGAGCAAACGCGGCACCCACTTTGAACAGAGCTTTCTCATAGTCAAATGCTCATGCAATATAAAGCCAACACGTTCTTTTGATATCTTTACGATGTCAGCTAACTCACGCAACTTCACTTTTCGATCATTCAAAACGATTTTATGGATTTTTTTGATGTTTTCTGGTGTTACCGCCTCATTTGGACGTCCACTGCGTTCTGCATCATCGGTGTCTCTACGACCACGTTTGAAGTCAGCAAACCAACGTTTTATTGTTGTTTCTGATGGAGCGGAGTCCCCATAACACTTTTCAAGCCATTGCTTCGCTTGAACGGTATTTTTTCCCATCAAAAAGCAGTGTAAAATTAAAACACGAAATTGTTTTTGATCCATTGTTTTGAAAATAACAAAAGTAGCGTCATTCTTAGCACAATAACTCACAAACTAATGAATAGAATATCATGAAAT
Organism: Pachyrhynchus sulphureomaculatus; assembly: GCA_019049505.1. Taxonomy (NCBI): domain Eukaryota; kingdom Metazoa; phylum Arthropoda; class Insecta; order Coleoptera; family Curculionidae; genus Pachyrhynchus; species Pachyrhynchus sulphureomaculatus. The sequence goes on from CM032449.1 coordinate 43,883,409, forward strand.
TTTAACAGCTGTCTTTTAAAGGTTAGTATTAACTGAAATAAAGGTGACTGCAATAAAACTAGCGCCATCTATGTGTTAGGCCCGGGACTTTTCAGCCCATGTGTTATATATATATATACATATATATATATATATATATATATATATATATATATATATATATATATATATATATATATATATATATGTATATATATATATATATATATATATATATATATATATATATATATATATATATATATATATAATGTAGTATTTTGAAAATAGTTTATTTAAAATACAGGAGGAATTAGTTTCTATAATACTGTTCATAGATAACGTGCGGCATAACTCCTCTCTTCCAAAAATGGACTATGTGATCATCCAGGCATTACCTCTTGAAATTATCTCAGCAAAAATTCAGCACATGAAATTTATATGACATAAGCTGTAATCGTCTAAACACTAGGAATGACTAATATATTACTGAAGAACTGAGGCTTACTCTTCTTGAATTTTCTTTTGAAGTCATCAAATTTATTGAACGCGTCTTCTTTTAAGTGAAAGCTGAGGTTAAGGGTAAGCAGCAAGCTAATTTTAATACTTAATTCTGGCGACACAATTACTTGTAGTTTCCTCGTATTTCAAATAACTACTTTTCAAAAACCTTTCAACTAGGATTAAAATATGTAATATTTAACCGATAGCTTGAGAATTTTTGTTTCAATTTGCTGATATGTGGAGGTGTATAGTGAGGCTCTTCAACTTTAAGTGTACGAAGACTTTCTGTTCATTTTTTGAAACTCCAGTTTGTTACAGATGTAGGATTGTGCTTTGAACTCTTAATATTCTTGACCTAGGTACGCATACTGCATTCTTTTTTTTGCGAGAGTGGTTTAAGTGATTTCGAATTGGTCATGACACAACAAGAAGACAACTTTCAAAAAGTACGTGACGAAACAGGTCATTGCGATTGATTAAAAATGAATCGAGGAAATCAAAATTAACTGAGGGTTTGTACCATTGTCCCAAGTTTCGTATGAATCCTCATTTAGAACCCCACGACACTCTTTGAATCCATGAAAATATATCAAAAAATGATAAAATAAAACTCATTTAGTCAATTGATTATAAGAATCCAAGGCTATATCCAAACCGAAGGAGAGTATAACGAATAGTTCTTTTTAAATTATTTTCTATTAAAGATGCGGTCTATTCTTGGGGGCAACATGTAAATATGTTTGATTTCGCAAAATAATTAGCCAAAGCCATGAAAACATAGATCGGATTAGCAACAATAATATTAACCTAGAAATATGATTTCTTATGTATATTACATATAATAAAATTTAAGTATTCTTAATTTTAAAAAGAGCTGACCACAATAACTTTATAAAAATATGTTTTAGGAAACCTGGAGTAATAGAACCTGTCGAAAGAATTTGCGGTACCAGTCCATGTCCACTTTGTATTGAGCATGATTTAGTAACTGACGTTATTGATACGCTACAATTTGCTTATACAAAAGAAGAAATTCAAGACAAACTTAAATATCGGCTGAAGATAGACGGTTCCCAAGCGGCACTACATAATGTTTCTGCTTGTCACCTTCCTAAGTCTAGACAAATTATACAAAAACGTTATCAATAAATATAACGAGTTATTTAATTCTTTTTTGTTCATAAAGCATATATTAGCATTTTCGGATAGCATTTGGGCAGTACTTTTTCCGGAATATGAAGATACAGTCTCATTATTTCCCATTCCCCTTCTATAGCTAATTGTGTCGGAGTCGGCCAGTTGGGCCAGGAATTATCTGCGTAATCCTTTACGCTGTAAAGGGATCCGTTAAGGGTACATACACCTGAAATTTTCAAAAATTCGATTTTTTTTATGGTTTTTTATTCTCTATAAGAATTATTAAAATATATATATATATATATATATATATATATATATATATATATATATATATATATATATATATATATAAGAAAATTCTATTCCATTACAAATCTATAGCATTAATTGTGACCTGGCGTCGGATTCGGACCGCTGCCTGTCCCAATGCACTGTCTGCAATATTACTCAATCAATTTTTAATATTTTTTAACTTTTTTTACATCGTAATAATTACTTTTTCTGGAGTCGAGAATTCTTTTCAATTTTTCTAATAAACAATTCTTTATAAATAAATAAACACAAATTTTTTCGTCGAGAATTGCATACTGAAGTTTGAAACACCGTAAAATTTTTATGATTAAAAAAAAAAAACCCTTCCACAGTTTTTAACCACTACATTATTATTTTTTTTATGGGTCTAGCACACGTGTGCAGCAGAAAGTACCTATAGCGCTACAGGAGCGACACGTATGCGGAGAAAGCGATACACGTTGTTCTTGAATCGCTGTAAATTGTACTCGGTGGGTAACACAGTCTTGGGCAAATTATTCCAAAGGGATGATGTTCTCCATATAAAAGACTGCTTGAAAAGCTTTGTACGAGGAGTAACAAGCTGAACCTCATACGGATGTGAAGTATTAGCGCGACGTGTATTTCTAACATGCACCGCTCTGGAAGGAATTAAGCGGGCCACATCCTTCTAACACTTTCCATGAAAATACCAGCGAATCAAGGCCGCCGGTCAGTTCCCCGTCTTCAATCACACGAACAGCTCTTCTCTGAATAGAGTCCAACAAATGCAGTGTATGTTTGGCAGCGGAGCCCCAAACATGGGAGCAGTATTCCATAGTTGGTCGAATTTGAGCTTTGTAAAGAACAGTTATTGTGGAGTGTAAAGCTTTCTGGTTCGAAATAATATTCCCAACTTTTGAGAAGCTTTCCTTGCTATGCCTGCAAGATGTTCATGCCAGGACATATTTGCTCCCAAATTAATGCCCAACAAATTGAGTGACGATGTTAAAGGAATGGAGTGCCCCAACATAACTATGTCGGGTTCAGCAACGTTAACTTTTTTAGAAAAAACTGCCGCCGCGGTTTTTGTAGCGATAAATTCCACTTGGTTAGTGTCACCCCAAAATAGAATTTCTTCTAGGTTTTTGTTAAGTTGAACAACTTCCTGCTGTCTGCGCATAGTCGTCTGAGTAGCCGACGTTCGAGCGTTCCAAGTGAATGAAGAGATAAGCGTACTGTTATCTGCAAAGCTGTAAATTGGATTCTCGGTCTTTTCCAGCAGATCGTTAATGTAAATGAGAAAGAGAGTACGAGACAATATGGAGCCTTGAGGTACATCGGCATGATAGTGAAGAACGCTCTCTGACGCTCTTGAGGTAACATGAGAGCCACAAACAGAACTTTTCAGACATACCATAAGAGTGTAGCTTAGCCAACAGCCCATCGCGCCAAACACGGTCGAATGCCTTGGATATGTTAAGAGCAACCGCTCGATATTCTCCAAGGTGTTCAATTGCGTTGTTCCAAACATGTGTTACATAAGTCAGAAGAACTCCTGTTGATCTATTTTTACGAAAGCCATAATGGTGATCGCTAATAATGTTGAATCCTTCAAGATATTTTAGAAGATGCTGATTGATAACCTTTTCCATGACTTTCGATATTATTGAAAGCAGTGCGATTGCTCGGTAGTTATTTGGCAAGGTCTCCTTGCCTTTTTTAACTATCGGCTGAACTGTGACACATTTCCAGCAGGAAGGAAATATTCCCTTTCTGTAGGATAGGTTGAAAAATCTACAGAAAACTGGTGTTAGTTCCCTCGCACAGTTTTTGAGAACTATGGCAGGTATCACATCAGCGCCAGAAGCTTTTTTGGTGTCTAGCTTCATTAAAATACTTTTTATGATATGCTATCTGAAGACAATATCGGGCATCTTTGACTGTACTGTGGGAATAGTAGCTGGTGTTTTTCTTTGGAAATTGGCAGTAGAATGTGAAGCAAAGAGTTCAGCAAACAAGTTCGCTTTCTCAACAGGTGTCGTTGCAATAGAATTATCTGGCCGTATGAGTGGTGGTATGGTGGATTTGGTGAAATTTTGACTAACTGCCTTAGCGACTGACCAAAAGGACTTATTGGGCGAAACGAGAACTTTGTTGGTTTGTTTATATGGTTATTTTTTATTTTTGTATATTGGTTGATTTTTTGTGAAGTTAACTTGCAGACAAGGAGGCTCCATAGTTTTCAGTAGTGGTCCATGTAACCCGATAAAAAATAATGTTAACATTTAAAACCTATTAAAAAAAAAAAATCTTATAATTTAAAGTACAATAAAAATATATATCCGCCATTCTTTTGTATTATTCACTTAATAATCTTTAAAATATTTTTTTAAATACACATACCCCCTTAATACGATGGAGCACTTAGGCCAGACTCTAATAAAACCATAACAATATTAGGTACTTCTGTTATGGATAATGAACCATTTTTGGGGAGGAAACAGGTATATATTTTCCCAAATCAGCGCAATGTTGTGTTTGTTTTCTGATTGTTGTATGTGTTAGATCGTAAATAATAACTATTATGGAAGTAAAATGTTTTGTTAGCGAGAATGGGAAAGAACGCCTAGTAATCCAGAATTTGAAATTTTTCATAAAAAGTCCAAATGTGCTGCAAAAGTTTATACGACCTGTAACGACTTCAATATTGTTTTAAATTATGATTTATACCTGAGGAACATCTTCAAAGGCAATTCACATCAGTACATATTCACCGAGGTTGTTTGCTCTCAGTTTGTGTAGAAAAATCGAGATGTTGAATTTTAGTTCTGAGGACTAACTCGCATTTTCGTACGTTGTTTTATTTATTTGTTCGTTTGTTCATATTTATATATTTTATATTTCAACATTTTAATACCTTGACGAAAAGAACATATTTCTTAATATATCTAATCCCTGTATTAATATTGTAATTACTCCTGAAGAAGTTATAAAACGATAATGAAATATTGAGTATTAAAGAAAAAAAGAGTTTTTATTTACAGTCAAGACCGATTCTCGATAATCAAACAAGCATCTAATTGACAGATTCAATATTTAATATATTCAAAGGTCGATAACAGATTACCAAATTATATATATATATATATATATATATATATATATACGTATATATATATATATATATATATATATATATATATATATATATATATATATATATATATATATATATATACGTATAATTCAGATAGGCTTTTAATTTAACCCTAACCTTAAAATATAACTGTCTTCTGTCAAATGCCAATGGAGGCATGCCACGTTTAAAATAGTTCTTAGAATAATTGGTAAAATGAAATTTTTGATCATCCTGTTAATTTTAAATCCTAATTAAGTTTATGTTCCCTTTTTGTGACTTATTTACTAACATGTGGAGGTTTTACGCTGTTGGCCCTAGTTTTGGAAAGTAATCACTGATACATTTTGTAAGTATAAATTGGCTTTTTCTGACTAGAATGAAAATTCACTAACTTTCATATTTTACATAATTAACTTGTTATTAGTGATTCTCTCTGTTACAGATCTCCTGAAGAAGTTTGTAAACACAAACGAAAGCTTGAGAATATTAAGAATAAAATTCAGTTTTTAAAAAAATACATTACTAACTTTTATATGCATTCTCAACCCATAAGAGCAATATATATATATATATATATATATATATATATATATATATATATATATATATATATATATATATATATATATGTATATATATATATATATATATATATATATATATATATATATATATATATATATATAGATATATATATATATATATATATATATATAGATATATATATATATATATATATATATATATATATATATATATATATATATATATATATATATATAATATAATAAAAGCAATATTACGGCTACACTGCCCACACACTGACACTTTTCTTTCCTGTCGAGTCACAATGGAAGGTTACTATATTATTCAAGATCCGACATTTAATAAAGTCTACCAGTTTCAGGCGTACAATTATGTCTAGTGCATTTTTTATAAGTCTTCTCTGAATTGAAACTGCTGTTCAAGTCTTGAAAAAACGACAAAGAAAAATTTTAATTTACTAATGTTACGTGTTTGATGAATATTTTATGTTTTTTTTAAAGAAATTTAAGTACTGTAGGTTATTTTTAGGCAGCATTTCGTTAAAATAATCCGAAGGATTTTTTCTCAAAAAGTTGCCAGTGACCGTATTTAATCTAAACAAGAACATGGAAATACAGTGTTTATGATTGATCTAATGTTGGATACCGATATTTGTTTCCGATGATTCCTTAGAAAAAAAAAATAATTTGCCTTATGAATTTAGTTTAGGTCAGTTTTAGGAATTACTTGGCTATTTTTTCTGAGAATTATAGGACCCATATAATTTTCCGCTGTTATCAATTTATTACTCTAATCTGTATTGTCTATTGAAACTCAATATATCCGATTGCCTAAGAAAAATGTGATTAGCTGAATGAGATAATTGAGTATACGAGGGTTGTATCAAAAGTATCTGGTGTAAAATTTATTTTTTTATTTTTTAACATAGTCTCCTTTTAGCTCGGTATATTTCGTCCAACGTTTTTCTATCTTTTGTATCCCATCTAAAAAATACGATTTCTCCAAGCCTTCAAAATAGGCGTTTGTTTCAGCAGTTACCTCATCGTTGGTGCCAAATTTTTTTCTGCCGAGTCATTTTTTGATACTCGGAAATATTAAATAATCGCTGTGGGCTAAATCTGGAAAACACGGTGAATGCGGAAGCCGCAGAACCGTGCATTGTCTCGATGAAAAAGAATTTTTTCTTCGCCAAATGCGAACGTTTTTCTTTCATATGGTGATTGAAACGATCCAATATGTTAACAAAATATATCGTTTTGCCCTTTTCAAGGTAATCGACGTGGATTATGCCCTGTACATCCCAAAACACTGTGACCATGACTTTGTTAGCCGATAAACTCGCCTTGACCTTCTTTAGCATCGGTTCGCAACAGAAAACCCACTGTTTGGACTATTCTTTGGTCTCTGATGTGGTGTGATGAATCCATGTCTCGTCAACAGTTATGATTCAACGCCAAAAATCATTCCGATTGCGTTTTAACATCGCCAAACATTCTTTTGAAGTTAACACACGTGCGTGTTTATTATCAATTTTGAACAATCGCGGCACCCATCTTGTGGAAAACTTTTTTATATCCAAATGAATTGTTAAAACGTTCTGCTCTCTTTCAAATGAGATGCCCACAGTTTCAGCAATTCCATGCACTTTCATTCTCCGATCATTCATCACTATACCATAGATTTTTTCAATCATTTGTTGATGTGGTGACCTCATTTGAACGACCTGGACGTTATTTACCAAAAAGGCTTGTACGGTCGCGTTTGAATTTAGCTGTCCAATATTTTATGGACCATACCGAAGGTACAGAGTTCCCATAAACTTTGCCGAATTCCGCTTTTATCTCACCATTCGTTTTGTTTTTCAAAAACTCCTCGTTACTCAATTTTTTACATTGATCTACGAGTTTTAAGTCAGGTCAAAATCCTCTCAACCTTTTTTTTTGTTAGCAGTAAAGAAAATAGTTTACTGGAAAAATTTTAAATATCAAGTCTTGTTAGTTAATTAGTTTAAGCAAAAAGGAAGATTTATGACTGAGGAGATTAGAGGCGTTGCTTCTTACATATCGTCTTATAAGTAGCTTTCGACTTTCTTGAGGTGGAAAATTGTGTTATTGTTTCATTATTTTCAAATTTTGATAGCCAAACCTATAACGTGTTAAAGGGGTGGTGAACGAAGTTGGAGAAGGTGTTTCATATAGTTTCATATATAGTGGGTAACATATCCTTTTTTTGGAGCTAAAGAATATAAAATATATATGTTTTTTAAATATTGGAAAATGCTAATAGTGATCTAAATAACAGGTTAACAGCGAGGAAGAAGGGTTGGACGGTTTGCTAAATATATATCATCCTTTCCAGGGTTCTTAAAATCCAAAAAAAAAAAAACAGAAAATTCTGTTGTTCTTCCATTATTTTCAATTGCTTGTAATCAATCATATTTATAATACGATTGTTAAAAGTTCATTAACATACGACTCCGAAGTTTGACAAATTAGCAAGGCAATGGACCGAAAACTCCTTGCCACAGAGATGGATTTTTTGAGAAGATCAACCAAGATATCGAAACTAGAAAAGATAAGAAACGAGGAGATCAAAAAACTAACAAAAAGAAAGAACTATTATAGGAAAAATCCACAGGAAATAATTAATCTGGTACGGACATGTCAACCGAATGGATTAGGAAAGACTATTGAAAATGGGAATACACTTGAGACCAAAGGACAACCGCAAACGCTATCTCACAAGAGAAACATGGATAAAGAAAGTAACAGAGGCACATCTACAAGACGGAGAATGGAGCAACAGGAAACGATGGCAACAAGGAACCGGAAGGCGACCACATTCGCTATAAACCAGGTTATATATCAAAATATTATCAAATTGTGTTATTTTTTCGTTATTTCAACTATTGGTTAGACATATAAAGGGCTAAAGAATGAAGAGAGGAGTTATAGACGTTGTTCTACATATTCCGTGATGCATCTTTTCGTAGTTATTGGAGCCGTAAAATCTGCAAACAATATTACTTGTTAATCATTATTAATTACTTACGATTAAACAATTAACGGAGTAAAGCCATGTGGAGGGAAGTTAGTAGAGTTCCAGCGTTTAAGAATTCTTTGATTCAAGGAATTTAAAAATTTGCTAAAAATAATTGTGCATTTACTTTTATTATTTGTTTTGTCTTTATTCTATATATTATGTCATATGGTCTCATAAATAGGTATCAAAAATTATTATTATTATTATTACTTTCAATTATTCAATTTAAAAATATGAAGGATTGAACGGATGTGGAATCAGAGAAATTCGCGGAATCGATTGATTATGTATCGTATTACACATTCTTTTCAGGTTTCTTGAAGTCGAAGAATCTTAAAATTGCGTTATTCTTCCATTGTAGTCATAGATATAAAATGGAAAAGAAATTAAAGAAGTTGCTTATAAGTTGTTTTCGGGTTAGAAGTCAAGATAATTAAATATCGTGTTATGTTTTCGTTATCGTGAATTATTTCGAGTTAAGCATATAAAGGGTTAAAGTGATGAAAAATGAATTTAGAGGTGTTATTCCGTGTGTTTCGTGATAGACGTTATCTTGGATTCTAGGAAATTGAAAATTATCTTATTTTTTTTATTTTTTTTCAATTTTGACAGAAATAATATGAAAAGAAGGCTAAGATGCGATTAAGAGTGACCCAACCCAATCGTCCATAGTATTTCACCTTTAACTTGTCTTGAAAAGTAACGGCAGGTAATTAAATGCAATTATACTTTTGGGGTAGTTCACAATAAGTGATTAATTTCTTCTTTGAAATATTGGGAAGTAATGATTACTCTTGAGTGTTAGAAATTCAAATTCCGTATTTATTTTATAATTCATATTTACGAAGAAAGTACTGGAACTTTACTTAGTTTTCCTCTATATTTTTGAGAGCCTAATTTTTAATACAAGCATAACCTATTTTAATTTAATATATATTTATGTCTTTATTATTAGGAGCTGTATGTATATATTCTTACTATTTATAAAATACGACTTTCTTTTGTGTAACTTATTATAGTGTTCCCTGGAAATTTTTCATAGATGTTCTTTTTAAAGGCCTCCACCTTGTCGTTTGTTTTATTTATTAAAATATTGCTAACCGGGCCGTTGATTCTGGGCACGCTTGTACTCGTACCTTTAGTCAAAAATCGGAGCATTTAAGTTTTTATTCCCAACTTCAGTTGCTTTTTATACTTGAATCATGAATAGGGTAAGCCAGTTTTTATTGTATTATTTTTCCACAGCTACGAGTTTTGTTGCACTCTGTATATTTTGTAATTTCTACATGAATTAACTTCACAAATATTTTTAATTGTTACATATATTATCTTAATAAGAGTGCTGAACTATTATCATGTATGAATCTTATTGTTAAAAGATACATATTACTGTATCTTGCGCAATGCAAAAATTCTCCATAGCTTAATTGTGAGCCAATAACTAAACGGATGGTCTGGATATACCGTAGACCGTTAAAGTCGGAAAGACGATCCTGAGCAAATACCAATCAAGACGGAGACTTATGTTAATTTGGCAATGGTCGTGCCCGAATGGATCGTGACCGATTTGTTAACTTTTTTTTACTAAAAACAAACAGTTTAAAACTATAGTGATGAACTTGGTTGTATTTAAACATGTTTTATCGACAATAGTTTATATTAAAATTTATATGGGACATTATCTTTCACTGTTTGAGGTATATAAAGGAAACTCATTGTTTTAAGCAAAAACTGAAGGGAACTGTTTAAAATTTCGTTGATAACGCTACAATACAAATTTTATACAGTACTATGCTAAATTGTGACCCGTTTTGAATATCTTGTATATGGACAATAATACGAAACATTATTTTACAGTTTGTAAAATTTAATAGGTAAGTTTTGACGTACTCTAGTAATTGTTAAATATTTATTAGCAACTTATATACGAAATTTCCAGGTAGTACTTACCAAAAGACCTTTTATAGTTTCTAAATTACTGAAGAAATTCTAAGCCTACACTTATGTTTCTTCCTACTACTCCGTTTCCTCACGAAGGTCGGCGATTATTATAGCTAAACGAATTTTAGAGACTGCTGCTAGAAAAATATCACCTGAAAAACATTCAACCCACCTTCGCATGTCTTTTAGCCAAGAATTCTGCCCTATATTCCCCTCAATAATTAAAGGTAGGAGTTTGTATTTTGGGTCCCCCATTATATGTCCAAAATATTGAGTTTTTCTTACTTTTATGGTTATTAGTAGTTATTTCGCTTTATTCATTTTTTCTAGTTCTTCCGTGTTTTTTATTTTCTGTACCCAAGAGATGCAAAGAAACCGAATTTAAACGTATATTTCAAATTCTCCTAGTGGTTCTTCTGAGCGAGAGCCAAGAGTCCAACATTCCCATCCATAAAATAGCATGGGAAATACATACGCTCTCACCATTCTTATTCGGAGTTCGAGACTGAGGCTTGTTCTTTGGAAAACTTTATTCTAATTCATATATGTCACTCTGGCTTGTTCAATTCTGGAATATATCTCCTTTCTTGGGTCTCACTGTTCTACGGTGCTGTCCTTTATTTCGAGGGATTCTGGTGGAAGTTTTTTCTTCGTCATTACCATCCACTTGGTTTTTCTTATATTCATCGTTAATCCAAATTTTTCACTTGCTGATACGACTCGATCGACCGGTTGTAGGAGATGTTTGATATTGTTTGCTAATAGAACAGTATCATCAGCATACCGTATATTGTTCAGTGTATTCCCATCAACTCTTATGCCTTCATATATGGCTTAATTAAAAACAGCATTAGAATAAAAATTGGTGAGAGTGGTGAGAAAATGCATCCCTGTCTTACACCTTGGACTATTTTCCAATGTTTCGGATTTTTCCAAGCTAATTTTAATTTCTATTGATTGATTCTAGCACAGATATTTTATGATATTTAGATAACTTTTGTCTGTATTTATTGTTTTTAGAATTTTTAATAATTTCACAATCGAAAGCTTTATTGTAATCTATAAAGCACGCATATATATCCATGTTCTTACCTTTAGAGCGCTGGACTAATATATTTAATAAGAATAAAGTTTCGTGTGTATCCATGCCTTTTCGGATTCCAAACTGTGTGTTGTCTATTACTGCTTCGCATTTTCTATATAATCTTATCTGGGTGATTCTCAGAAATATCTTAAGAACATGAGGCACTAAATTTATTAAGCGATAATGGTCACATTTTACTGATTTTAACTTTTTAGATATTGGGATAAAAGTCACTTCCAGCCAGTTACGAGGAATTTGTCTAATTTCATATATCTTGTTAAATAAGACTACTAATCGATTAATAAATGGAGTTTCATCAGAAAATATTTTGAGGATTTCTCCCTTTATCTCATCTGGACCAACTGTTGCTTTTCCATATTTCTGTAGTTGTATTCTGTTTTCGTTATTTCTGGCCCTATGTCAGTATCTCTGGTTGTAGGTTTTCAGATCTGTGTCCATTGAAAAATTGTTTTTATATTGATTCCATGTCTTTATTTTGCCCTTAGTATCTAATACAACCTCATTACTTCTATTTTTCAGAATCCTTTCTTGTTTTTTCTTTATTTTTTCCTGTCAGTTCTTTCACCTTCTTATGTAGGTTGAATATGTCTTGTTTCTTTTGCAGTTCCTCTATTTTTCGACATTTCTCATTTAACCAGATTTCTCGACCTTCTCTACATTTCCGACCTATTACTCTGTTTACTTGTACTTTGAGACATCTTTTGCTTTATGTAAGCATCTTTCCTCTATCATACTTAGTATTTCTTCGGTCATCCATTCCTGCTATTTCCTATTCTCTGCTCGATCTATTTCTTTCTCCTGTACCGTTGCTAATTCATTTTTAATCGTATCCAATTGTGATTCGACGTTCCGTTCTTTGTTCTTATTTGGTCCTTAAATTTCTCATCCATTCTTTTTGATATTTGTCTTTTAATTTCAGGTTTATTCAGTTTCTTTGTGTCTGAGGGGTTTATTGTTTGTTTTTTGTTGATCCTATTGAACATTAAATTTCTCATCCATTCATTTTGATATTTGCCTTTTAATTTCAGGGTTCTTTAGTTTTTTTGTGTCTGTGGGGTTTATTGTTTGTTTTTTGTTGATCCTATTGAACCTTAGCAACTGAAACTCCATGAGCACCGGATTATGGTCTGAACTTGCGTCTGCCCCAGGGTAGGTCTTTACAGAATTTACAAATTTCTTCATGTCCTGTTTAACGAGAATAAAATCTAGTTCCTATTCCTATGGTCAGGTGTACAACTGCCTGGAGGTTTGAAAAATATGTTGCTACTAAAAAGATCATTCTCGATACAAAATTGGACGAGTTTGTCCCCTCAATCATTTCTCAGATCCAAATTGTACTCTCCAATCACCTCGCCGTCTGCTCCTCACCTCAGTGTTAAAATCATCCCTGAATAATAATTATTTCGCCCCTTCACAAATTTTGCCACCTCTATAGTTCACCGCAAAAACGTCCAACCTCTTCATCTGATTTATCGCATGTTGGAGCATAAACCTGTATAATGTTCTTATTCTGTGAGTCATTTATAGTTGTACCATCATTATCATGTCATTATTAAGTACAAAATTAATCAGGAATTTATTAATTTCAGGTGACAACACAACGGCAACTCCATATTGGTCTTGAAATCCTCCCGAGTATACATGTACTTTTTCAATCCTTTGTTGGCAAGTGCCAGTCCATCTAACTTCGCTCAAACCGAAAATATCGATCTTTATTCAATACATCTCTCTCTCAATATCGGCCAGTTTTCGAGCCATGTAGAGTGCTTAAATGTTCTATTTCATTCCTCATCTAAAAGGTATCCCGGACTGGGTGCAACAATATTTGAATTTCGTTCACCATCTAGAATTAATTACAACACCGTAAACGAAAAAATACAAACAAGATGTTTATAGCAGACAAATTTTGGAGGGATTAATTATGTCTTTTGATTGGTGTTATTAATCATGCAAAATTTTGATTGCTGTAAACATCTTCCTTTCTTGATCATAGTGTTTTAAAATAATATTTTTCTTGTTATAAATGCCTATACTCAAAATTAGAAATTTCTGAAAAATGGTATCTATATAAAATATCCATATTGGGGTAAAATTTTATCTATATTTCTTCTGGTTTTTCGTGTTTTAATGTCATCTTTAATTTAACCAGAACTTGGTATAATTTGCTCTAAAGCGCAACGTTTAGATTCAGCAGCACGGGAAAATTTAAACATCCTTTTTCAGATGCCAATATTTTAGTAACTCTTAGCTTTAAATTGTTAATAAAATAGCAGAATATCCAAAGTTTTAAACATCGAACAGAAAAGTCATAATATTGGGTACTTTCAGAAAAATATGCATTTGCTATAGCGACAAAAATAACATTAAATTTCATATAGTCGACAAGGCTTAAGTCAGAGACTAAGAAATTTCTACTTGCTTGTCAGGATGATGTGATGAATACTTTATTTTATCGTGATTGCAGCCAACAACCAGAATCACAGATGTATATATTTACAGCCGGCCTAGTTTGCTGTATAATTGTACATGCACCATCATAATGTAGCGTTGCGTACCATCTTAGACGTTCGTACGGTATTCACGGAATCTCCAGGTTGTTATATTTTTCAGGAGAGATCTGCAACACGTGTGCTATGCCCATTTTTTTAAAAAGATTAAATTCATTTAAAATAATAAAACCCTTTTATACATATCTTCTATAGATTCTAGGAAAAGTTAATTACCAACAGGACACCTTTTTCAATCAAGCACGATATATATTCTTCACTAATACCCCTAGTTATTGAACTAAAATAACGTTTGTGGAAATGAGTTTACAATGGTGAACGATATTTCAATTCACAATAAGTTAATAATTTACAAGACTATTACACAGGGCAACAAAAAAATATTTTTGTTTTGGTGCCTGGGATTTTAAAGCTGATTTTAACTATATTTGGGACGCTAAATCTATACATGCAATCCGTTTTTTTTCTCTATCAGCTCTACTTTTTTAGATACATCAACTTATCTACCAATGTGGTTTTTATTCAGTATATTCATTTATGAGAGTTCTAAAATTATTATATATTCAATAATGTAGGTACAATGGTTTTATTGTCAGTCTGTAATTGAGTAAATTCCAGGTAAATCTATAAATAGTGGAACCATTGCCTATCAGGTACCTGAACTGACCCTTTTAATCACCTAACTCGGGTAAGTCTCGTCAGTTTGTGCGTTCTTACTAATGAGAGTAGATCGAATTCGGCGTGTTATTTTATGTTAAGAAAAGAGTGTTTTTGTGTTATTGAACAGAATTAAAATGAGTTCAGGTTCCAGTTCAAGAAGAAGTTGTGTAAATCAACCTGATGTGTTTTGCTATATATGCGGAGAATACATGTTTTCAACAAAACAGACAAACTATTACTAACTTTGTAAAGCGAGCGTATCTTGGATACTTTGGAGTTAAGCTTGGTGATCAGGACAAAACGTGGGCCCCGCATCTCGTATGTAAAACTTGTACAGAGCATTTACGGCAGTGGACTACCGGGAAAAGAAAATGTCTAAAATTCGGCGTACCAATGGTTTGGAGAGAACCAAAAAACCACTTCAATGATTGTTATTTATGTTTAGTAAATACTAATGGAATCAATCGAAATAACCGCAGTAAGTGGACTTATCCCAATTTAGACTCGGCAATACGCCCTATGCCGCACTCAGATGAAATACCGATTCCAACATTTCATCAGCTACCACATATCTCTGATGACGAATATTTTCCCTCTGATCGCTCTGCTGATGCTAATAAAAGTTCTGATGCTAATGAAACTAACAGTGACTATGAGGGGACGTCATCAGCTCCTCAACGCTTCATTCAAAATGAATTAAATGATCTCACCAAGGATCTCAATTTATCCAAAAAAGCTTCTGAAGTACTGGCTTCTAGGTTGAACGACAAAAATTTACTGGAACAAGGAACCAAAATTACCTTTTACCGTACAAGAGAAAAATATCTGCTACCATTCTTTTCTCAAGAAGACAATCTTGTATTTTGTCACGAAATTAGGGGACTCATGAAAGAAATGGGACTTTCTGAATATATTCCAGATGATTGGCGCCTATTTATTGACAGTTCAAAGCGAAGTTTAAAATGTGTCCTTCTACATAATGGGAATAAATATGGTTCAATACCACTAGCTCACTCAACGAAACTGAAAGAAGAATATAATACCATAGCTTTGGTCTTGCAGAAGATAAAGTATTACGAACATCAATGGATGATTTGTGTAGACTTAAAAATGGTAAACTTTCTTCTTGGGCAGCAAAGTGGTTACACGAAATATCCGTGTTTCTTGTGCCTCTGGGATAGTAGGGACAAAACACACCACTGGGTTAGAAAAGATTGGCCTCAGAGAGAAAACATGGACGTTGGGGAAAAGAATGTCATTAACGACGCTTTGGTTGAAAGAGAAAAAATCATACTTCCTCCGTTACATATAAAGTTGGGCTTAATGAAGCAATTTGTAAAGGCTCTTGATAAGAATGGGTCTTGTTTTGCGTATATAGGGGTAAAAATGCATCAGTTGAGCACAGAAAAACTCAAAGCAGGGATATTTGACGGCCCACAAATAAGACAATTAATTAAGGATCCTGCCTTCATGAATTCAATGAATCAAGTTGAACGAGAAGCTTGGACATCATTTGTTGCAGTTGTAGAAAATTTTCTAGGCAAACATAAAGCTCAAAACTATGTTGAAATGGTTAACAAGATGCTTAATAGTTTCAAATCCTTAGGGTGCAATATGAGTATTAAAATACACTATTTACACAGCCACTTAGACCGTTTTCCAGAAAATTTAGGAGACATGAGTGAGGAACAAGGTGAAAGATTTCACCAAGATATTAAAGTTATGGAGGACCGCGACCAAGGAAGATGGGACATGCACATGATGGCAGATTACTGCTGGAGTTTAAAAAGGGACTGTTTAAAAAAACATTCAAGAATGTCGCGGAAAGAAAGTGTTGAGTGACTATTTCATTTCTTCAATGTTTTTTTTTTGTTTGTAAGTACGACATAATATTGTATTTTGTATAACTAAAATAAAAATTTCGTATCTACTTTTGTTTACTACACTTACGGATTTGAGTTACAATAATGTAACTTATATTTCTCTAAAATTGTATATCTTAAAAATTTGAGCTCCTAGGTACAAATGGATACGTTATTTGAATTCAGGGCATCAATCAGCTCAAAAAAACCAAAACAGCTGTTCCCCTGTGTTATGTGTGCCGGAATGTCCTACTTCAGACCAGCATGGTGCCAAATGCCATGTACCCGCAGATTCACCCTCCATACCATCCAAAACAACGCCGTCCGCATCACTGCTGAAGCCCTATGGTTCGTCCGCAATACTCAGCTTCACAGAGACCTCCAGATGCCCACAATCCGGGAAGTCGTCAGCAGCGCCCAGCTCAAATTCCGGGACAAAGTGATTCACCACCCCAACCTCACAGTCAGGATCGCCTACCGCACCCCCCTCAACTCCAAGCCTGCCGTCGTCTGCCAAGATCCAGCGACCCCTGCTACTGGATTAGCTTAAGTTAATCTTAATTAATATTAAGTTTAATTTTAGATTTTCTGCTCATGAAATATCTTAAGCTCTCTTATTACATTTATATATACTCCTAACCTAGGCTACGTTAGTTAGGTTCCTGCTATATATATATATATATATATATATATATATATATATATATATATATATATATATATATATATATATATATATATATATATACATCTTAAGATACAAATTGTAAAAATGTTCTAACCACATCATTGGATAATAGTTATAGCGTAGAAACTATCTAGTTGTCAATAAAAGTAATTAATAGTCAGGTGAACGATATTCTTTGCTGAATACTGCAGTAGTACTACAGAAACCATATTTTACAAGTTAATAAATGGGTAAAGTGATTTACCCTCGCAAACACACAGCTTTAAAATAAATACTTAATTTGATGTTCTCGCACTAAAAAATAACTTAATTCAAGCATTCCACCTTAACAGTTCAAGTCATAGGTAGTTTATAGTGACAGATTTTTCGCAAGAAATAGGTGAGCAGAGGAAGTGCTTCGGAGATATTTTCGGGGGGTATCATGCTAACCAACTGAGATAGACAGAGTGACTGATAGGCCGAGGGAAATTGAGAACTATGTTTTTTAGTACCTAGGGACACTAACATGTTAAG
Source organism: Pachyrhynchus sulphureomaculatus (assembly GCA_019049505.1). Classification (NCBI taxonomy): domain Eukaryota; kingdom Metazoa; phylum Arthropoda; class Insecta; order Coleoptera; family Curculionidae; genus Pachyrhynchus; species Pachyrhynchus sulphureomaculatus. The sequence goes on from CM032449.1 coordinate 43,901,308, forward strand.
AAATACCGTAAACTCGAAGAGTGATTTTTCGCTAATACCATACTTCCCTTGCCGAGAGAAGTAAAATGTCGTTAGAATACTAATAATATTTTATTATCAACGTCAAATATTAGGCACGTAAAACTCCCTCTAATCATCACATCAACATCGGTATTCGGATCTTGGCTCCATCGTCGAATTTTGATTGGGGAGGTAAAAGGGCGGCTAACGAGCTTTTTACAAGGGATCGACCGAAGCTGGCTAACAGTTCGTTAGTTGTTTTGAAATACGTCAATGTTTAGCAACTGATGATGGCGGGGATTGATTTTGATTTCTCTATGTTCGTAGAATATGTAATCAGTTACATGGTTGCCTACAGCAAAGTAAAGAATTGATTTAATGAATACACAATACACAAACATAAAAATTATTTAATAGGCTGTTGCCCATTCTGGTCCGACAGAATATTTTTAGCTTTAAAAAAGGTTTTCTGAAATTTAGACAGTTAGTATTTTAAACTGTTGTTTTAAATAAGAAATTCCGTAAATAAATAGGTACTCTTTTTCAGAAACTAGGCTTAAAATTTATAATGTAAAGTCCGTCCATACATATACTGAAGTGACTAACCTTAATCCTTAAAGGGTAAAAACCATTAACCATACATAGACAATGAAATAAACTTTTATGGTTTTCTTTGAGCACTTCAGAAGCAGGTAAATCACGGACCGTAATATCTGTGCGTTTTACCTGCTTGTAAACAACAAAGATGGATCTTAAATAATTATTAATGAAATTTTAATATGATCTTAATGATAGTTATAAAACATGGCATTTACCCGAAAATAACTTGCATAATCCATATCGGCACTTACTGTCTCGTAATATAAACACAGCCGCCACTTAGTTTAAAGTTTGTAATTATTGTTACTTCATGTGCGATAGAGCAGCTTAGTCATAGAAAATATTTGCGAGTCAAGTGTATCTCAACAGGTTACCCCGTGCAAAAGTAGAAAACACTTACCTACTGATGCCAAGGAAATTGTAAAGAATATTTATTCAACCCTAATGGAAGGTGGTAATGTTAGCAAGCAAGCAGCGCTAGAATAAGCGGCCACATTAACTAACATTCCAACATCAACGGCATGGAAAATTGTAAACAACCCTGTTCTACTGAGGAAGAAAAGAAGTGATGCTGGCATTTTCTTAAGGATAGAAGGAAGTGATCAAGATATAATACGACGTAAAATTTACAAGATATACGAGGAACAAAGTGTGCCTACATTGGATAATTTAATGAAAAGGCTTGAAAGATATGAAACCGTGATTAAATGCAGTAGCCACCAACCAAAATAATTAAATTCTAAGCAAAGTACGGACATGTTCAATCATATTTGAATTTTACAGCTTGCACTAATAGGAAACAGTTAGTCACTTCACTATATGTGTGGACGGACTTTACCTAAGAGTTACATTGTATTTTTAATTTAAATGCTCTAAAGAACTTTTTTCGATCATTTATTGTGGGTTGTTTCATTAGCTTTAGTCGCTTTTTCTTCATATCTTCAGAGATCTATTCTTTATTTAATTCGCTACAGAAAATATTGTATTCGTGAACAATTACCTTACGAAATTTTTATATTTCTTTACATTTGGGGGTCCTTTCTTGAGTCGATTAGTCTATCTGTTGGCAGGATAACTCTCGAACTAAGTAAGTTTTTAAGCAAGAAGGGAGGAAAATTAAAGGGGTGGTTAAATTTTGACATGAGTATTATTATGAGAATTTTTCGTGGTTTCTGATTTTATAGTCGAACATATAAGAAGTTAAAAGTACGAGAGAAGATCTTCGAGGGGTTAGCTTCGAAAACATATTTTTTAAAATCCGTATTCAAGTTTCATGGCATCGAATATTATCTAAGTGACTTCGCCATTTTTGTTACATTCTAAATCAGACTCGCCGAGCATCTAGCCTGTTAAAATCCCTAAAAATTTCATTGTGCTACATTCTAAAAGGCTAAGTATAACAAATGATATCAATGCAAAATGAGAAGAGGGTAGCAGCTGGATTAAGCACGCAGCTGGAAAAGTACAGTTACAGAGGGAATACACAGGAAGAGAAATAGAAAAAAGGAGACATATAAGAACGATGAACATGGCTGACGACATAAAGCAAGCTTAATTAAAACACACAAATCATTCAATAAAAAATACCTACATAAACAGCATATGCAGTGAAATCGAACAAAGATTCAGCTTAGAATGAGCCACACGAACTTTATTAAAAAATAAAATTTTTAGCATGCGAACTCAAGCTCCAAATAAAGGCGATTGAAAACGAACAAGGTAAGATCGTAAGGGACAAAAAGAAACTATTAAAGGTTAGAAAGGAATACTGCGAAAAACTATATAAAGACCCTGATGCCCCATACCCCCCACTGGCCAAATGAACTATCACGAACCAAACATTCTGAGATCAGAACTGAAAATGCCATTGCAAAACTCACAAGTCGGAAGGCTCCAGGCTAAGATGCCATAACAGTCCAGCTTCTTAAAGCTATAGGGGTACGTGGGCTTGATTTATTACATGATAGTTGTAATGTGATGTGGAATACCGGCGAATGGCCTGAAGACTGAAGGGAGTCAATATTTACAGCGATATACAAAAAGGGCTCCCTTACAAAATGTACCATAGATTTTTCTTTCCATACTGAAGAACAAAATGGATTTATACCAGAAAAGAAAATACGAGAAAAAATTTTGAATGTACGTCAATTGATAAAGAAGGAAAGAAAACATAACATGAAAATCCATCTTTGTTTTATCGACTATCAGAAAGCGTTTGACAAGTAAGATGGTCGAAACTATAGTCGATTTTCAGAGAAATAGGAATTTCGTCACACTTATTAAAGCCTTACGAATTCAACATAGCTAAAGTGCATGTTAATAACATGTACACAGAAAGCTTCACCAGAAAAGCTAGTATCGGGCAAGCATGTATTCTTTCGCCACTACATTTAGACGAAGTACATAATGCGCAAAATTTTCAATAACTGAACTGATGGTATCGTGTTGAAGAAAAACGTATACAGAACACACGTTATGCAGATGACACCCTGATTATAGCCGCGAATAAAAGTAAATTAGAGGTGATTATGCAAAGACTGACAAGGATCAGTAAAAATACGGATTAGAAGCAAACAATTACAAAAAAAAAATAATGATCATTAGCCGAACGAATTATACTCAACCTCAACATCTTATACTTTGAGTTCTTAATTATCAACACCAGTCAGTATGAATCAGAAATACATAGGGGAAGTTGCAGCCACAAGATTAATCAAAATATGGAAAAACTCAAGCATCTTGCAATAGACTAAGTTAAGGCTAGCAAGAACCGATTGCAACATATGCGTCGGAAACATGGACAATAGAAAAGATGATAGAAATAGAATTGTTGCATTTCAACATCAAACTAATCAATCCATTTTACAAGAACTAAAAATCACTAAAAGACTGAACTCACTTATAAGCCAGACATACTTAAGGTATTTCGGCCACCTCAGCAAAAGATATGAGTTGGAATCACTGGTCATACCGGGAAAGGTTGTAGGCAAGCGCTGCAAGGGTAGATCGCCTTCACGCTGGGTGGATCAGGTGAAACAGTTAACTGAGAAGTCATTGCATAAAGCATCAGAGTACGCACAGAATCGAGAAAACAGTGACAGATGATAGTTCAATGCATCTATTGAGCACAGAGTCATCGTACCCTCCCGAGAGTGAAAGGACATTTTAAAATCTTATATTATCGATAAATATTATTATATTGAAACTATTAAAATATCAAAAAAAACTGCGCATATTTAAGAAATATGGAAGCTGTTGCCAACATATTTAAACTAAACTCTCCATTTAATCGAAAAACATACCTCAGATTGTGTTTTATACGGCAAGAAGCCATTCAAAACCTAGATTTATCGCAAATGCGAACTAAGCATGTATTATATGTAAGAACTTATAATTTATTTGTAACGTAAGTAAAATATTAAATTAACATATTTTTAGTATTCCGTTTAATACTTTTTATTTGTTTTTCTTCTTATTTTATATTATCTTTAAATATTTAAATAAATGCTACTAAAATTGAGGGTAAAAATCAAACATTTAGATTCATTAGAGTCTAAAAGTTAGACTCGATCTAGTTGCTATCAAAGTTAAACTTTTAGGTGTTAAGTTGAAGTGTGTTATAGTTATATCTTATATCGTAAATATCACCAAAAAAACTTTGTATCAGAAAATTTCAAATAAAAATCGGGAAAGAGGAGCTTGGAACAAATAGCAGAGATAATAATTTTGGAATTTTAAATAACTTCTTATTTTTGACGGCTTAATCACAAATAAAAACGAGCTTTCTGTGTTTATACTGCATAGTATAGTTGACCAATTGGTGCTCTAGACAATTTAAGCCTCTTTTAAATAATAAAGTGATTTTTTTTTCTAACTCTTATTTTTCTCTATATACTTTGATGTTGGTAGATAGTCGCTTATTTTTCATATTTCTAGGTATATACAATCAGATACTTAGCCCTGACACCAATATTAATATAGAATAAAGGTGTCTACGAGGCTGGTTTGAAATGCAAAAATAAAAACTACTTATGTGTTTGGGGTAAATCTTTTTTATTTTTCGACATAGTCTCCTTTTAGGCTTATACACTTCGTCCAACGAGTTTGTTGTTCTAGTTTGTTGCAATCACCTCCTCGTTTGAATAAAATCCAAGTCTGGGGAGAATAGTCTGGAGAATAGGGGGGATGTGAAACGAGTTGGAATCCTGTTTCCATTAATTTTGCGACCACAACTGCTGAGGTGTGTGCTGGTGCGTTGTCGTGATGGAAAAGGACTTTCTTGTGGGCCAATCGCGGGCGTTTTTCTTGCAGCTCGATTTTCAAACAGTCCAGTAACGATGAATAATATTCACCTGTAATAATTTTTAACCCTTTTCCAGATAGTTGATGAGGATTATCCCTTGCGAATCCCAAAAAACAGTCGCCATAACCTTTCCGGCCGAAGGAACGGTCTTCGCCTTTTTTGGTGCAGATTCCCCTTTGGTAACCCATTGTTTAGATTGTTGTTTGCTCTCAGGAGTATAGTAATGTATCCATGTTTCATCCACAGTGACGAAACGACGCTTAAAGTTCTCCGGACTCTTCTGGAACAGCTGCAAACCATCCTTGCAACACTTCACACGATTCCGTTTTTGGTCAAGCGCGAGCAATCGCGGCACCCATCTTGCGGATAGCTTTCTCATATCCAAATGTTTATGCAAAATATTATGTACCCGTTCAGTCGAGATGCCCACAGCACTAGCAATCTCACGCACCTTAACTCTTCTGTCATCCATCACCATATCATGGATTTGTTCAATGATTTCTGGAGTCGTAACCTCCACAGGCCGTCCAGAACGTTCAGCGTCACTTGTGCCCATATGGCCAGTCCGAAAATTTTGAAACCACTTATAAACTGTTCTAATCGAAGGTGCAGAGTCACCATAATGTTTATCAAGCTTCTCTTTAGTCTCCTGAGGCGTTTTGCCTTTCATAAAGTAATGTTTAATCCCTACACGAAATTATTTTTCGTCCATTTCTTGAAAGTCACTCGACTTCCTTGATTCACACGAATGCCAAACACAAAGAAATAGACCAATATGGCTGAAACTTGGTGTGCGTTCATTCAAGAGATGCTACTAACTAAACATGACCTCGATACGCGCCGGTGGTGCCATCTCTCGGACTTTGCACGGACTTTTCAAACCAGCCTCGTATGCTGATCCACTAGTGCAATAAATTCCAATAATTTTTTTCTTGTAGGTAACAGACTTCAGACATATTTATAACTAGAAACTAACATTTCTTCGAATACATTATGGCAAAAATTGACAAAATACTAAAAAAATGATTTCTTCACGATTTTTTACAAAAAAAAGTAACAGCTTTATTTTTTAAAATATATGTAACATCTTCTTAAATATTTAGATTCTGCAGTAAATTTTAGATACGGGATTGATAAATCATAAAATTATATGTATTATACAAAGCCTTTTTCAAAACGACCAGACATATTGTAAAATGCGTACAAACCCTTTATAGTTCTGTAATTTAATTGAAGACGTCAGATGTTTATAATAATTATAATATTTGGATTTAATTATCGTTTGATTTTAAATTGTCTGTATGGGTGGCAAATTTTGGAAACTTAAATGGAATCATTCCTCAAAATTGTTTATATTCAGTATTATGTGTTTCTATATTTTTTATTTATTACTCGATGTATAAAACTTGATTTATAAAGTTTAAGTTAATGTTATTCAGCATTTGTATTTAGCATACAAATTTGTTGAGCATTTCTTTAAAAAAACTGTCGGTAGTTTTTATAGGTGCTGAATTTGCTACAGATGAATTTTGAAGTTATAATATCCCAAAAATCTATCGTAATAGGACATTTTTTTTCTAGACGTTTTAGCTTACCAATATCCTTCAAAGATACTTATTTTAATCTCACACTATTGAAGGATTATGAATTTGTAGTTTAAAATTCCTCAAAAAAGAAAAAAAAAATAAAAAAAATGGTTTAGCAATGTCGAGGTAAAATTTAACTATGGACTACAAATGTCAGTAACAACGAATATAACTGCTAATTAACATATTGAGTTAATTAGGTAAACACTAACCTAAGCCTAACTGTGATAACTCAAGTTACAATAACTAATCATAAGTTGCACCGAAAAAAATTAATAATTTTATTAAAATTGCTTATAATGCTTTGAGTTTTATTATACGCTACGCACAAAGCACTCAAACATCATCGGAAAGATTTATTGTTATCATAATATTAATTAGCACCAATATGACGTCTGCAAAAAAAATTAACAGGAGAGCTCTTAACCTATGTTACTTACACATCCTTGGCAAGCAAATGAAGAATATTGAGAGTAGTAACGTAACAATAGCCAACGCTTTTAACTTGGCTAAGCTGCGCTGTTATGGTATGTTGTAAAGGTTTAGTTCTTAAATCTTAACTTTGTTTAGAGATCCTTTGCAAGTGGTAATAGATCCATTTCTTTTCAACATCTGCACTGTCAACACTCATGTATCTGAGAACGCCATAGTATCCCCCCCATTCTCTTCATTATCCTAGCTAGGTAGTAAAAAGCACCAACAGACGAATCTGAATTTCCGCTGGTGACCAACAAGCTTGTTTTTTTATTTATCTTGTATTTGCATTTAAATACAAATATACGCCGAGAGCCAGAAAATTATAAAACTTAGATGAAGACAGTAATCAAGTAGAGTTTAATGCTACCGCAACACCAACAACAGGGTTATGTAAAAAATAACGTTACAGAACTCGACCTAATTATGTCGCTCAACTTGGAGGCCAATATGTTGAGATATTGGCGGAACATTATTTTGTACGAGAAAACTCTATGTACCATGGAACGTTTTAATCGTATTTCAATCTCAATTTCGACAATTTGACTTATAGACTTCGACTTCCGGTCGACAGTTTGTAGCACGCGGACGCATTTTCCCAGTTGGGGCTTCTGAAGGCGAAGTTCGGGCGTTTTGGGGCTTCGGAGTGTGGACCGGTGGTCTACGAATTGCTTAGTAGGGGTTCTAATCGCAGAGGATTACTAAGCGCTGTCAGGGGTGGTTCCTATAACGTCGGTTGAGGTTAGGTGACTTGAGCAGGTGGCGAGCACGTGTGGCCGTGTTTTTTGTCAGTCGGGCTGACAGTAAAGGTTATACCCAAAACCAGTAGCAGTTCCCGAGGAGATCCTTTATCAATGCCAAAAAAAATAAATTATGTTATAAAGACAAATAAATATTCTTTTGGGAGAGCAATATCGCCTAGAGCGAGACTACATTGCTCTCCACGGTAGAAAGGATTCAAACTTGAGAATATGTAACGCATCACCGAAGGGTAGCCGGTGCTCTGCCTAAGTACGAGATGGATTCAAAGCTGAGTAAATTATCCACAGATGGATAGAGCTCAATAAAGGAGAGAGAAAGAAAGAGAAAATATTTTAGACTTAACCAAAGCATTTGCTAAGCTTAAACTATCGGGCGTAACGAAACTGCTAACAGAACAGCAAAGATCATCTAAAATTACCAACTGTATACATACACTAAACACAAATAATGACACTCGGATCAAAGCCAATCACGAAGTTTGGACTGACATATGTACATACCACAGGAGGTAGCCTAAGCCCGTTCTTATTCAACTTAATTATGAACGAAATAAGAGTAGAAGTTTTAACACTGAACCTGAGTTACCGGTTAAACAACAAGCATATATGTATAATTTGCTACCCAGACGACACAACAATCTTAGCTGAGATAGAGAATGACCCACAAAGACAACTCCACAGATTGTACGCAGTGGCTCGTCAATATAACATGTACATCTCAACAGAGAAAACTAAATCACTAACATTTTTCCAAGATCATGTTAGAAGCAAGCTGATCGTAGAAAACAACCTTATCAATCAGGTCATGCAGTTAAATTATCTTGGCGTAAACCTGTCAAGTAATCACAACCCAACAAATGAAATGGGATCTCAAGGTAATAAAGCCCGTGATTCCGTGGCAAAGTAACTTGCTTGCCGCGCAGAAGGTCTCGGGTTACAATCCCGGAAGGACGGTATATTTATTTATTAATTTATTTAAGTACTAGCCGTGCCCGCGGCTCCGCTCGCGTGGACTTGATTCACTACTATCGTCACTGCTTATTTCTTATGTTACCCAACATAATAAAATATCTGCCATTATTATCTCCCCTTATCTCTACATAATTTCCATTATCTAGGCTTATCTCTGCGCATTCATTAATCTTATTTGTCCTTATCTCCCATTATTTCTCCTTATCCCCCATTATCTCAACTTATCTCCCATTATCTAAGCTTGTCTCGACTTATCTCGCAATATTTCTCCTTATCTCCCATTATCTCACCTTATCTCCCATTACCTAGGCTTATCTCGACTTATCTCGCAATATTTCTCCTTATCTCCCATTATTTCTCCTTATCTCCCATTATCTAGCCATAACTCCCATTATCTAGACTTATTTCTGCGTATCTCCCGTTCTTTCTCCTTATTTCCCATTATCTCACGTTATCTCCCATTATCTAGGCTTATATCGAATTATATAGAACATATGTATAAATTTATGAAAACACGTAAATCGGATAAGTGATTCTCAAGTGATAAGTGCAATAACGGACAGACAGACATAGAGATGTTGCATTTTATATATATTATATTCTTTGCAACATGATATTGTTCCATATTTAATGCTTTAGGCAGTGTATTACAAGAGAACGCGCTAGCGGCAAACTTTTCTCCGACTTGATTCACTATTATCGTCACTGCTTATTCCTTATGTCACCTAACGTAATAAAATATATCCCATAACCTGGCCAGAGAACATATGTATGTTTTAAAAAAAAAGCACGTAAATCGGATAACTGGTTCTCCAGGGATAAGCGCACTAACGGATAGACAGACAGACAGAGAGACGTTGCATTTTATATATATTATAGATATTCTTTGCTACATGATATTATTCCATATTTAATGGTTTAGCATGTTTAAAAAAAAGCACGTAAATCGGATAAGTGGTTCTCCAGTGATAAGCGCACAAACGGACAAACAGACAGAGCATTTTATATATATTATAGATATCCTTTGCTACATGATATTGTTCCATATATAGTGGTTTAGGCAGTGTATTGCAAGAGAACGCGCCAGCAGCAAACTTTTTTTTCCGATTTGATTCACTATTATCGTCACTGCTTATTCCTCATGTTACCTAACGTAATAAAATATAGCCTATAACCTGGCCAGAGAACATATGTATGTTTAAGAAAAAAGCACGTAAATCGGATAAGTGGTTCTCCAGTGATAAGCGCACTAACGGACAGACCGACAGACAGTCAGTCAGACAGACAGACAGAGAGACGTTGCATTTTATATATATTATATATTATAGATATAGATTATTATTATTATATAACCCGGCCAAAGAATATATGTATGAATTTAAAAAAAGACACTTAAATCGGATAAGTAGTTCTCGCGTGATAAACGCACTAATGGACAGACAGAGAGAGATGTTTTAAAAAAATCGGATAAGTGGTTCTCCAGTGATAAGCGCACTAACGGACAGACAGACAGACAGAGAGCGAGACGTTGCATTTTTTTATATATTATAGATATTTGATCTAGCCACATATATAATTAGTAGTTATTTGCAGAAATGCAATAATGTCCATGGCAGCACTACCTCGTTGTCAAAAAGGCGCTGTGAAATACAAAAATATATGTTTCAGCACTTAGACAACGTTGACGAATATCCTCGCCGATATCCTATAAGATGTAAAAAAGGGTAAAAACCCTACTAAGGCGGGTGAGGTGAACAATAAAAAAAAAGTCCCGCTACGCGACATCGCCTGGAAAAATAAATTTATGACTTCTGAAAGTAAAGTAAAGATATACAAAACATACGTAAGGCCTACACTGCAATGCTATATAGAAACCAAAGCAGATAACAACAGAACAAAAAACATTCTGGGATTGGCGGAAATGAAAATACTAAGAGCAATATCAGGAAAGACACTATGAGTCCGGATAAAAAACGAAGATATACGACAGTCATGTGGGGTTTACGACGTGGTTCGATGGGGAAAATCGAGGCGACGATTCTGGCATGACCATCTCAAGAGTGCGAATCCAAACAGAAAGAATACTAAGTCTAACTCTGGAATGAAAACTAACAGAATGACGCCCACAGGGACGACCTCCCAAAAAGTAGATAAATAGGTGGCATTCTGGCTCCCAAGAGGGCCCATAAGGCCCTGGAAGTTAAACAGACCAATGATCTGTAATAAGGATGAAGAAGAAAAAGATGCCCATAAGAAAATATGTACCTACTTTGAGATGTACACTGAAAATTAGAAATTGTTTAAAAGAGTAAAATCAATTTGCATTTTTTTTTTGTTCCACACAGGAAACTATTTCCCAGGAGATTGTTTATGACAGGTTTTTTACAGTATTGTAAATTATTTTTGGAAAACTTAACATTTTTTTGCTTAAGATACCTTAAATACCAACGTTAATAAAAAAGTAATACCAGAAGTGTTACAATATGCTGTTATCATTGTTTAGAGGTTTTTACTTTATCCCCTGTTTTTAGGCAATGTCGTTCAACCGACTAATTCTTAAAGTAAATACTCCATTCTGCCCTCCATGTCTCTATTTAAGAACAACTCTGTCCAAATAAAATAACACTGACAGCTGGTAGAAAAGGCCTTGCGGTGTTTTCTTATTTCATATGCTTATTGCTGTGTCAATACAATGAGAAATATCGTGGACTTTTTGGAGAGTTTGTTCGTATATTTGTTTTTCTTGTTGTTGGAGACCCTCAAGATAAGGCAGAATTAAATTATCTGAGCAAATATAAATTTGAAAGTTTTCAGATAAAACATAAATGTATTTTTCATACCATATATCATTCCAAAAATGAATTTCTGAAATTACTTACTTTTTACTTAAAGTGATAATAAAAAAAATCGGTACTGTGATTTACCTAGTACTTCCTTTGAAAAGACGTAGTTCTAAAGTAAATACTGAACAGGACTTTTCACGTTAAAGTAATTCAAATAATACATCTAGATGTTTTAAATGAGAGCTTCAAAAATATTTACATGCACTTACTGTTAAAATTAAAAATAATAAAAAAGCAATATCATTTTCATATATCTCGATTCCAAGAACCTGAAGAGGGACTTTAAAAATTCAGGGGATTGACTAAATTAAACACAAACTATTAATTCAATAATCTAAGTTTATTTGATCCCATTCAAGGTAATCTCCTCCCACCGCTACATATTTATGCACACGTTTTTAGTGTTCCGTACGGAACACTTACGAGGCTGGTTTGAAAAGTCCGTGCAAAAATAAAAACTACTTATTTGTTTGGGGTAAACCTTTTTTATTTTTCGACATAGTCTCCTTTTAGGCTTATACACTTCGTCCAACGATGTTCTAGTTTGTTGATCCCTTCCGAATAATAGGATTTGTCCAAGTCTGCAAAATATCCATTAGTGTCTGCAATCACCTCCTCGTTTGAATAAAATCTTTGTCCCGCCAGCCATTTCTTCAAATTGGGGAACAAATAGTAGTCCGAGGGAGCCAAGTCTGGAGAATAGGGGGGATGTGAAACGAGTTGGAATCCTATTTCCATTAATTTTGCGACCACAACTGCTGAGGTGTGTGCTGGTGCGTTGTCGTGATGGAAAAGGACTTTCTTGTGGGCCAATCGTGGGCGTTTTTCTTGCAGCTCGGTTTTCAAACGGTCCAATAACGATGAATAATATTCACCTGTAATAGTTTTACCCTTTTCCAGATAGTCGATGAGGATTATCCCTTGCGAATCCCAAAAGACAGTCGCCATAACCTTTCCGGCCGAAGGAACGGTCTTCGCCTTTTTTGGTGCAGATTCCCCCTTGGTAACCCATTGTTTAGATTGTTGTTTGGTCTTAGGAGTATAGTAATGTATCCATGTTTCATCCACAGTGACGAAACGACGCTTAAAGTCCTCCGGATTCTTCTGGAACAGCTGCAAACCATCCTTGCAACACTTCACACGATTCCGTTTTTGGTCAAGCGTGAGCAATCGCGGCACCCATCTTGCGGATAGCTTTCTCATGTCCAAATGTTTATGCAAAATATTATGTACCCGTTCAGTCGAGATGCCCACAGCACTAGCACTCTCACGCACCTTAACTCTTCTGTCATCCATCACCATATCATGGATTTGATCAATGATTTCTGGAGTCGTAACCTCCACAGGCCGTCCAAAACGTTCAGCGTCACTTTGCCCATATGGCCAGTCCGAAAATTTTGAAACCACTTATAAACTGTTCTAATCGAAGGTGCAGAGTCACCATAATGTTTATCAAGCTTCTCTTAAGTCTCCTGAGGCGTTTTGCCTTTCATAAAGTAATGTTTAATCACCACACGAAATTCTTTTTCGTCCATTTCTTGAAAATCACTCGACTTCCTTGATTCACACGAATGCCAAACACAAAGAAATAGACCAATATTGCTGAAACTTGGTGCGCGTTCATTCAAGAGCCGCTACTAACTAAACATGACCTCGATACGCGCCGGTGGTGCCATCTCTCGGACTTTGCACGGACTTTTCAAACCAGCCTCGTATAAGATCACTTCGGTGTCTGTATCTGTCTGTCTGTCTGTCACACCCGATTTTCTCCGAAACTATTTGTCATAGAAAGTTGAAATTTGGTAATAATATAGGAATTGATGGCCTCATCAGAGCCATGTAGTTTTGAAAGTTAAGTTTTGACTTACGGGGTTAGTTTTGGGGGGTGAAAGCGGTAGTGAAAAAAAATTTTTTACTAGATCATCAAGTGTGATGTCAAATGAAAGGTTGTGGAAACACGATATAAAAATATATATATATATATATATATATATAATATAATACTTGCGCGCACTTTTCTTTGTATTATTTTTAAAAAATCGAGAAAAATCGCTGTCCACCCGCCTTATCTCGAAAAGTACTTATCAAAAAATTTTGAAAAAATTCTGAAATATTCTCCACGGGGTGTAGATTGAACGACAATTAAAACAAAAATTTCAAGGTCATCAATTTTCAGTTAAGACTGACAACAAACTTTGTTGAAAACTCATTTAGGGTGTGTTTTGTTAAATCACTGATCATTTTATACCTCCATAACAAAATTTTTTATTTTAAAAGCAACCAACGTACGGAACACTAATTGCGCAAGTGCCACTTGCACTTGACCGTTTTTTTTTTAAATATTTAAAATACTTGCTATACTAGCTTAAGGTTAATTCTCTTTAATTGCTTCTATAGATTCAAAACTGTGTCCAGAAATTGATAATTTTAGCTTCGTGAACCACCGGTGTCATATTTCGTTCGAAAGTTAACTTAACAGTTTTAATGATCTAAGGACGTAAAGAAATATAAAAATGTTAAAGAATTATTTCTTCACGATTTTTTACAAAAAAAAAATGTAATAGCTTTATTTTTTAAAATATAACATTTTTCTAAATATTTGAATTCTGCATTAAATTTTAAATACGGGATTGGCTTATTATCAAATTATACGTATGGTATAAAACCTTTTCCAAAACGATCAGACGTATTGTAAAATCCGTACAAACTCTTTATAGTTTTGTAATTTAATTGAAGACGTCAGATGTTTGTAATAATTATAATATTTGGATTTAATTATCGCTTGATTTGAAATTGTCTGTATGGGTGGCAAATACTTAGCTAATTTTAGAAACATAAATAGCATCATAAGCCAAAATTGTTTATATTCAGTATTATGTATATTTTCTATATTTGGATAATTTTTTATTTGGTGTACGATGTATAAGACTTCATTTATAAAGTTTACGTTATTGTTATTCAGCTTCTTTATTTTGCATAAAAATTTTATGACCATTTCTGTAAAAAAACTATCATAGTTTCTATAGCTGCTGAATTAGCTACAAATGAATTTTGAAGTTATAATATCGCAAAAATCGAACGTAATCGATTTTAGCTTGCCAATATCCTTCAAAGGCACTTATTTTTTTTTAGAGTATTGAATAATTTGTAGTTTAAAATTGCTCAAAAAAAAACTGAAAAACAGGCTTGGTTTAGCAATGTCGAGATAAAATTTAACTATGGACTAAAAATATTAGTAACATCGAAATAATGATTGCTAATTGACATGATGAGTTATTTAGATAAACATTAACTTCATAGTGATGACCTAAGCCTAAGCTAAATTCGGGAGTTGACGAAATTAAACACAAACTATTAATTTATTTATCTAAGTTTATTTAACCCCATTCAAGGTAATCCTTCCACTGCCCCATACTTTTGCAAACGTTTTTTTCTTAATATTTAAAACACTTGCTGTACTAGATTTCCGTGCTGTTCTTAAGGTAAATTATCTTCAATTGATTTTATAGATTCAAAACTGTGCCCACAAATTGATAATTTTATCTTCGAGAACCAAAAAAGTCACTCATATTTGGCAAATACGGTCCTTGTGGAAGGGTTATCTTACTTTTAATTAATGAGTTATGAATCAATGAATTGTTCTGTGACAATGCAGGACATGTCTACGAATTGACTCACTTTAACGATTCGTAATGCTTGAACAATTTGACTAGTTGGAAAGAACTTTTTTGTATAAAATACCACAGTAATCGAATAAAACAGTTAACATAACCTTGATTTTTAACGGTTCTTTTTCGGTAAAGTTCCACGTTTAGCACCATATGCACTTGATTTTTGCTCTGTTTCCAATTCATATGATTAAGTCCACTTCTTATCACCAATAGTTTTGAATCCCAAGACAAAATTATATAAAGAAAGATCTTTTCAGCGACTTCAATTTGACGATGTTTTATAAAAAATTGGCCAATGACTCTCGAGACCAGGCCCAATCGTTTTTAAAATCAACTGTATTTATCCAGTTGATATTTCAGTAAGGCCTACAACATCTATACTACCTAAGTTGCGATAATTGAGTTCAACCAAGGTAGAAGAAGAGTAACTTTGTTGATGTTTTCTTCTGTGCTTATGGTGGACTGACATCCAGAACACAGTCCGTCTTCCATTGCTTCTTTACTCTCTTTAAACGATTTCCACCAACTTACAATATTCATAGCCGTAACACCTTCGTAATATTTTTTTCTTATCGATAAAAAACTTTTTGCTCAATAAAAGCCCCTGCACTAATCTTATGGAAAATTGGGCCCGGCAATTTTTTTTATATTGCATTTTTTGTAGCTTTTGTTGCCCTGCACACTTTTCTTTGTATCATTTTTAAAAAATCGCGGAAAATCGCTACCCTCTCCCTCTATTTCGAAAAGCACTGATTAAAAATTTTGAAAAAATGCTGAGATATTCCCCACGGGGTGTAGATTGAACAAAAATTATTACGAGTGCATTACCTTTAATAATTTATCTGATATATAGAAAAAACAAAAATTTCAAGGTCATCAGTTTTCAGTAGATATCGGAAACAGACTTTGTTGAAAACTCATTTGGGGGCGCTTTATGAAGTCACTGATCATTTTTTCCCTCCGTAACAAAATCTTTTATTTTAAAAGCAAGCAACCTACGGAACACTAATTGTGCAAGTCCAACTTGCACTTGACCGGTTATTTATTGTTAGGATTGAAAAAAAAATGTCTTATTACACTCTTTGAAGTCTTATTTATATATGGATATCTATATAAGACAGAAAAAAAAACTTTCAATTTTAACCATAAAAAATTAAAATCAAAAAATATAATTATTTATACCTTTTCAAAAAGTTAATAAAAAAATTCTTTGAAAAAATTAGTTACATTAAATAGATACGATTAAAAAAAGGTTCAAAAATAATGATTTTTCTATTTTTTATGAATTTTTCAGATTCGGGCATTCTTTAGCTAGCTATTTATCCAATAACAATTTTCTGTTGTAAATATCTCGTTTTATATTATAAATACGTAAAAAGTAATTCACGACGATTTTGTAGATAATTGTATTATTTATCGATTTTATTCGAAATATGTTTGTAATTTTTTATATTTTTACAAAAATTTTAGAAGAAGTGGTTTTTAGGGTAGTTTTTATTTTTTTTTTAAACCTCTTTCGTCCAGTTTCCAATTTTTGACTATTGATACTTGATTTACGTATTAAAACTAATTTTCGATCAAAAATTCAGGCTTTAACTATGAATGAGCATTTAAAAAATTTATTTACTGGACTAATCAGGTAATAACAGTTCTACCAAGCTGAAAACAAATACTTAATAGCGCAACAGCGCGCGTATTTTTAAAAATTAGTCATTTTTTTCTTGAACATAGTGTAAAAAAAAATAATTTAAAACAGTCTGTTGGTAAGCGTAAGTTTCAAACAGATGCAAAGCACAGTTGTTTCTTGGCAGCTATCATAAGTGATCGATGTTACACATTTCGTAAAAATGAATAAAGCCACGTATCACGCAGTGATCAAACATTTTTATTTAAAAGAATGGTCTGCGGCCCAGATTGAAACTGAACTAAGAGAAGTTCATGAGTACTCTGCACCAGTACTCAAGACAATTTATTACTGAATAAATGAATCAAAACGTGACCGTATGAGCACTGCAGATGCAGCGCCTTCTGGAAGTCGATAAAATTCAAAAACGTCGCGTGAAGCTTCGTGAAGTTGCTGAGATGATAGACCTCTCATATGAACTTGTACATAATAATTTGTGTTAAGTTCTGAAAGTGAAAAAGTTGAATGCACGAGGAAGCCGCGCTTATGGACTCCAGACCAAAAACACACGAGGAGGGACATTTCAAAATCGTGTTTAGGTAAGGTACAGCTTAATTTGAAGGACTTCTAGCCTTGTTTTGCGATTATAGACAACACTTGGACCAACCATTGCACCCCAGCGACAAAACGGCTGTCAAAACAGTGGATTGGCGAAGGTGCAAGTTCACCGAAAGAAAGAAAAGAAAGAAAGAGTAAAGCATTAATTGGCTCTAATTACGCAACGTTATTGGACCGTATGTATAGTGAGTTGAAACAGAAACGACAAGATTAGGGCACAAAAAATGACTCCTACATTAGGGTAATGACCCTGCTCACACACCGGCCGTTACAATGACAATATTGAAAAAAAAATAGTCTTCTTCTTCTTCTTCGAGAATCTCTTTAACTTCTTTCTCTCCCTTTTAACCTCTTAGATATTTGCCTATATTCAGTTTAAAATGTGCTCATTATGACAACCAAAAGCAGAGAATATTCCCAAGGTAGTATTGAAATTATATCGAATTTGTCTACCTACAAACACAATTAAAGAATCAAATAAATAGAAATGTTAGTTACCCAGTACCTTCCTCAGAAATATAAGTTGCAAAAAAAAAACACGAAATTGCATTTGATTGATCCGCTAATCTATATATAATACAGTGTAACCAAAAGAAAATTGTGGTACAACTTTGTTATTCACATCTCTCGCCCTCTCTATATATTGTTTAAGTGAAGAATAATATTAATGAGAAACTAAAATAATTTTCAGATTCCTCCACTCAAGACCCCGGTGCATTTGTTATTTACTTAATTAAAAATAGTTTAGTATACAACAAGGAAAAAGTAAGATAAGGCGTGCAAATAATCTAATTCTTAATAACATAAACAATTTATTTTCAATAGAGCCGCCTGATATTTAGGCGACAGAATCCTATTTGCAAAATATTTTTAATTTTATAACTAATGGCATGAAAATACTTATTTACTTACTTAATCCTTATGCCTTTCTACCCACAACGGCGACAACTTATATGGTACAGAGACGTGGAAAGAAGGGAAGAACACCGAATACCAAAGATGGTTCTAAAGTGGGTACCAAACGAAAAGAGGAGAAGAGGGACACTAAGAGCGACGTGGTTTGGAGGTATTCAGAGGGCAATATCAGAGAGAAATCTAAGACCCGGAGATTGGAAAGATCGATGAGGATGGAAACTAGGAACCGGAAGGTGAAGAACGTTACAAAGAAACCCGATTGATGACGATGTATAATAAAGATCTTGACACCATACTGAGGTCTCTGTTTTATTCAACACTATCACATAACTGTTGATCACTCTATCAATGCAGGAAAAACCACCTATTATTGGACGCACTTGAAAAAAATACAGAAGTTGTACAGTTTAAAGTATTGAACGAATCTGATGCTTTTAATATGTAATATAAGTTCAACATATTTTAAAAAAATCACAAAAATTATTCAGAATTATTTACCCTGAACAAGGAAATGCTCTAAAATTAGAAATTTAAAGACAAACAACCTTTAAAAGTTCAATTTTCTTTATTTTCAGAATTTCAACCAATAAAGAATTTAATTATTATCTTTTCAATACAAATAGAATCTTAGGAAGTATTCGAATTGCATATTCTAAATATACACTAACTTAACCCTAATTTATTAACGACAATTAAAAAAAAACGGTAACGTAAAGTGTGTCAAGTTTTATTTTTTTTATGGGCCTAGCACATGTGCTGCAGGGAAGTCCCTAAAGCGCTCCAGGAGCGGCACGTGTGCGGAAAAAGCAATTCACGTTGTTCTTGAATCGCTGTAAATTGTACTGGGTGGGAAACACGGCGCTGGGCAAATTATTCCAAAGGGAGGATGTTCTCCATATATAAGACTGCTTGAAAAGCTTTGTACGCTGAGTAACAAGGTAAACCTCATATGGATGTGAAGTATTAGCTCGACGTGTATTTCTAACATGCACCGCTCTGGGAGGAATTAAGCGGGCTACATCCTTCGAACACTTTCTATGAAAATACTTGTAGAACAGACTCAAGTCGTCAACCGTTCTTCGATGTTCCAGCGAATCAAGGCCGCCGGTCAGTTCCGGGTCTCCAGTCAGACGAACAGATCTTCTCTGGACAGAATCCAACAATTGCAGTGTATGTTTGGGAGCGGAGCCCCAAACATGGGAGCAGTATTCCATAGTTGGTCGAATTTGAGTAAGAACGTCTTCGCGATAATTCATTTTTGGTAGATATGCTTCTACTGATTGAACAAAAAATCGGTAGAGGGAACCTTTGTCTACGACACATTTTAGTAAAAATATGAGTCGATTAGGAACTTTCGTCGAAATCACGTAAAATCCAAAATGAGTCACTTGTTTACGCATCGGTTCGAGGCAGTTTTCCTGTGTTCCCATCCAAATGGGGCCTAAAATGATGCATTCTGCGGCTGTTAAATACATTAAAAAGTGGGTATCGTTTGTGAAAAAGTAGGTAAATCATTTTAATGAGACGTAAAAATGTCGACGACTTGCCAAAACGTGGCTCGGTAGGCAAAATCACTCCGATAGTCAAAACACGAATCATGTTTTTGTTTACGCGGGACCCGAAATTGCCGCTGCGTCAAGGAGCGGCAAAATTAAGAAAATCGGATTTGAATGTGTCCTATGAGACCATTCGCCAACATCTTCGTGCTCATGATGTTAAATTCCGCGGCACGTTGAAGAAACCCTTGCTGGGCGAAAATCACGTAGTGAAGCAGCTCGCTTGGGCCCACGATAAAATACTAAAGTGACCTTCACAATCGCCGGACGCCAACTCTATTGAAAAAATTTGGTCCCTTGTACAGAGAAAGCTCAAAGAAAAGACTTTGAGAACTTTGAGTCAGTTTTCTTGATAGCATGCCTCGAAGATGCATGATAATTGCGTCGTTGTTAGCACACCAAATAATACATCGATGGCAGAAAATGTTCTCGAGACACATTTTTTCAAGAATACGAGTGGTCACGTTCTTCCTTGACAGACTGAATATGATTTTAGTAATAAATATACTCATATACACCCACTTCTCTTGTTTTGGAATTTCAAAAAATTGATAAGGTCTAAATTGTTTTATATACACTTTTGAATTTTATTTTCAAAACAAGAATTATGTAGTTAACCAAAAATTGAGCTTCATCGTGACAACAGACAGACCGTAGGAATACTTAAACGTCAAGAATTGCAAAATTTCGGAGGTTTTATTTTCACCAACGGCAAAACACAATAACTTATAGTTTTGCCGTAATAACAGACATATATTTAACTTTAACATGTAAGTGATAAACCACATACATTCAGACCAAAAAGTCTCCATACACCACCTGCTTTCTATACTATTTTTTTTGTTATGTTTAACTAATTAATTGGAACTTGTTTAAATTAATATTTGAAAACTTAACTAACGAGGATTAGTATTAAAAACAAGTAAAAATGTAAACAAAATTAATGTCAAAAAAGTCTCCATACACTTAATAATAGTTTGACGGTGTTTAACGGAAAATAATAACTTCGTTTAAACCAATATTTAGTAGTGGGACCGCCGTTGGCCTTGATAATCTCCTGTAACCTTTTGGTCATGCTTGCAACCAGCTTTCGAGTAACTTCTGTTGGCATGTTCTCCCATTCGTTCAATATGTTTTTTAATTCTTCTCTAATTGAAACATTTTGTTTGCGAACGCGCCGTTTAAGTTCCTCCCCCCCTCGATGGGGTTAACATCGGGTGATTGCGGAGATGTATGAAGCTGCTGCATCCATTCTCGCACCAAGTTTGCGGTATGTTTCGGATCATTGTCCTGTTGGAAAGTGTATCTTTTTTCGAGTGCTAATTTTTGAACACTTTCTCTTAAATTGTCTCTCAAAATGTTCAGATAAACATGCTGATCCATGGTACCATTAATAAAATATAAATTTCTAACCCTTCCAGCGGACATGCATCCCCAAAGCAGAACACTGCCACTCCCTTGTCTCACCGTGGAACAAATGTTTTTAATATCGAATGCGGTATTCTTCTTTCTCCAAACTTTAGTTCTGTCATAAGACCCAAAAAGGTTAATTTTAGTTTAATCACTATAGATTACTAATTCCCAAAATTCAGGCGGTTTAGTAACGTATTTCCTAGCAAATGCTAACCATTTTTTGCGATTAGCTTCAGAAATTAATGGCTTCTTCCTAGCTGCACACCCCTTATAACCTGCCCTGTGTAAACGAAAATAGTTCTCGTACTTCTTCTTTTAATTTTGGTGTGCTTTTCTTGGGATCTATAATTATTTGTCTAACAATACTGACTTTTTCACTTGGGACGAGAAGCGGAGCGCGGTCGAATTTTACAGGAACCTGTTGATTTATACTCGTTTACAATGTACTGAACAGTAGCATGCGACTTTTTAACAATTTTTCCTATATTTCTGTACGATTTTCCATCTTTCCACAAATCTGTTATGATCTTTCGAACTTGAAATGGAATTTCACAATTTTTAATACTACTTTGAAAACCCACTGCAAAATTACTAGCATCAAGTGACCGATTATAAAATATAGCCAATAATTATTCATTTGTTTTCAGTTTAGCGAACAACAGATAGCTTGATAAAATGCGGCTGATTTTAAAGTGATTTTTTCAATGCAGTTCTTGAGTGCATGGAGAGTTTTTTGACATTAATTTCATTTCCATTTTTATAACAATGATGTAACTTCTATATAAAATGTTCCGCAGTTATTTTTAACACTAATACTCGTTGGTTCAGTTTCAAATATTAATTTAAACATGTTTTCTCGTAGTTTCAATTAATTAGTTAAACATAACAGAAAAAGCGTATAGAAAGCAGGTGGTGTATGGAGACTTTTTGGACTCAATGTAAATCCCTTCACATTCGCTCTTGTTATCCTTAACTACTCAATAATGTTAGTGCTTTTTGTTTGAAGTTAATTCAACTTCAAGAACTTCTGCAACATCTTATAGCATGATAAGTAGGGTAGCCAGGTTCAAAAGTCTTTTTAAGAAAAAAAAAACTTAAGATGGAAATGCTTATAGAGCGAGGCGTCCGTTGATAAACAGAGTAGCATCAAGCGACAAAAGAAGTCTTAAACCCCTCCCAACAAAGTAAACTAAAACTGATGAGAAGAGAGAAACTTTTTCCTAAAAAGGGACACTCATCTACATTTAAAAATCGATGCCCCGGAAGGAATATTTTAGAAAAAAAATTCCTTACAATGGAACTCTAAAAATATATCTTCAATGTAAAAATTAAAAAAACGTTCCGTTTCTGAGGAACACATTTTTTTATATCCATATGGTGAGGGGAGGATGTTTCCTATCCCTTAGCTATGCTTTAGAGCATGGTATTTTCACTACATCTCTGATATAATTTAGTATATCTGTATGCCTCAAATAAAATGTGATGATGTTTCGAATATATTATCTTATATGTACGTTATTGTCAATATGTGTCGAATCTGTGAATCCCAAAATTATGTTATCTTTTATTGTTTTGTAAATATGTAAGCTGTAAATAAAACTATAAAATACCTATCATTGAAAATATTAATAATCTATCTGTACTTAAATTAAGGTACTCTTCAGTGCTTGCGAAAATTCATTATTTATATTAATTTAGAACGGCATGTTTGCAGGAAAAGTACCGAGTCAATTATTTTGCACATTTCCTGAAAATGTTTCCTTTAAAAATGGATTAAAAAGAATCACAAATTGTAATAAACACATAAAGATCTAAAAACTAAGATATAATATAAAATAAACATAACACATTACATCCCCTACGATATATTTTTCCAATCAACTGCCTCCGCAATGCCATAGGGATGATTTAATATTCATTAACTTTGTCACAGCTACACAACTTCCCTCCCGCATACTATTAAGCCACTTACAATTTAATCCTCCCCCTGTAGAAAAAAGTACATGTCATGTTTAGCGACATGTGGAATTTAATTTATTGCGTTCATGATTTTTTATTAATTTTTTTGGTGTGATTCCTCACTAAAATGATAATATATAGATTAACGAATAAATTAGATAGTTATCAACCACGTGAACAAGCGGGTTTTAGACGGGAATATAGCACTTTGGACCATCTTCCAACAATTAGATTACTAGTGGAATAAGCAAATGAATCCTTATGGATAGCAATGAGTGAATACGAAAAACCATTTGATTCTGTAGAGATGTGGGCAGTCTTTAACGCTTAAGTAATAGCAGAGTCGACGAAAGATATACAACTCTTTTTGAACACATACACAAAAATGCCACATCACAAATAATGTTTCAAAACAGACAAAGCGACTGAATATCCCCAAAGCTGTTCATGTTGACTCTAGAAGACATGTTCAAATCGCTAAAGTGGGAAAATCTAGGAAAACTAATGGACGGTGAATGATTAAAGCACTTAAGGTTCCTAGATGATGTCACTCTGATTGTGAACACAAAAGGAGAAATACAAGAAATTTTGAGAAACGAAACTGAAGATCACAGTTAGGAACTATTAATAGAAGGTGAAAGAAAAGGAAAGGTACAAACATTCATATATTTAGGACAAAAAATCGAAATATCAAAAAATAATTTAAAGGCTGATTTGGATAAAAAAATTTCGTTAGCTTGGTTTGCTTTCGGAAGATTACAATCCACATTTAAATTGGACATCCGAAATACAATAAAAGCCAGAGTGTTCGATCAATAGGTACCGCCGGTATTAACATGTGGCACTGGAACGTGGGGTTTTAAATAAAAGTATAAAATATAAACTTCAGATAACGCAAAGAGCAATGGAGAGGAGAATGCTAAATATTAGGCTCCAACATCGTATTCCTATCGTCGAGATTCGAAGAAGATCAAATAGTATGGTATCTCACCTTTGAACTACAAATCTCTTTTTTTGTGGTCCTGTGTATTCATTTTTTCGTCCTTATCCGACACTTTTTCTCACCAACCACATTCTGGTAGATCATCAGCATTTTTACCTAAAAGTATCATTTGACCCTCTTGCTAGAGAATGCCCTTGATTATATACTTAGCAGGCGCTATAGGTGGAATTGGGCTGAGTATATCGCAAGGATTAACTGCAGTATGGTTGAATGGAGGCTTAGAGAACATAAAAAATGCGAAAGTAGATCACAGACAAGATGGACACACAAAAAAGATTGGCGGGAGCACGATTGGATGCAAATAGCAAACAACAGAGCTCACTGGAGATAACTTGCGGAGGCTTACATCCTACTATGGATGTTAGGTGTAAATTTCAATAATAAACTCAAATAGTTTCAGCTTGATAATAATGGCAAGTAAAACATAACAATATGAAACAATATCGTTCTTATTGGTTATGGATTACAATCATGGATCGTTCACCAAGTTTAAGTTTTTAGCTAGTTTGATTGATTATGTTGAATTGGAACTTATAAATTAAAAAAAAAAACGAGCAAGTGTAAGTTTGATTTTCGCAATTGGGGTGTATTTTGTGAAGTCATTTTATACCTCCGTAATAAAAAAATTTATTTTAAAGGCAATCACAGTACGGAACAATAATTACGCAAGTCCAACTTGCACTTGACCGATTTTTGGGTCTGGAGACTGGACGTCAAACATTCGACTTTTGAAAATCTATAATACCGCTTGAAATATTTAATGAATTTTTTTGTGTGCTCACGTCTGGTAGATTATTGCTTACTAAGCAATCTTTTTCTGAACAATAGAATTTTCTGGCCTAGTACAAAAAATATATCTTTCCATACAATTTGATCAGACAGAAGATTTGCTAAAACAATATTTATTTATTTATTAAATTTCATGAGAAATCATATTAATTCACAAAAAATTTTCCACATATCATTTCCAGAAATCGGTAGAGTTATTTATGATAGGTAGAAATAGGCTGTGGGGTTAGAAAATTGAATAATAATATTTGATTACTCATCGCGTAAAATGCTACTTTCTAAACTCGGCACGTAAATAACTATTTCTTAGGTCTTCCAGCAACAAATTTTTAAAGTTATATGTAAGCCATTAGTATTTAAAGCTATGGCCAAAACAGAACAAAGTTCTTTAGACACTATTCTGATTGACATTGATTTTATGTTCAAAGGGGTAACAATTAAATTATAAAGGACCAAATATAATCCGTCACGACATGGTAA
>CM032449.1:43931874-43981389 GCA_019049505.1 Pachyrhynchus sulphureomaculatus
ATTAAAAATCGAAAAAAAAACATCATCTAAGCTCTGTCCACTATTAACGGTAATATTAGCTGACTACCGTGATACTCACTGATGAATAAGAAGGAACATAATTCGCGATAGTGACTACAAACGAGGAAGGTTAACGATCGCGCCATACAACTCTGACATTGGCGGGAAGTTACAAAGGAAGGACACCAGATATATTTCATTCTAGTTTCAATACGGCACCGATGGCTGGAGCTACTCCACTTTCGATCTGCTCTCTGACCTAGTCCTCCAGTTTTTTCTTGCTTTAGTCACAGAAAATATAGCTATAATTAGAGAAAGACAAACACGTGGAACAAAACTTCAGTGCAAAACTAAATCTTTTTCACTAATATTGCTACACATAATACAGCTTCTACTTGCGCGACATCTCTAGGAGACCCGATGAGGCACATTTAAAGAATACGGCTGCTTTCTTTACGACGATATTTTATTCCACCAGTTTGTCTATTTGTACCGATAACTTTTTTGTTCCTTATGCTTTAATCTTCGATCTGGTTTCTGGACCGGTCGTCGATGCGGCCTGGACTGCTGGGTATTTAGGTGCAGTCTTACGGCTCTATAAGCACAGCACCTGGTAGGAAAGCGATTACAGATGGTATAAATTTGCATCGCCAATAACAGTGCACTGTTAATATGATATTGGTGAGTTTATTTTGTTTAGCGCGACTAAACTGTTAAAAGGATTAAAATCTGCACACTTACGGCTACCTATTAAAGAAAAAACGTTCATTCTACGATGTCAAACAAGAGAGAATCAACACATACTACTTGGTTAGATAAAATTATATGATTTCGTTACAGTATTCAAATGTAAAGCAAGTCCTAATTAAGTGATTTTTTTCAATTTTCATTCTATCATTTCTGTTTCTGGTGATACAAATTTTTTGATAAATACTGATATTTTAATGAATTCTTATTCATTTTTCCTTAAGGCTTAGGAAGCCCTTTATATTAAGACTTGTTTAAGCTGAATGTTATCTCGACATAAAACATCGTTTATTAAAAATTGTTTTTTTTTGTTTTTCTAAATTTATTATAATAGCATACTCGTATTTACAAAATAGACAAATATAATAAAATATATAACTTTTACATAAAAATCTGAGACATGAAATTTAGAATTAACGTTTTTTAGTACTCCCTACGGACCATTTTATCGGATCACTTCGGTGTCCGTCTGTCTGTCATACCAAACTCCTCCGAAACTCTTTGACATGGAATATTTTTATGAATGGATGGCTCAATTAGAGTTTGAAATTTAAATTTTGACTTAAGGGGTTAGCTTGTGAGGGAAGTGAACAATAAAAAATTCTAAGGTCGTCGAGTGGGGCATCAATGAGACACTGTGAAAATACGAGTTCAAAAATAGATATGATGTAATACTCACGCAAACTTTTCTTCATATTACTTTTATAAAATGGCCAGAAATTGCTGCCCCCCCCCCCCCCTATATCGAGTACTGATCAAAAAATTTGGAGAAAATTCTGGAATATTCTCCATAAAGTGTAGAATGTGCGAAAATTATCATGAGTGCAATACGTTTGATTATTTATCTGGTATAAAAAAAATATTTGACTTGACAATTTGATGGAGATTATTTTCATGGAAAGTTGTGAATTTAATCGGGACTAAAAGCTACAAAATAACAATCAGTAGTATACTCATTTACTTTTTAGTATATTACTGCCTTAAGCATTTAGTAAGTTACAGATAAAAAAGTTTCCGTGATGACTAGTGACCAACGGATAGGTACCAAGACACAATAATTTTATTTTATTTGTTTATAGTTAAATAAATATTTAGGTAGAAAATATTTCTTTTAAATTTTTACTACAAAGATATCGCGGTTTTTAAATATTCTTGTTAATTCAGCAATCACGATACGGAACAGTAATTGCGGGAGTCCGACTTACACATGACCGGTTTTTATGTTATACTTCAATCTTTCAGAGACCATTACAAGTAAATAAATTTTAGTTTGCCAAATTTTTGAAAGAGTGATTATAAAACAGCAATTTCAAGGAAAAGTACTATCTTTATATACTATTCTAACAATCATTTTTAGGCACGGCAAATGACAGTAATTTTAAAAACAATTAACTTTTGAAAACTAAGTTGAAGTTAATGATTTAATGAGTATTTAGTTCAAGTATTGAATCACCAGAGTAAAACCTCAAATTTAAGAACATTAAAGAAGTGTAAATTATCCCTCTAAGAAGATAGAAGACGTGATATGTTAGTCAAATTTATAACTGTTTTAATTCAGCAAGACAGTGACAGCTGGGATCATTTCAGGGAAATAAGAATCAGAATTAGGAGGGCTAGAACAATATTTGTAAAGATGAGGCAAATTTTTTATTTTAGTTTCTATTTAATTTAAACGGTACTAAGAACTACGAAATATTCGGTGCAATAAGTAATATAACAAGTATACTGAAAAGTTTTTGGTCTAGCTACTTAAAACACATTTTTTTTTTTTCAAAATTCGACTTTATTCATCAACATAGTCTCCTTCAAGAGCGATACAATCAGTCCAACGCTTTTTTAACATTTCTATAACTTTCTTGTAGAAGAATTTCTATTTGCCCCAGTTTCGGCGATAACTTCTTCATTGGAGCCAAATCTCTTTCTCGAGAGCATTTTTTGAGGTCTGCGAATAGATAATAGTCGCTGGGGACCAAATCTAGAGAATGTAGTGGATGAGGAAGCAATTAGAATTTTAATTCATGCAATTTTGCCATCGTAACCATTGACTTAAGACACGGTGCATTGTCTTGATAGCACTTTTTCTTGTTGATTTAGAGCCGTTTCTTTACGATTTCTTCCATGAATAACTTTATATAATATTCGCTATTGATGGTTTTTCCCTTCTCAGCATAGTCGAAGAAAATTATTCCATGCGCATCTCAAAATACAGAAGCCTAAATCTTCCCAGCCGACTGTAGTGTCTTTGGTCGCTTCGGCCGGCTTTCACTAGCAGCTGTTCACTCAGCTTACTGCCAATTTGATTCCGGTGTGTAGTGGTGGATGCATGTCTCATCCGTTGTCACATATCGCATGAAAAAAATACATTTTATTGCGCTTAAACAAGTCCAACCACGCTCAGAATCATCAACACGTTGTTGTTTTTGGTCCACTGTAAGCAAACGCGGTACCCATTTCGAATAGAGCTTTCTCATGCCCAAATATTCATGCAAAATATAACCAACACGTTTTTTTTTTCTATCTTTAGCATGTCAGCTACATCACGTAATTTCACTTTACGGTTATCCAAGACCATTTTGTGGATTGTTTTGATGTTTTCAGTGTAGCCACCTCATTTGGGCGTCCAGAGCGTTCAGCATCATTTGTGTCTGTACGACCACGTTTAAATTCAGCATACTAGTAAATGATAAGTGATATTCCAGGGACAGAGTCCCAAAAATTATATTCTATGGTATTGAGAAAAGTATCATTTGCGTGTAATGAAATAAAATAAAAATATTTTAAATGAAAATATTTTGTATAATAGTCTTAAATAATAACAAAAATAACACTGGTCAACATGATTTTTTTCACAAGGAACTGAATAGAGACCTTAGCTCAGTTTTTTATGCTGAATTCAAATATGTTATCAGATAAGGCATAGTGACAGTCATTTTTGTGTATTATACTTCTCTATATTAGGATTTCATTGTTATAATTCTTGTAAATATAGAAGTGGGAATTTGTATTCAGAATAATTTGCTCACGCAGTGTAGTAACATGTGTACCTAGTTATTTTTGTTTTTATTTGTAAGTTTTTTTATAAAACGTTTCAAGACGCCAAGAAAGTATGTAAATCAACCTAACAATTTCTGCTACGTGTATGGTGAACTGACATTCAAGTGTCAGAGGTGAAATTTTACACCGCTTGTGAAAAAAAACGTTATGAGCTTTATTTTGGATGTAAAGCTGGTGATTTTGATAAAGACTAGGCCCCAGATTTATGTTATGTATCATGTGTTAGGCTTTTCACTGGTTGGAAAAATGATACTCATCATATGACGTTTTCAGTCCCTATGATTGGGGGGAAAAGAAGGACCATTTAACTGATTGTTATTTCTGCTTAACTAACATTAAAGGAATTACGTCCAAAACAAAATATACAGTTAAGTACCCCAATTGGGCATCTACAACTAGACCTGTGCCACATAGTGAAGAGTAACCTGTACCCAAGTTTCCAGATTTCATGACCTTAAGTCGGAGTCGAAGTTCACTCCGACTCCGACCCAGTTCATACTGAAGATGGAAGAAGCGAGAGGAGTGACCCTACATTTGAAGGAAGTAGTTCATCAGAACCTCTTATATGAAATTTAAATTTGTCTAAATAGTCAGCTGAACTTTTAAGTTACAGGCTCTAAGGTTAGAATCTACTCCAAAAAGATATAAGGATATGCGTTTATCGTAGACGTCATAGTGATTTCAACTTGGATACACGAAATTCTGCTGTTTCTTGTGTGAATGGGATAGCAGGGACAAGGAGTCTCACTACATAAGGAAACAATGGCCTAAACGTGAATCTCTTATTCCTGGGCATAAAAATGTATCAAATACCCCATTAGTGGATCATGAAAAGGTGTATTTACCTCCCCTGCACATAAAACTAGGGCTTATTAAAAAATTGTAAAAAAAATGGATAAAGGTTCTACTGCATTTATGTTTTTGAAATCTAAATTTCCTAAATTAAGTGATGCAAAATTGAAGGAAGGAATTTTTATAGGGCCCCAAATAAGATCATTAATATCGGATAATGAACATTTTGAGGAACTATTACATCCACCGGAAAAAGCAACGTGGAAATCATTCAAAAATATCTGTTGTGGATTTCTTGGGAATAATAAAGAAGAAAACTATAGTGAAATAGTGAGTGATCTTCTGACTTTATACAAAGAAATGGGCTTCGACATGTTCTTAAAAATACACTTCTTGGACTCCCACCTAGACTTCTCCCCTGAAAATCTTGGGGCGGTCTCTGATGAGCATCGTGTGCATTTTCATCAGCAGATTTCTCCTATGGAAAAGAGGTACCAAGGCAAATGGAGTCTCAGTATGCTGGCCGACTACTGCTGGGCCATGAAAAGAGACACCTCGAAGGCAAAATATGACCGAAAATCATCATATAAAACTTTTTAGGTTAGGCAAAATTAGCCGTGTATTTATTATTCAGTGTTGTGTAAGTACTAATTATTTTAAAACTTTAAACACGTGCCACGAAAAAACCCTGCCTGATGGATAAAATCTGAGAACATATTTAAACTCAGCATGGAAAAGATAAATATTTTCCGTTAATTCAGCCCTTATAAAAGAAAAAAAAAATGTTTTTGTAGACCAGTGTAACAAACACATTTAAAATCCTAGTAAAAGACGTGACTCTATTTCATTCTATTAATTATCATCAGTACGATTGTAATTGTCTTTATTGGCTTACAAGCACGGCATAGCCCCTTACTTACATTAATGATCATTATTATTTATTCCAACTTAACCTACGCAATTACAACAGTTATCCTATACTCACTTAACCTAGAAAATATGCTTATTTCACATGATTGTGACCTAACCTAACTTAACCTAGCACTTATACTAACTTAACCTAGCTTTACAATCTTCTGTAATGGTGGATGGGGTGGGGTCGTCTTCATCAGAGAACAGGTCTGCGGCTCTCGGATATTGGTGACGAGCATCCGGGTGGATCAAAAAAGGCCTTGTTGATTGGATCGGGGGTGTTGGGACGCCTTGGCCAGGAACTTTGTTTGGATTTTCCTCATGTGTGCCTTTATTGTCGGCACACCGAGGGCTCTATGTATTGGGTTGTTTCTCATGAACCATGCGGCTACCGTGATCATCCTCAGCGCCTTGTTCTGCTCTGTCTGGCGTTAAGCTCTTCTCGTCTTGGAGTGCTGGCACAATGTGGGGCAGGCGTAGGTGAGAGCTACCTTCACAATGGTGTTGTATACCATTCTTGGTTCTGGTGGACAACTTGCTAGAGCAATTGATAACTGGATATAATTTGTCTAGCAGTTCTTTCGCTTTCCTGGTGGCAATGCTGACCTGATCCTTCCATCAGTATGAGACAGGCTTTGTGATCATATTTATATCAAATATTCATACTGTTAGTTGTCTCAGTCTTTGTGATAATATTTATAATAAATCTAGAATTATGTTTTTTTAATAGACCAAAAAAAATGTTTTTCTTTGGAACATTAAAGAAAAGTTGGTGGCTTGAATTTGTTCTTTAAATACTTTCATTGGAGTTTTTTTTCTATATAGAACTTCATTCCTTTGGTACGAACTGCCCTGGATGATCTTTCGCACCAAATACGAGTTCAACCTATACTAAATCGAGATCAATGGGAGTCGTTACTTCCCTACACACTCTGCTCTTATAGCCATTAAAAAAATGGCCCGGCAACGTGCACATAAAAAAGAAAAAATATCCTACTACATAAAATTGTTTCTCAAGAAAAAATTATTTTTAATCTCATTTGCATTTCTGCTACAGACAACCTAAGTTATCCCATTTCGCACAGTTCCATCGCCCTTTCATACATAAACGAGAGGGGTAGTTTAGCACCCCTTGTTCACCGTGAACTGCATAAATGTGCAGGGCAAACATTAATTGAATTGTATTTGAGGAACAGGTCCCCGACAAGGATTTAGATTCCCTGTTATAAAAGCGTGTTTTTAACAAGTGTCACTAGAAAAACAAGCTTATGAAGCCTTCCTGTTTATAAGAAAAAATAAACATTTGTGGTTAATGACAGAGCTTACAACGGCTGAATTTATGTAAGTCGAATAAATTTCGAGTTTACTAAGTTTTAATTAAATTAGTTTGCAGTAGCTCTATTTTCTTTAAGGAATTTTTTTAAATACCTCCCATGCAAATTTGCACTTAAAAAAATTTAGGATCCCATGGTCAGTCAATAAGTTTTGAAAGCGACACCTATAGAGTATCACTTGAACAAATATTGAACACTATTTTAAAGCGTCCTCTGTCATATGAACACCCCCTAAATTTGAAGTCCATCTGTCAAGTCATTCAGTGTTCAAGTAGGAGAGTATTTTTAAGAATGGAAAAAATCGAATAACGTGTATAACGTGTAGTGAAAAATTTTTTGCTTTATAAGGTTTATCGGGAACTGACACAGTTAGCTTCGAGCGGCAGCAGCGGTAAGGTATATATATATATATATATATATATATATATATATATATATATATATATATATATATATATATATATATATATATATA
Source organism: Pachyrhynchus sulphureomaculatus (assembly GCA_019049505.1). NCBI lineage: Eukaryota > Metazoa > Arthropoda > Insecta > Coleoptera > Curculionidae > Pachyrhynchus > Pachyrhynchus sulphureomaculatus. The sequence goes on from CM032449.1 coordinate 43,939,189, forward strand.
TTTATATATATATATATATATATATATATATATATATATATATATATATATATATATATATCATCATCGTTATATATCCACATCTCTTAATCTTTTCCAGTTAAACCGGTCTTGGGCTTTTTGGATCTAGTTTCTCGCTACTCTTCTCAGGTCATCTGTCCATCTGGTGGGAGGTCTTCCTCTATTCCTACACGCTTCTTGTCTAGGTCGCCATTCCAACACGGTCCTAGTCCATCTGTTATCTTACGTTCTGGCTAGATGACCGTCCAAATTCCATTTCAAAGATAGAACTTTCTCAACTGCATCTATTATTCTTGTTCGGTTCTTAATTTCTTTATTTGGGTCAAATCCAACATTGGCCACTCCAATGCCGCTTGAGTTACCCTTATCTTATTTATAGTCTTCTTTGTCAAAGTCAGAGTTTCTGCTCCATGAGTAAGCGCAGGTAACATACACTGGTTTAAGATCTTTCGTTTAAGGTAAATGGGTATGCCTGATTTCAGCGTTTTCTCGTAGTTTGCCAAATGCGGCCCAAGCTAGAGTGACCCTCCGTTGTAGTTCATGAGTCTGATTACCTCTGCCCAATTTAATTTCATGTCCCAAATATTTATATGTCATAACTTGCTCCGTTTACTGATAGTGGCTTGGTAAAAACTAAATTTGTCATAAACTGGGTCTTCAAAAAATTTATCTTTAAGCCAATTTTATGGGATTGTTCTTTTAGGGTGTTAAGCATGAAATTCGCATGATCTACGCGTTCTGTTTATAGGAGTATGTCATCGGCCAATCTCAAGTTACTCAGCATTTCTCCATTTAGATTTATACCCATATTGCTCCAATTTATATTTTTAAACATGTGTTCCAGAAGGGTGATAAACAACTTTGAGGAAACAGTGTCACCCTGACGCACACCTCTTTCGGCTTGGAATTTGTTTGTTTCCCTATGTAATTAACTGTTGATGTTGCCTGACCGTAGATATGTCTTCATATGCAGCAACAGCCTTAAAAAGCATATCCTGGTTCACTGAATCGAAGGCCTTCTCATAATCCATGAAGATTAATATTAAAGGCCTGTTATATTCGACACACTTTTTCACAATTAACTTAAAGGTCAATCACCATCATTGACACCATAGCCTGCTCGGAATCCAGCTTGATCGGGTGTTTGGTAGAAGTCTAGCTTTGACGTCAAACGTTTTGTCAATATTTTTGTGAAAATCTTATAAACATGGAAGATGATGCTTGTAGGATGGTAGTATGATAGACCTGTTGAATCGCCTTTTTTATAAAGGAGAATGATAATAGCGTTATAGATTTAGTAAGACATAGGTTAAAGAGTATTGTGAGGACCCTGATGTCAGTTGGTCCAGCCTAGCTTCAATCACAATACCATCCTCACCTGGGGACTTATTATTTTTCATCTCACTCAAGACTTGTATCATCTCATCTTCTGTTATTTCGGGAATATCTTCTGAACCTTGATTTTGAATATAATATAATCGCATACGGTGTGTCGTTATTAGTGTTTTTATAAAGCTGTTTATAAAAATCTTCAACAATATTCATTATCTCTTCCTTATCCGTTATTACTCTTTCATCTTCGATCTTTAGTTTTTGTATAATTTTTGTTCCCGTAAATAATTTGGATCTCAAAACTTTTAGAGTTTTATTCTTCTCGATTACTTTTATTACTTGTTCGGTGTTACACTTTCTAATATATATATATATATATATATATATATATATATATATTATATATATATATATATATATATATATATATATATATATATATCTATATATATATATATATATATATATATATATATATATATATATATATACGAGGCTGGTTTGAAAAGTCCGTGCAAAGTCCGAGAGATGGCACCACCGGCGCGTATCGAGGTCATGTTTAGTTAGTAGCATCTCTTGAATGAACGCACACCAAGTTTCAGCCATATTGGTCTATTTCTTTGTGTTTCGCATTCGTGTGAATCAAGGAAGTCGAGTGATTTTCAAGAAATGGACGAAAAAGAATTTCGTGTGGTGATTAAACATTACTTTATGAAAGGCAAAACGCCTCAGGAGACTAAAGAGAAGCTTGATAAACATTATGGTGACTCTGCACCTTCGATTAGAACAGTTTATAAGTGGTTTCAAAATTTTCGGACTGGCCATATGGGCACAAGTGACGCTGAACGTTCTGGACGGCCTGTGGAGGTTACGACTCCAGAAATCATTGATCAAATCCATGATATGGTGATGGATGACAGAAGAGTTAAGGTGCGTGAGATTGCTAGTGCTATGGGCATCTCGACTGAACGGGTACATCATATTTTTGCATAAACATTTGGACATGAGAAAGCTATCCGCAAGATGGGTGCCGCGATTGCTCACGCTTGACCAAAAACGGAATCGTGTGAAGTGTTGCAAGGATGGTTTGCAGCTGTTCCAGAAGAATCCGAAGGACTTTAAGCGTCGTTCCGTCACTGTGGATGAGACATGGATACATTACTATACTCCTGAGACCAAACAATTTATTATCTAAACAATGGGTTACCAACGGGAAATCTGCACCAAAAAAGGCGAAGACCGTTCCTTCGGCCGGAAAGGTTATGGCGACTGTCTTTTGGGATTCGCAAGGGATAATCCTCATCGAATATCTGGGAAAAGGGTTTTTTAAAACTATTACAGGTGAATATTATTCATCGTTATTGGACCGTTTGAAAACCGAGCTGCAAGAAAAACGCCCACGATTGGCCCACAAGAATGTCCTTTTCCATCACGACAACGCACCAGCACACACCTCAGCAGTTGTGGTCGCAAAATTAATGAAAATAGGATTCCAACTCGTTTCACATCCCCCATATTCTCCAGACTTGGCTCCCTCGGACTACTATTTGTTCCCCAGTTTGAAGAAATGGCTGGCGCGACAAAGATTTTATTCAAACGAGGAGGTGATTGCAGACCAACTAATGGATATTTTGCAGGCTTGGACAAATCCTATTATTCGGAAGGGATCAACAAACTAGAACATCGTTGAACGAAGTATATAAGCCTAAAAGGAGACTATGTCGAAAAATAAAAAAGGTTTACCCCAAACACATAAGTAGTTTTTATTTTTGCACGGACTTTTCAAACCAGCCTCGTATATATATATATATATATATATATATTATATATATATATATATATATATATATATATATATACATATATATATATATATATATATATATATATATATATATATATATATACATATATATATATATATATATATATATATATATATATATATATATATATATATATACATATATATATATATATATATATATATATATATATATATATATATATATATATACATATATACATATATATATATATATATATATATATATATATATATATATATATATATATATATATATATATATATATATATATGTAACGTTCCAGGTCAACCTTGCCGTCCATGAGAACAAAATATGACGCAAGGTGGGTAAATGAGCGGGGGCTTGAAAAACTCGTATTGATGTGTACTTTTGAAAGCCGATGGGCCTTTGAGAAATTCAATATGGCGGATGCAAAATAGCGTCGGTAACGTGTAAAAATTCCAGTTAATCAAATTATATGGAGTATAATAATGAAAAAAAGGTTCCTAATTATGTGAAATTTACCAACAAATAAGTTTTTTGGTTCGCTGGTTATGAACTCGAAGTCCAACTAGGCAAATTATACCCGCGAAATCCAATATGGCGTCTTGAGTGAGCAAAATTAGGGAGTTTTGCTAATATTGCTCGGAAAATTTGAATGAGTACCTTTTTTTGCCCATATGTATTGCATCTTACCCTTTGAATAACCGATCATAAGTGTATGGTCGTCATTATTTTTTCTAATATGGCGGATCAAAAATGGCGTCAACTTGTAAAGAAAACCTCTGGTAATGGAATGATAACAAATGTAATAATAAAATAAACGTATTAAATTACCTAAAATTTTATACTTCGTATGTTTACGGGGTCGCTTTTTACGAATTTACTGTCAAATTAGCCAAATTCAACCCGCAAAATCCAATATATTTCAGTATTTTATTTAATGTTTTATATTAATTTGAAAAAAGTTACTTCAAGTTTATTTTTTAATAAATTTGGTAAGCAAGCAGCTAAACAACCAAAACCTTTCAATAATTGAGGTTGGGTTATGAAATTACAAAAAAAAAAAAACAAGCAAAGTATGCGAAAGTACAGACTTTCGCATACTTTGCTTAACGATTCCATGTTCGGTAAGTGTACTTAACCTTGCACGCATTGGTAATGATTTCCAAGTCATAGTTACCATTTCTAATATAGTAGTTTTAATAGCGTTAACGTTAGCAAGAATTGCTGATAATCGAATAATGTAATCGGTAAAAAATGAGAAAGACTACTTCATGTATTGTGAAGAATAGTCATCGTAAAAAAAAAATAATGTTAACTATCTTGTCTTAAGAAACGTTTATTTACAATCGTAGGCTTTTACATCACTAGCTTCAGAATACATTTATAACACGAGACAAAATTTCAGATAACATAACTTAGAGTTGATCACAATCTTTTAAATGTTATCATCACGTTAGTAAAATATTTTTACTAACTAACTTTTAACCCACCTTTTTCTAGCTCTCTTGCGTGCTTTAGACTCAATCGATTGGATTGACTGCACGCATAATAACTTGATAACAAAACGCAGTTACACAGATTGACAAATACTAGGTAATTTAATAAGTTTATTTTATTATTGCACTTGTTATCATTCTACTACCAGAGGGTTTCTTTACAAGTTGACGCCATTTTTGATCCGCCTTATTAGAAAAAATAATGACGACCATACACTTATGATCGGTTATCCGAAGGGTAAGATGCAATACATATGGACAAAAAAAAGGTGCTCTTTCAAATTTTCCGAGCAATATTAGTAAAAAATCCCTAATTTTGCTCACTCAAGACACCATATTGGATTTTGCAGGTGGAATTGGGCTAGTTGGACTTTGTTTTCATGATCAGCGACCCCGAAGACACACTCAGTGACAAATACTAGGTTATATATATATATATATATATATATATATATATATATATATATATATATATATGTATATATATAATTATATTATGAAAATTTTAGTAAATAGTGAAGTAAATAGAGCATTTGATACTATGGGAAAAAATAAATTTTAAGAGGGACCGATAGGAACTGAGGAAGGAATGCATGTGATCCCTGTAAATTAAAATTTTACGTCAAAACTTTGCTATTACTAAACAACATAAAAACATTCAGAGTCAATACAAGGAACTAGAGGCCTTAGGTAAAGTTGTAGTTTGTCTCCAAAGTCAAACCAAGTTGGGAATGTGGAATCTTTGGCACAATGATACTACTCAGTATATATCACCACTACACCAAACACTTTATTTTTGCACTCGACGCGTGTTTCGCTAACCATGTTAGCTTCATCAGGAGCGATGATTCAATCATCGCTCCTGATGAAGCTAACATGGTTAGCGAAACGCGCGTCGAATGCAAAAATAAAGTGTTTGGTGTAGTGGTGATATATACTGAGTAGTCCACAGTCAAAGTAAAATATTTCTTTATTATTCATAATTCAGTATAATAATAGGTTTACTTACTAACTTAGTGTATGGCAGATACAATATACAATACATGCATATCATTTGTTGATTTTAGCCTTTCGGCAGGCTTGATGTTCGGCCATTTTTGGTAAGTTCACCTAGTATTTATTCTGTTTCTCTAATTATTCCAAACGTACCTTTAATTATTTTTATATATTCGTTTGTTTGAAACAGAGTATGTTAATTTTTTTATTCGTTTTTTGATGATATTTTATTTATTTGTTTTTTTCTGGGAAAAATTATAAAGAAAAAACCCGGTTTGATTTTGTCAGGTACCAGGTTTAGTCAGTTGATGTGCCTTTATTATTAGCTAATCTATATTATAATCTCTTTCATTCGAGTTTGTCTCGAATGTTATTTACTATATATTTAGAATAGGTTTCAAAGAAATGGAATTGTGGCGGAACGAATATTCCAATTCAAAATTATCATTTATTTAGCTTTCACTTTGTTGGTGATCTCTAACTTATGGTAAAAAATTTGGGAGAATCGACGGAATAAAGTCTTCAATTTAGGCAACTTAAGTAATTGCCTTTATCAAAATGAGGAAACTACTGACGGCATGAGATCTATCATTGGCCCTGAGAATGAGAATGATCCGTTGTTAGATGTTCCTGGTACCGTTGTTTGGCTTAGAGGGTTCGACCTTAAACGAGACCATAAAAAGTCTAGAAGCTTATGAAATGAGTTACAAACAAACGAGTACTAGGCTAAAAGAATAAAGAACCGAAAGTCTTACCTACCTGTCGGACTGGTTTAGACTAACATCAGCTGAGTTATCCCGCACAGCTATATCTACGGTCAGGATAGCCAGTGTGATCAGCAACTTCTAAACGAGACGCTGAGAGCAAGGAGAAGAGAAGTATTTGGGACCTATTTTTGATAGGAATTTTATCGAAAAAAAAAACAAATAAGACAAAAATTTCAAAATTTAGGCTATACAGAATATCAGAAAAGCTATTATGGGAACAATACTAACATACGGAAAGAAAAGTATGGGCAATAAAGGAGGATAACAAGGCGAAACTAATGATAGTTAAAAAGGACTGGTATGTCAAGAACAGAGAGAGTACGAAATTTATAAAAGAATAAATACAGCAAAAATAGTCATAAATAGAAAAGAATTAAAAGGATTAAAGTAGTTTGATCATTTGTTAAGAATATTTTTGAATGATCCTGTTATTTACAAACAATTTTGAGTAAAATTAACAGAAACGTTGTACATTATAAGATGATGACAATGAATTTATGAAAGACTGTAGTTAGTTACACAATTAAATTTGAATGAAACAAATCCGACTTTAATTATTGTAAACTAATAAAATAACTGCAAGATCAATCACTACGATAGAAAAATAAAATTCGCAGAATTAAAATTACGTTCAGGTCCAGTCAGTCATTGTCAAAGGTAACTGACATTTTGAAACAGCAAAACTGGACACTGGCTCGCTTGGGATGTGCCTAAATAGATTAGTTCAGGCCGATTCAAAACAAGAAACCGCACAACGGGCACGTGTTTACCAATTTATATAGTCGATGGAACAGGTATCTATGGGGAAATTGATTCGACGTTTACCAGGATTTTACTACGGCAGTAGGTTTGTGTAAAAAACTTTCTCCTGAGCAAAAATTACAATTTATAAGGTAATTTTTACATATCGTGAATGCGTATTTTTGTACTTATTTTAGTTGGAAAATTCACTAAAAAATACACAAAATAATAAAAAGATACTTGTAATTACAGTATTGAAGCTATACGAGGCTGGTTTGAAAAGTCCGTGCAAAGTCCGAGAGATGGCACCACCGGCACGTATCGAGGTCATGTTTAGTTAGTAGCATCTCTTGAATGAACGCACACCAAGTTTCAGCCATATTGGTCTATTTCTTTGTGTTTGGCATTCGTGCGAATCAAGGAAGTCGAGTGATTTTCAACAAATGGACGAAAAAGAATTTCGCGTGGTGATTAAACATTACTTTATGAAAGGTAAAACGCCTCAGGAGACTAAAGAGAAGCTTGATAAACATTATGGTGACTCTGCACCTTCGATTAGAACAGTTTATAAGTGGTTTCAAAAGTTTTGGACTGGCCATATGGGCACAAGTGACGCTGAACATTCTGGACGGCCTGTGGAAGTTACGACTCCAGAAATCATTGATCAAATCCATGATATGGTGATGGATGACAGAAGAGTTAAAGAGCGTGAGATTGCTAGTGCTGTGGGCATCTCGACTGAACGGGTACATAATATTTTGCATAAACATTTGGACATGAGAAAGCTATCCGCAAGATGAGTGCCGCGATTGCTCACGCTTGACCAAAAACGGAATCGTGTGAAGTGTTGCAAGGATGGTTTGCAGCTGTTCCAGAAGAATCCGGAGGACTTTAAGCGTCGTTTCGTCACTGAGGATGAAACATGGATATATTACTATACTCCTGAGACCAAACAACAATCTAAACAATGGGTTACCAAGGGGGAATCTGCACCAAAAAAGGCGAAGACCGTTCCTTCGGCCGGCGACTGTCTTTTGGGATTCGCAAGGGATAATTCTCATCGACTATCTGGAAAAGGGTAAAACTATTACAGGTGAATATTATTCATCGTTATTGGACCGTTTGAAAACCGAGCTGCAAGAAAAACGGCCGCGATTGGCCCATAAGAAAGTCCTTTTCCATCACGACAACGCACCAGCACACACCTCAGCAGTTGTGGTCGCAAAATTAATGGAAATAGGATTCCAAACTCGTTTCACATCCCCCCTATTCTCCAGACTTGGCTCCCTCGGACTACTATTTGTTCCCCAATTTGAAGAAATGGCTGGCGGGACAAAGATTTTATTCAAACGAGGAGGTGATTGCAGACACTAATGGATTTTTGCAGACTTGGACAAATCCTATTATTCGGAAGGGATCAACAAACTAGAACATCGTTAGACGAAGTGTATAAGCCTAAAAGGAGACTATGTCGAAAAATAAAAAAGGTTTACCCCAAACACATAAGTAGTTTTTATTTTTGCACGGACTTTTCAAACCAGCCTCGTATGTGCTTCGAGTATTGATAACAAGTTTGCTTCCCAATATTAAAAACAAATACGGTTGTTATGGATGATAGTTTGATATCACAGCCCCACAAGAAAAAATGAAAGTTCGAACCAAAATACATGGATCCAGTGTATTTTTCGACGCTAAATTCGAATCTGCAGTTTAAAAAATCGGTCAAGTGCAAGTTGGACTTACGCAATTAGTGTTCCATACGTTGATTGTTTATAAAATAAAAAAAATTGTTACCACCTCAAATGAGTTTTCAATAAAGTTTGTTTTCAATCTTTGTTGAAAACTGATGACCGTCAATTTTTTTTTTTTTTCATATACCAGATAAATTATTAAAGGTAATGCACTCGTGATAATTTTTGTTCAGTCAACACCCTGTGGAGATAATTCCAGGATTTTTTCAAAATGTTTTGATTAGTACTTTTCAAGGGGGACAACGATTTTTTGGCAATTCTTTAAACATAATACAAAGAAAAGTGTGCGCAAGTATTACATTATGAACATTTTGAACTTGAGTTTTCATAAGCTTTCATTTGACACCTCATTCGATAACTTGGTAAAATTTTTTTTTCACTTCCAATTTCAACCAATTTAACTTTCAAAACGACACTGCTCTGATGGGGCTATTAATTTCGATATTAGTGCCAAATTTTAACTTTCTATATCAAATAGTTTCGGAGAAAATCGGGTGTGACAGACGGATAGACACCGAAGTGATTTTATTCCGTTCTGTACGGAACACTAAAAACACTACGGTCCAGTTGACTTTTGTTCTTCACAATCTTATTTTGTATTGTGATTATCACAATACGTTTTCATAAGAATTTTTTATAAAAATCGAGAGTAAGGGCAATAGAAACAATTTTTTTTTTTAATTTGAACGCAATATTTTAGTTTTGTAGGTTTAATCGAAAATAAATATGAATTTTCTGATCTCGTACAGCACAGCATTATAATTTTGGTTAACCTACAGGTATTTTTGTCAATTAAAACCAAAATTGTAACAGATAGACATAATAACGTCCTTTAATAAAATGTGGACTTGCGACATTTGCATGCTAATCAACCGATATGGAATATCAACATAAACCACTAAAATATCAGCAGTTTTTGACTGTCCTCTCATCCGTCAATTCATCTCAGGACGAGTTCCGCCACATCACTGCCCTTCAGCTCTCCTAAAATCGACCCAAAAAGCGGACAAAACTTAAAGTACTTATCGCAATACTAACGTAAAGAAGTAAGATATAAATAATTTGCACCTCTGCCTGATGTAAGCTTAGTTTTGAAGGCGTGCGTGCCCTCTGTCCGGGACTGTTCAAGGTCACAGACCGATAGAGGAACTATTCAGCAAGTTGCGAACAGTTACCGCTTGGCCGCGCTGTATAGGATTCAACCTCAAGAATACGAAAATAAATAAATAGTTTTAACAAAGTTCATTTTTAGCAGTTTTTAACTGTTCTCTCATCCGCCAATCCATCTCATGACGCGTTTTGCCGTCTCACGGCTTTGTAGCTATGCAGTACTAGCGTAAAGAATAAGTAAGATAGAAATAACATAATTTGCACCTGTGGCTGATGTAAGCCTAATTTTGAAGGTGTACCTGCCCTCCGTCGGCGGCTGTTCAAGACAACAGACCGATAGAGAAACTGTTCAGCAAGGTGTTACCAATTACCGCTTGGTAGCGCTTTATAGGGTTCCACCTCAAATATATAAAAATAAATATAAACCACTAAAATTGGACCAAGCCCATTTTTTCAGCAGTTTTTGACTGTTCTCTTATCCTTCAGTCCATCTCAGGACGCGTTTTGCCGCATCACGGCTCTTCAGCTTAGCTAGAATCAACGGAAAAAGAGAATAATACTTAAAGCACTTATCGTAGAACTAGCGTAAAGAATATGTGAGATGCAAATAATTTGCAGCTCTGGCTAACCTAAGGCTAACCTGCTGATGTAGAATATGCTAAATATTTCTATACTTTATCCATTTAAAACTGATAATAATAAAAATGCCAGTGCTGTCTATGCTCTTTTGTAAGGAAGTTTTATTACCGATCAAATCATTTTATTTACATACCTTGCTGTTACGCCAATATATATTTAGAGCAGCATGCCTAAGTCTCGAGCCTGTTAGTAACAAGTCAGTTAACAAAATGTTTTCTCCAGCGAAACGCCAAAAGTTTGTGCAGCTAACCCATAATGAAAAGCGTTTAGTTAAAAAGGTATTTGACTACGTTAAAAACGATCAAAATTGTAATTTAAGTCTGGACAATTATGTGATAACATATTCCTTAATAACTGGAGTTGATAAAGGCACAGTTTACAGAATTTTAAGAGAAGTAGAGGAGGGGGTATTACCATAGACTTTCCAAAAAAGAGACCAGGCAGAAAATAACTTCAGCTGACAAACAGCACGAAACAAGCAGAAAGGCGTATTGTTCATGACTTTTTATCGAAAAAAAAATTCCAACTTTGGACTTGAGCCTGCAGGCTGCGACAAGCCACCCAGAAATACCAAAAATGAGTAGAGTAAAACTATGGAATGTTTTAAAATGTAAAAGAAAATCTTTACTAATAGAAAGTGGAAAAATTGTACACTGGAGAAGAGACTATTTAAGAAAAGCTCGTTCTGAAGAAAAAAAGGATATATTACTTAGATGAGACGCGGATAAATGAAGTCAAGAAATTTTGGTAAGATGGAAATATCAAAAATGCTCGCCAAGCAGTCTATCGTCTTAAATCGCCATCTGGTAAGGAACGTAGATTAATTATTACGCATGTTGAAAGCGAAAGTGGTTCTGTAGACGGAGGGAGGTCTTTTAACATTCCAAGAAAACAGGAGTTTATCAAGAAGATATGGATTCCGATTTATTTGAAGATTGGTTTTCGCAGGTAATAGATTTAATATCAGATGGTTCTGGTATTGTAATGGATAACGCAAGCTATCGTTCTAAAAAATTAGAACGAGTTCCAACCCTGAGTTGATTGAGGGACTTCCAATCTTGGATGACCGAGAAAAATATTTCATTTCTAAAAGACAGCGTTAAGAGAGAATTACACAGGTCTGCAACTAAAATGCTGTCTGGATGTTTTCAACTGATTTCTATGTATTTAGGTGTTCTGAAAACTAAAAAAATACTCAAAAAATTCCAGAACGTCAGATTATTTTGCAAAACGCAAAATTTTATTATAAAAAAGGGTTTTTTTTGGGATAACTTGAAGTCATAAATAAATAGGTACAATTTTATTTTGATTACTTTTTTTAAATGTATACAGGCCATAACTATCATTACTTTTAAATAAAGAACGCCCTGTGTGATCTAAATTAACAAACATAAACGTTGTAACCAGAACATGCGCGCTCCGATAGTGTAGAAAGTGGCGCGGTACAATTACGTGTTAACTCGTCATTGTTTTATAGATCTTGATTCAATATAGTGCAATGTCATCTATGCGGAAGTGTGTGAATTCGTCTGACAGTTTCTGTTATATTTGTGGCGAATATATGGTATTAAAGCAACAACTTAATATTACGGACTTTGTAAAAAAAGTATACTTCACGTATTTTGGCTTAAAACTTGGAGATCAGGGTAAAGTTTGGGCACCTCATAAAGTCTGCAAACGATGTGTTGAAGACCTTCGAAATTGGTTTAAGGGCAAGAAAAAAGCTTTCCGATATGCGATTCCTATGGTATGGCACGAGCAAAAGAACTATAGTGATGATTGTCACTTTTGTTCATGTTATGTGAAAGGATATAATTCAAAATGGAAGCAGTCCATTTCATACCCCAATCTGCAATCAGCTATTCGTCCCATCCCTCATGGGACCGAAATACCAGTGCCCTGCTACCTTGGAAGAGATTCCAAGTTCTGACGAAGATGGTGCTGTACCTGAACCCGATGACAAGTCAAGTTTTCAATTTGAACATGACAGCAGTCCGAAATTGTTTTCCCAGGGCGAGCTAAATGATTTGGTAAGAGACTTGAATCTTCCCAAAAACGCTGCTTAGTTGCTTGGATTAAGGCTCAAAAGCAGGAACTTACTTTTGCCGGGAGTGTCTTCCTCCTGGTTTAGATATCGTGAGAAGCAGTTCACTTCCTACTTTGCCCAAGAGGACGAGTTGGTTTATTGTACCACTATTGAAGATTTGATGGATACATTTAAGATCTCATACGACCTAGCACAGTGGCGTATTTTCATAGATTCTTCAAAAAGAAGCCTTAAAGCAGTTCTGCTTCACAATGGCAGTTTCTATGCTTCCATTCCTATCGGTCATTCCGTACACCTCAAGGAAACCTACAAGAACTTGGAATTGGTTCTTTGCAAATTAAAATATAAAGACCAAGGTTGGCAAGTGTGAGGTGATTTAAAAATCTTCGGCATGTTGCTCGGACAACAATCTGGGTTTACCAAATTCCCTTGCTTTTTGTGTCTATGGGATAGTAGAGACCGAGCAAATCACTGGACCAAAAAGTGTTGGCCTCCGAGGGAGCTTAAAGTTGACGAAAAGAACGTCCTGCATGAAACTTTGGTGCCTCCTCATAAAGATCTTCTACCACCACTTCACATAAAGCTGGGATTGATGAAGCAATTTGTAAAGTCACTTCCAAGAGATGGAAATTGCTTCAAATACTTAATATCAAAGTTTCCAGGCCTCTCGGAGGCAAAGTTGAGGAAGGTATTTTCGTTTGACCAGATATTAGACGGCTTATGGCTGATCCACAATTCATCACAACCATGACGGATCCTCAAAGAGAAGGGTGGATTGCCTTTAAAGAGGTCATAGAGAAATTTTTAGGCAATAACAGAGACCCTAACTACTAACAAATCGTCAAAAAGAATGTTAAAAGCATTTCAAGCTTTAGGTTGCATAATGAGTTTAAAAGTACATTTTCTTCATTCCCACCTCGACTACTTTCCAGAAAATTTAGGAGATCTGAGTGAAGAGCAAGGTGAACGATTTCACCAAGATATTAAGGAGATGGAAAAAAGATACCAGGGAAGATGGAGCGTCTCAATGGTGGCAGACTACTGTTGGACGCTTCAGAGAGACTTTCCAGATGCTTCTTACAAGCGAAAATGTACCAAAAGGAGTCTCACTGGGAAAAAGAAATGTGTTTAGTGCTTACTAATGAATGTATTTTAGATAAAAAAATAAGTTTTTGTTACGCAATTATAAATAAAAAAAAAATTTTTTAGTCTTTTATCTTTTATTTTAAGATGATAACTTGTTTAACATAGATACATACATTGTCAGAAAACGTGACGTTTTATGACAAAATGAAAGTCATTTTCGGATTCAGTACACCCAAAAACATAAGAATTATGCAAAAAAAAACCAAAACAGCTCTCAATTTTTTTTTTTGCAGACTTGTGTTATTAGAACTTGTAAAGCTTGAAGTTCTCAGAAATAAAGACAAGTACACAAGTTTCGTTATTAACGAAATGGCAAAAAAAATACTACTCTTTATCGCCTGCCACCATATCATTCCGAGCTTAATTCGATAGAACTTATATGGGCATAAGTTACGGGTGAAGTCGCCTAGAACAATACGACCTGTAAATTAGCAGATGCACAAAACATTTTTCAGAATGCCGTAATTAATGTTTCCACAGAAAATCGGCGATGATGCGTCGAGCATGTATTGAGGATGGAAGATAATATGTGGACTGTGTATGGACATGACAGTGTATGCCATTGTTGAACCTCTAATTATACATGTAAATTCAAATGAGTCGCACAATGATAGTTTTTCAAGCTGGTCGGAGATATAAAAGTAATACTTTTTAGTGTTCCGTACTTATATCTTCGTACTTCGGTGTCTATCCGTTTTTCCGTCCGTCCGTCTGTCTGTCACACCCGATTTTCTCCGAGTCTATTTGACATAAAAAGTTGAAATTTGGCACTAATACAGGAATTGATGGCCTAATTAGAGATGTAAAATTTTGACTTAAGAGGTTAGTTTTGGGGGGTAAAATCGAAAGTGAACATTTTTTTTTATACCAGGTCATCGAGTGGGGTGTCAAATGAAAGCTTGTAAAAACACGAGTTTAAAAATATATATAAAATAATACTTGCGCATAATTTTCTTTGTATCATTTTTAAAAAAATCGCGAATAATCGCTGTTTCCCACCCTCATCTCGAAAAGTAGTGATCAAAATATTTTGAAAAAATTCTGGAATATTCTCCACAGGGTGTAGATTAAACGAAAATTATCACGAACGCATTACCTTTAATAACACAGGCCAACAAAAAAAATATTTGTAAAGACTTTTTAAACCAATACATCTAAGTGTTATGTATTTTTAAGTGCTGAAACCGTATCTGGTATCAGTTTTTTTGTATCACCCACAGTTCTCTCACAATATGACATCGATTAAATTTTAAAATAGGGATCATGGCAGTAAACCAAATCCTCTTCCTGCTTGAAAAACTGAGCAAACTGTTGATCTCTTGTTCTATAATGGTAAATAGATGTTCCAAATTCCAATAAATGTTTTTCTTTCAGCCTAAAACTAAGCAATTCTGATTTTTCTTTAGTTAAACCCAAGTCTCTCACTAAATCATTTAACTCAGATTGAGTAAACAACTTTGGTTTTAAATTTTCTATAGAAAATTGAAACTCATCATCTTCCGATCGACTTTCTTTAAATTCGGGACTGGAATGTTAAACGTCATCAATAGACTGAGGTGGCTCAGGGACAGAAAGTCCCGGTCCATGTCCTACTGGCCGATTAGCTGAAGTAAAATTAGGATAGACAATTACTTTATTATTTTTCGAGTTATAACCAGAAACATCAACGCGGCAAAAATAACAGTAATTTGAATGATTATCTTGGGTACTGCATATCTAAAAGTTTTCTTATCTTTCTCATACCATTTCCTAAGATCCTCAACACAAACATAACATACTTTGTGAGGAGCCCAACATTTTTCTTGATTACCGATTTCTACACCAAAATATGCAAAGAATACTTTTTTTACAAAGTGAGTAATATTTCTTTGATGTTTTTTAACTACATACTCACCACATATATAACAAAAAGTGTTGGGAGAGTTTTTACAACCACGATTAGCAATACCTTAAATGTGGATTAAAGCACATGGGTTAAACATTGCAATGCGAGGTTATATTAACTGAAGAAAACAAACAGCTTTGATATTTATCGGAACTGCCAACCTCATAACATTTGATTTTACTGCCAACCTTATAAAATTCTGATTTTATTGCCAACCTAATAACATTGGAATGATAAAAAATATACTTTTCACATTTGGAAAATTAAAATGTGAAAAATTGGTGGGTGATTCGACTTTTTTATTATCATTTTCGGTCTCAGCGCACCAAAAAACATACGAATCAGGAAAATTATTAAAAAAGCTTTTTCATCGTTGGCCTGCGTAATGTATGTGATATATAAAAAAATAAAAATATCAAGGTTTTCAGTAAAGGTCGGAAAAAGCTTTGTTGAAAACTCATTTGGGGTGTGTTTTGTAAAGTCATTGATCATTTTATACTTCCGTAACTACAAACAATCAACTTAAGGAACACTAATTGCGCAAGTTCAACTTGCACTTGACCGATTATTTTATTTCATTATTGTTTGACTTCCTCATTCGTATATTTTTTAATTAATAATTTTTCTTTATAAATTGTTATTTTTTTTAATAAATGTTTAAACATTATAAAACTGTTTCATTTATACTATTCGCAAATAATACGTATACGCCCAGGCACACCACCACTGACCAGAACTATTTTAGACTATTTAGCAACAAACAATTAAAAAAAGAGTCGTTTTCCTACCGTATTCAAACATAGAAGCATATTAGACCGATACCAGATGGTATTCCAATAAAGTTGTTGAACTACTTCATTACAGGGAAAATGTAGGTAAAACTCTGGGACCTTTGCTACTGCTTGATGCTAATTTGCATAATTCTAGATGATTTGTTGCTATCACTTTCAAATAAGTAGAGTATAGGCAGTATTTTTTATATGGTCGTACCTTATGATATCAACATAACTATTATTTGTAACATTTAGTCGGTCATTACATCAGAAAGTAATTGTTTTATCGTTAATTTACTAGGGGAATTTTTGGTGAAATTAAATATTCGTTTTAGTCAAAGACATATTTGGATTGGTTATTTTCTAAAGCTTCGCAAAAACCTGAAAAATAAAAGAATCGTCAACCTTATAGCGATGATTGTGGCACAGCTGTCTGGACACTTACAGTAATCACTTTACTAGCCCTTCCCGTCTTTCTTTTGTCCTCGTCGCTTGCCATAATTGTTTTCTGGTGGTCTTCGATGCAATCCTACTGATTAAACTCAATTAACTTAATATGTTTTTAGTTGAAGTTAGGCAAAGTACCATTAATGCCATTAGCCAAATGTACTGTGGTTTTCTTTGTGAATTTATTAGAGAGACTTTAATGTGCACTGTACATGTTTCAGAGTTATCTTATAACAAGACAACTTTTATATTTACTTTTATGGAAAATTAACGGGAAGCAAAAACCGCATCCAGTAAAAATATTTGATTTTAAAATATTTATAGCAAAAATAAAATGAATAACCGGCCAAGTGTAAGTCGGACTTGTGCAATAAGTGTTCCGTACGTTGATTGCTTTTAAAATAAAAAAAATTGTTAAGGAAGTACAAAATGACCAGTGACTTCACAAAATACATTCCAAATGAGTTTTCAACAAAGTTTTTTTTCGATCTTTACTAAAAACTGATGACCTTGAAATTTTTGTTTTTTTATATATACTAGATAAGTTATTAAACGTACTCGGGATAATTTTCGTTTAATCTACACCCTGTAGAGAATATTCAATAATTTTTCTGATTTTACCTCCCGAAACTTAAGTGAAAATTTAACTTTGAAAACTACATGGCTCTGATGAGGCCATTAATTCCTATATTAGTGCCAGATTTCAACTTTCTATGTCAAACAGTTTCGGGGAAAATCAGGTGTGAGAGACAAGCAGACAGACAGACAGACAGACGGACACCGAAGTAATCTTATAAATATTACGTACGGAACACCAACAAATTAATAATAGTGCAGTGAAAAAAGCGTTTGAAATTGCACAGTCTAGATACAACAATATTATCCTCCCTGGGGTGTCATCAGGAGTGTTGTTCTGGGTGTTGTACCTCGAAAACCTCTTTTGTTTATAAACAATTTAAGTTTTCAAAACGCGTTTTTTGAGCTTAAAATGTGAATTCCGGTAATATAAGTTAGATCGAAACTAAAAAAATCAAACTCTTCGTAATGACATTTCTAACAAATCCTCATTGGTTTTAAGTTGCTCAAGTGTTCCGTACAGAACACTTATAAGATCACTTCGGTGTCTGTCTGCCGTGTGTCTGTGTCTCTGTCCATCTTGCACACCCGTCATCGAGTGGGATGTCAAATAAAAGCTTGTAAAAATATGACAATATATATAATGTCTTACATGCGCACACTTTTCTTTTTATTATTTTGAAAAAATCGCGAAAAATCGCTGCTCCCCCCTCTATCGCGAAAAGTACTGATCCAAAAATTTTGAAAAAATTCTGGAATATTCTCCACGGGATGTAGATTAAACGAACTAGTGCATTACCTTTAATAATTTATCTGGTATACAAAAAAACAAAAATTTCAAGATCAACAGTTTTCACTAAAGATCGGAAACAAACTTTGTTGAAAACTCATTTGGGGTGTGTTTTATGAAGTCACTGATCATTTTATACCTCCGTAATAAAAATTTTTATTTCAGAAGCAATCAACGTATGGAACACTAATTGCGCAAGTTCAACTTGCACTTGACCGGTTATTATTTTTTCATTTT
This sequence comes from Pachyrhynchus sulphureomaculatus, assembly GCA_019049505.1. Taxonomy (NCBI): domain Eukaryota; kingdom Metazoa; phylum Arthropoda; class Insecta; order Coleoptera; family Curculionidae; genus Pachyrhynchus; species Pachyrhynchus sulphureomaculatus. Next base: position 43,957,757 of record CM032449.1, read on the forward strand.
ATTGTACAGGTCGACTTGAAACTTACAGAAATTATGCCTTTTGTTATAGCAAAAATACCCTGAAATTTTGATACAAAAATATTGAACCCAGTGGGCACAACTGAATTTGTTATTTAAAATCTGAATTGTCCGCCATTTTATGCCATTTGGTCCAAAATGGATCTTTTTTTTTCAAAATTTAGGTCTCGACGCCAGCTTTCCGGTGTCATTAAAAGAAAATTGTTTTGGAGTCATTTCAACCATTTCTTACATTTGTTTATCATTCAAATATAAATAAATGCGATTTTTCGGTCATTTTGAAAAGAAAATTGAAAAATTTTTATCACGTCTGGTAAAGAAACGCCATTCGACCTTTATTTAAAATTAAAAAAAAATCATTTTCTTTAACGTGAAAATGACCGAAAAAACGCTTTTGTTGTTATTTAATTAATAAACAAATGTAAAACGTTAAAATGTCTCCAAAAAAATTTATTTTAATGACAAATTTTGAAAAAAAAAGATCAATTTTGGGCCAATTGGCATAAAATGGCCAGCAATTCAAATTTTAGATAACAAATTCAGTTGTGTCCACTTGATTCAATATTTTTGCACTAAAATTTCAGAGTATTGTTGCTACAGTAAATTGCATATTTTCTGAAAAGTTCCAGAAGATCGCTTCACTTAGTCGACCTGTACAGGGTGAGTCAACGATAGAGTAAAGTTCATTCTATCATTTGTTTCGGGAATGACGAAAAAATATTAAATACAATAGTTTTATGGAATGTTAAGGTGCACAGTTTAAAATTATTTTTGAGTATACAGGGTACCTCAAAAAAGTGTGGCCGATATAACATATGTTTTTTTTTAAATGGAACATCCTATTTCCTAATTTATTTTTAAATTCTGCCTAAAATTTTATAACTTTCTTATTTATTATGTTATATACCTAAACCTAGTACTTTTTCTAATATTTCAATTTTTTTAAAAAAAAACCCTAGTTATCAGTTTTGTAAAAAATTGCCATTAGCGCCATTGTTTCTGAAGGTGGAATACTCATAATTGGTACGAGCAGGCTGTTCAAAATAAATATATACATTTCGACTATGTTAAATCGAAAAATCTCAGATTTTTTAAATGGCACACCCTGTATATTATTATTATTATTTCTGACAGATTTTATTATTAAGTATGTCATAATACCTATTTCTAATAGTTTTCGATTTATTTTGAATTTTTCAATTTTTACCCTAGTTTTTAATACACTTACGCTATAACATCATAGTTGCCAAGACAAAACAAAAAATGTAGGCATTGCCAAATTTTGACATGTCTTTTAAGCAAGTAAAAATAGTTTAATTTGTTGTAGTAAGTGACTTATAAAGGTTATATTTATGGATTTTGAACACCCTGTAGCATCTAACTCAAATTTCTTTACATATATCTTTTTTTTTTAAATTTTTTCATCTCTGTAGAACGCTCGTACCAATTATGAGTATTTCACTTTCAGAAATAATGGCGCAATTTTTTACAAAACTGAAAACTACCATTTTTTTTTCTAAAAAAATTGAAATATTAGAAAAACTACTAGGTTTAGGTATATAACATTATTAATAAAAAAGTTATAAAATAGAAAATAGGATGTTCCATTTAAAAAAACAAATGTTATATCGGCCACACTTTTTTGAAGTACCCGTATACTCAAAAATAATTTTAAACTGTGCACCTAACAAATGAGATAATGAACTTTAATCTGTCGTTGACTCACCCTGTACAATATAATGAAAAAAAGAAACAGTTTTTTTCTGGTTTTTTCAATTTTGTATGTTATGTACGCATTCGAGCGACTTTAAAACTAAAGAGCATTTATTGGAAATTTCATTACGAAGAATTTCTTTTTTTTTTTTTGTCTCGATCCGACTTATTACCAGACCAGACCAGACCAGAGTTATTTACATTTCGAGCTAAAAAAATGCGTTTTGAATTTGTTTATAAACAAAAGAGCACAAGTTTTTCGAGGTCCAAAACCCCTAGTAATACCCCAGAGAGGATAAATCATAATATTGCTGTATCTAAACTGTGCCTATCTCATCATTATTTTGACCTTTTTTTACTGCAGTATAAATGAAAAAAAAAAACCATTATCGTGTCACCCATATGTCATGGTACAGTCCTATGAAAATTGCTTCTTAAATATATTGCCATCTAAGTTTCAACCGTCACTAACATTCTTCTAAACGGTCGGTAATGCGTTTTCGCTGCCAGCTTTTGTAAAATGTTTTCTCTCTAGATAGTGAGAATTATTACGGTGAACTTTACTTCCAAGATATTCCCACAATAAAAGGACCAACTTATGTCACCTTTTTTTGGAAATCAATTTATTAGGCAAAATTTCTCGAAGGACTAGCATTGATGTGTTTGTTATGTGATTATAACCATCAAAACTTTGTAGAACGGTTGTGAAAAATTTCTCTCTCTTCATTTCGCTGCAAATTAACAGTTTTCGTGCGGCCTCTATCATCCGTAAAGGGTATTGGCCTATTTTTCTATACCCCGAGATTGCAGACCAAGTCGTCATTTTAAGGAAAATTAGAGACTTTTGTAGCTATAGTTTTGAACTTATCGGACTCCAATAAAGGCACTTAAGTTTATTGACGTAGCCGTAGGGTGTGTAGTAGTACCCTATTTTCCTATGGTAATAGCAGTATAAAATACTGAAACCATTAGTCTCACATCAGATCGCGAGACGTCAATTTTCACCCAAGCTTACTCACGAGCTCTGAAATAAAAAGAAACTTGGCATGTTCTAGTTTAGTGTTTGTCAATTGTTTTTGAGCATTTAATGCCACAGCAAAACTTACAGTTTTTGCTCTATTTTTTATGTATTAAAATTTAAAATCATATACATAAAACTCCTAGAGCGACCAAATCTCCCCAATGTTCTGTATATTTTAATTAATTATTATTAACACACTCTTTTGCGAAATACTATAAAAGTTAGATTAGGTGTTACACTATGAATTATTGATAATAACATGTAACACCCATAAAATAAGAAATACACAAAAAATTAGGTAAAATAACTCCAGTCGAGTTGATCGGAAACGATTCTAAAATTTGACAGAAAATACAATGTTTTCCTTTACTAAAATCGTTTAAAAATTTCTTCTCTAAACCTAAGGATAAAAAACCAATCAAGTGCAAGTCGGACTTTCGCAATTAGTGTTCCGTACATTGATGGCTTTTAAAATAAAAATTTTTGTTACGGAGGTATAAAATGATCAGGGACTTCACAAAAAACACATCCTAAATGAGTTTACAACAAAGTTGTTTTCCGATCTTTACTGAAAACTGATGACCTTGAAATTTTTGCTTTTTTTTAATATACCAGGTAAATTATTAAAGGTAATGCATTCGTGATAATTTTCGTTCAATTTACACCCAGTGGAGAATATTCCATAATTTTTCCAAAATTTTTTGAACAGTATTTTTCGAGATTTGGGGGAACAGCGATTTTTCGCACTTTTTTAAAAATAATACAAAGAACAGTGTGCGTAAGTATTACATTATATATATTGTAACATTCATTTTTTCCTAGATTTTAAGACCGTATAATGTTACTGATTTTTCACTTTTTAAAGTACTTCTTTTCATTTTTGTATCGAGCGGTATATTAATCAGAAATTCCGAGCCGCTCGTTATATAGTGTGCTGTGCGGGTTTGCGACCGAATCTATCGATACGCCGGGATTGGTCAAATTTTGTATCCGGAGTTTTGGTTCCGGCGTCGCCATATTACAGACAGAGTGCCCACGGCTTATTTAAGGGTCCGGAGGACGCGAATCTTGGCTTAGAACACCGAGCCGCCGCCAGGCTTAGAACACCGAGCCGCCGCCGGGCTTAGAACACACGAGCCGCCGCCAGGCAGTAACATCAAGCCGCAGCCAGGCTAATTTCCACCGAGCCGCCAAGTGGCGATTTTCCACCGAGCCGCAGTAGAGGCTTACGACAATATCTACGAGAGCCAAGTTAAGCACGAGTTTTTTTATCATAAAGCCGTAGAGGGTTTTGTGTGTTTTCTAAATGGAGTAGTTAAAGTAGGCTCTTCTCAAAAGTGTGAAATCGGTTTTGTGTTGCATTGAAGGCCTAGAAGCCTATAGGAAAACCGTAAGTTACCTGAGCATACATCAATAAATATATTCCCCGCAAATATAGTGTCTTAACAGCAATTTGAACTGAAAGATCGCGAAGTGAAAATCACGACTCTTCGATTTCGGGGTGTAGTCAAGATTTAGAAGTAAAATCTCTGATTTAGGGACTCTAATTTATAAAAACTACTTTTAGGCTAGAATTTTTTTGTATTCCTTAAAACTGCAAAGGTTGGAACTTTTATTTTAAATCATGAATAAATTTTCTTTTTTGTTGATTAAAGCTAGTGTCTCACTGAATACCTATTTTTCTTTTCAGGATAAGAAAAGTTGTACTAGAATAATTCTTTTTAGTAATAACCGTAAAACACTTCAGTATTTTTCATTTTTTTAACTGAAGTTAGATCCTTTCTATTTTAAAATGAATGGTGCCAAAAATTTGTACAACTGAAAAAATAGAAAATAATTCCAAAAAGACGTATAACAATTATCTCTTACCCATATTTCTCTACCAAGGAAAACTGAGCTAGTGTTTGTTTAATTTCTTTAGTTCTTTTAACTTCACTTTCACTCAATTCATTCTCAGAAATTAAAAAGAGGTTGCAAGAAAATTGCGCCCAAGCGTGGGAAAAACAATTTTCACAGGGTACAAAATGACGCCGCAAAAAGCGACCTATAAAAAAAAAGGTTACAAAATAGACGCCTCAAAGTGCGGGCAAGTTTACACCTTACAATATATATATATATATATATATATATATATATATATATATATATATATATATATATATACATATATATATATATATATATATATATATATATATATATATATATATATATATATATATATATATATATATGGGTCATTCCATGCCAAATCGACTACTTTTTACACCGACCCCTTTCAATTTAGCTGAAAGTTTTTTTTATCTTTTTCTACCCTATGAAAAACGGTTCTCAGAATTTTTTCAAATTTTTTTACCCACCTCAAAAAAAGTTATGAATTTTTCAATAAAATGGCTCTTTTTTTTGCAAATTGCCATAACTTTGTCAAAAATTGGCCGATCGAGACGTTTTTTTTTTTTTCAAAATTTTTGTAACTAAAGGACTTTTTTTAAAAAAATACAAAACAATTTTTAGATAATAGAATCTATGAAATTTTTGCCTTTTTTGAGAAAAACCGTCAATTTTTTGAAGTTCGCCATTTTTTATTTTTTCCTTTTTTTCTTAAAAAAAAACTTCAATCAATTCTGCAGTTATCCCCGCCAATCCCAGAGTGGACCGAATTTTTTTTCTATTCTTTTTTAATTGAAAAAATTTCATAGATTTTATTATCTAAAAATTTTTTTGTATTTTTTTTTTTAAAGTACATTTAATTACGAAAATTTTGAGATCGGCCAATTTTTGACAAAGTTATGGCAAATTCATAACTTTTTTTGAGGTGGGTAAAGAAATTTGAAAAAATTCTAAGAACCGTTTTTCATAGGGTAGAAAAAGATAAAAAAACTTTCAGCCAAATCGAAAGGGGGTCGGGGTCAAAAGTGGTTGATTTGGCATGGAATAACCCATATATATATATATATATATATATATATATATATATATATATATATATATATATATATATATATATATATATATATATATATATATATATATATATATATATATATATATATATATATATATATATGTATGTATATATATATATATATATATATATATATATATATATATATATATATATATATATATATTTAAACTTATGTTTGTACAAGCTTTTATTTGACACCCCACTCGATGACCTGGTAAAAAAATTATTTTCGTTTCCGATTTCACCCCCCAAAACTAACCCCTTAAGTCAAAATTTAACTTTCAAAAATGCACGCTCTGATTCGGCAATCAATTCCTATATGAATGTCAAATTTCAACTTTCTATATCAAATAGTTTCGGAGAAAATCGGGTGTGCCAGACGGACAGACACACACCGTACGGAACACTAAAAATAGAGCTTGCAGGAGGAATTTGAAAGCTGCTGGTAAGCTAACCTTGAGTGTTTAAGAAACGACTATGAATATAGGCTTAGAGAAAGGGCAATATTACGTTGCCTTCATTCAGCTTACGAAATTTAATCAATAAGAAAAGCGTACTGTATTGATATTTGGGTAGTGAGTCTCAGACCTTCGTACTCATCATGCACTGCTAAAACTTACTGATAATGTTCAACCACTAAGTAGCCAGCTTTCTGTTCCTCCATATTAATTTACGAACGATAAACACACTCTATTTCCAGAAAATAGCTTTTTCACACGCTATCTACATATAGCTAACTAGTTCACACACTCGAATTCCCAAGACGTCCATAAAAAATCCATTTTCAACGTTTATATTTTGATCTTACAATTAAGCAATTACATCGATCGACTCGGCCCTTGATTCTCTGAGGGCACATTTGAGCTCCGCCTGTTTGTCGGATATGACGCAGGGGTAAATGGGATTCTATTATGCATCATTTAACGGCGAATGTCTCTTGAGGACCGGTGATGCGTGGGAAACAGTCGGAAAAACTGTATCATTGGTTTAGAAGTGGAGAATGTAGAATACAGGGTCTTTAACCAACTTCAAAAAGGGAAAGTTTCAATTCAATGCATATGTATGTAATATTGTTCAAATATCGTAATATATATGTTAGTCTATAGCCTTGCAAACCGACATACTAAATTTCTACAAATGCCTCCTGGAAGGAATAACTCCATCGCAATGGAATAATGCAACTATTGCCATCACGCATAAAAAAGTGGATACTTCAGATCTTACAAACTATCTACCTTTTAGCCTCCTGAATCAAATATATAAACTATTCACTTAAATACTTACCAAACGTCTAACAAATAAGTTTGAGTTTTTTTTTTAAAGAGCAGGCAGGGTACGGAACAAACGACAATCTGCTTACAGTTAAAGTCCTCATCGATAAATGTATAGAATATAAAAAGCATCTGATACTCATATTCGTGGACATCGAAAAGGCTTTTGATTCTGTAAACCAGTTGAGACTCTTGGAAGCGCTTTTAAATGTCGTATTGATCATCGATACTAATGGGTAATTAAATACATATATGACAATGCCACCGCAAATGTTAAAACACCAACTAACCAATCCACCAGCAAATCGAAAGAAGAGTGCGCCAAGGTGATACGCTCTCTCACAAGCTTTTCGTAATACTTTTAGAAAGTATGCTACAATCATTAAACTGGGAAAAAATGTGGCTTAACATTAAAACTCAAATCATCTTTGTTTTGCCGACGGCATTGTCTTAAACAGATAATATGTAAAAGCACAAACTATGCCACGCATGCTTCAAGGAGATTCAGGAAGGGTTGGTTTAAAAATCAATCTATCAAATACTCAGTTTATGACAAATCTTGTATTAAACGACACTATAAAACTGAATAACGTGGAGATCTAGCAGGTACACCGATCTAAAAACCTGGGACATGAAATCGGCATAGGGCGAGATAACCAAGCACATGAAATTCAGCGGAGAATAGGTCTCTCCTGGGCTGCATATGGGAAACTGGCCTATGTATTCAAATCTAACCTTCCTATGTGTTTAAAACGAAAAAAATTTGACAGATGCATACTCTCCGTTCTTCTTAGGACGAGACAATCAAACACATGAAATTCAGCGGAGAATAGGTCTCTCCTGAACGTCATATAGCAAACTAGGTTATATATTTAAATCTAATCTTCCGATGTCTTTAAGAAGAAAAGTTTTTGACAGATCCGTACTACTCATTCTTACGTACCGAGTCGATACTCTCACATTGACAAAGAAAAATATTAACAAAATATGTGTCATGCAAAGAAAAATGTGGAGGCCAATGTTAGGCGTTACTCTTAGAGATCACATCCCAAATGATATTATCCGGAAAAGAACGGGGGGTACAAGACGCAATCAAATTCATTCTATATCTTAACCATATATTGCTGGGTTTAAGGATGGACGATGGACAAAAGAAATTATTGAATGGTGACCAAAATCCGAAGCCTAATGAAGCAGAGGTAGACCACCTAGTTGGTGGACTGATGATTTGAAGAGAGTCGCTGAAAATTGGATACAAGTGGTCCAGAACAAAAAAAAATGGCAAGTCTTGAGGGAGGCTTTCCCCAGCCGTGGACGGTATAAGCTGATGATGATGATGATGTAGGTTTGTTCCCAAATATTTACAAAACTACTTAGTAATTTTTAATGAAACCTACTGTATTGATGAATATGATATGACACATTTTTCAGTAAGAGCTACAGTGATAGAATTATTCAAATCGGTTTTGTAGTTTAAAAATTATATTTCTAACAGTACTTAAACGATTTTTCAAAGTAATCCGTATTTTTAAAATTTCTCTTAGTTTTGTGTGTTTACTTATTATATTTTGAACAATATTTTCATTTAAGACGACAATAGCGACATTTCTTATGCTGATTACATTTTTCTTTTATAACAAGTAAAATTCTTTTAGGATTATTATAAAATATAATTTTGTGATTATTATAATTGTTTGGAAGTGAGTTCACTATTTCTTTTCTTTTTAAATTTTAGTTATATTTTTTTGATAAATTTGAAATTAAAGCAAAAGTAGAATATTCCTGTTAAGAAAAATAACATTTTTCTCCAATGGGGCCAGTTATTGCGCAGAGATATACTTCCTGAAGTAATACTACCACATTTCTTCAGGTAGTTTCATAGAACAAAACAAGAAATTAGAAATCTCCTTCCCCTCTCCATAAAACCCTGATTTTTGAGTTTAAATCACTTAAACTTGTTTATTATCACAACCAAAAACCAAAAAAATCTCTGATAACAATATTGAAAAGCCAAAAAAATCAATCGACCTCTACCGACCTTTTCCTTAAGCAACATCGCCAAAAATTTATAGGATTCATTCCTACTTAAGTATTGTATGTAAAATTTGAACTTAAAATCATTTTATTCGAAAGTTTTCATGCGAACATAACAACAGACAAATTGTTGGAAATGGAACTACGTTTTTTTTATGGTCGTAAAAAGTGAAGAAATGCAAAAACCTTTATATTTTCCATTAACAAGAGAAATAAAAAAGAAACTATAAATAGAACTCCCATAAATCATATAGGTGGATGAGATCAAAGGCAGTGGCCAAAGACCTATCTAGAGCTACTGTTACAAGGTGACAGAAACGTATTGGAGTGAACAGCCCAAATACTACGGGAAGGTACGTATTAAGTTAAATTTTCCTTAAAATAGTTAATAAATAATTTGATGCTTAAAATTATCAAAATTTGTTTATGTGAGTATCAAAGCCTTCATCAAGTCAAAAGATTACAATAAAATTCAATCTACAGACTTTGCATTCAGGAAAACTTCTCTTATAACATCAAATCACTTTCATGGAGGAGAGTAATGTTTTCTATTATCAGTTTCATTAAAATTGTTTATAATAAGTTCTCCCGGTTATTTGGACCTATATCATTTTTATATCTTTAGGGTTTACATACACCTGGAAGTTTCAATTTTTTTATGGATTTTTATTCTCTATACTTTTAAGAATTATTCAAAATTTTTTTTTAAGAAAATCCCAATCCATTACAAAGTTATAATATTAAATGTGAACTGGCGTCGGATTGGGACCACTACCTGCCTTCAGACACTGTCTGCAATATTACTCAGTCAGCTTTTAATATTTTTTAACTTTTGTTTTTAAAAACCTTAATAATTACTTTTTCTACAAAACGTCAAAAGGTTTCTTTAATTTTTTTAATAGACCATTTTTTACAAATATAATTAAACATAAATTTTTGATGAAGTAAAGTTTGAAACACCGTAAATTTTTTATTTAAAAAAAAATCCTTCGACAATTTTTACTACTACATTATTTTACAAGATAACTTTTTCTTTTTGCGCATTGGATTATTTTTTGTGAAGTTATCCTGTAGACAAGGAGATGCCGTAGTTTTCATCATTTTTCATGAAAATACTTCTAGAATAGACTCAAGTCGCCAACCGTTCTTCCATGTTCGAAGGTATCAAGATTTCTGGGGAGTTCTGGGTCTCCAGTCAGGCGAACAGCTCTCTTCTGAATAGAATCCAACAAATGAAGTGCATTGTTGTAACCGACCATTACTTTACTGGTTTGTAAGTCGATCAAAAATAACATGATAAAACTTACAACTTTTTATTAAGTAACTTATATAATACTTATTAACTTGGTATGAATATAATAATATCAATGCTCGTAATAACAATATTTAATACTTGATGTTATTGTATGTATTCTTTAGCTGACTGCCAATTATTTTATACTCTTTGTACTCTTAAGTTTAGCTAACAAATATTTACCTATCATCCTAATGATTACAGAGTTTGGCGACTTCTTGGCGCCTTCAAGAAGTTTACAAAGAAAATAATTAATTGTAGTAAGTAGTGGTTTTACTGAGCAGTTACTAAGCGTACATCTTTTATTAAGAACTGGTTATTCTTAAACTATGGCTTTGTATTAAACTCTTAGGCGTAGCTAAAGGGCAAAAATAATATGGTAATATAATAATAAAACTAGTTGGTTTACAATAGTATGTTTGGGAGCAGAGTCCCAAACGTGGGAGCAGTATTCCATCGCTGGTCGAATTTAAGCGTTTGTAGAGAATTAACAGTTGTTGTGGAATATAAAGTTTTCTAGTTCGAAATATGGTCATGCCAAAACATATGCAGCTTTTTTTGGGACTCACAGTATATTACTACGATTAATTAATTCCAACAGGGTAAAACAGTGACTGACTCTTATTACTGAACGGTATCGGATTGTCTGCATAGTGAAATGAAGCAGAAGAGAGATAGACCTACCAACCACGTTATTCCAAAGCTAGAAATAACAAAGCAGGGAATATGAAATAAGATTTGCAATTAGGTACATTTTTAACAGGCCGAAAAAGGCTCTGATGTAGCTTAATAGAAATCGTTAAAAGTAAAAATAAAACAGAAGAATATCAAAACTTAACCTAAACTACATTATATCAAGAATATGTACTTACAGCAACAAAGATGATGTATATAATAAAAAGAAATCACGCTGGAGAATTCTATATAGTGAGAAGTAGACCTTTAAACACTAAATTTTTAATACTGTTCATATAAAAATGACCGGTCAACTGCAACTAATAACCGGAAACACACCATTCCAAATCTATAAAAACTCAAGAATTGCTTGTCATCCCTAAAATATAAAATGAAGTGAATATGTCCTCAAATACAGAAACTTTTTGAGGATAACATCTTTGAGCAATAGCTAAATCTTCTCGAGAATGCTGCCTGGAACTGTTTCGAAAATATTTTTTTGGCAACAGTAAAGCAGGAAACGAAAAAGATTTAAATAATGAACTTTTAACGTCTTATAAAACTTTGGAATGGACACGCCGTTAAAAATTTACTGCCTGGAATAACTCCTGGAATTCTTTTTCCAAAAATCTAGATGCTGTTACCGACTAACACAACAGATTTTATAAAGACATTTTCTGAATAGAGAATCGATATGAAGGGAAATGGAGCCCTAGGTTGCAGACAAAATATTACTGGACACTTGAAAGAGACCTAGCTATATATATATATATATATATATATATATATATAATATATATATATATATATATATATATATATATATATATATATATACACATATATAGAGCTTCAATATTATTAGCTATCACCAATATGGTTTTCGTAAACATAGATCAACAGGAGATCTTCTGACTTATGTAACACATGTTTGGAACAACGCAATTGAACACTTTGGAGAATCTCGAGCGGTTGCTCTTGACATATCCAGGGCATTCGACCGTGTTTGGCACGATGAACTGTTGGCTAAGTTACGCTCTTATGATATGTCTGAAAGGTTCTGTTTGTGGCTCTCATGCTTCCTCAGAGAGCGTTCTTTACGAGTGGCGGTAGACGGATTTCTTTCTAACACCTTCATTATCAACGCCGGTTTGCCCCAGGGCTCCATACTGTCTCCTACTCTCTTTCTCATTTACATTAACGATCTGCTGGAAAAACCCGGAATCCAATCTACAGCTTTGCAGATGACAGTACGCTTGTCTCTTCATTCACCTTGAACGCTCGGACATCGGCTGCTCAGGCGAATATCCGCAGACAGCAGAAGGTCGTTTAACTTAACAAAGACCTGGAAGGAATTCTATCTTGGGGTGACAGTAACCAAGTGGAATTTAACGCTACAAAAATCCAGGCGGCAGTTTTTTCTAAAAAAGTTAACGTTGCTGAACCCGACATAGTTATGTTAGGGCACTCCATTCCCCTAGCATCGTCGCTCAATTTGTTGGGCGTTAGTTTGGGAGCAAATATGTCCTGGCATGAACATGTTGCAGGCATAGCAAGGAGGGCTTCTCAAAAGTTGGGAATATTATTTCGAACCAGAAAGCTTTACACCCCACAACAATTGTTAACTTTTTACAAAGCTCAAATTCAACCAACTATGGAATACTACTCCCACGTTTGGGGCTCCGCTCCCAAACATACACTGCATTTGTTGGATTCTGTTCAGAGAAGAGCTGTCCGTCTGACTGGAGACCTGGAATTGACCGGCGGCCTTGATTCGCTGGATCATCGAAGAACGGTTGGCGACATGAGTCTGTTCTACAAGTATTTACATGGAAAGTGTTGGAAGGATGTAGCCTGCTTAATTCCTCCCAAAGCGGTGCATGTTAAAAATACACTTCGCGCTGGTGCTTCATATCCGTATGAGGTTCAGCTTGTTACTCCGCGTACAATGCTTTTCAAGCAGTCTTTTATATGGAGAACATCATCCCTTTGGAATAATTTGCCCAGCGCTGTGTTTCCCACCGAGTACAATTTACAGCGATTCAAGAACAACTCCTGGAGTGCTTTAGGGACTTCCCTGCAGCACGTGTGCTAGACCCATAAAAAAAAATAAATAACTGGGTAATCACGAAAATGATGAAATATTTGTTATTTTATAACCTAATTTATTAGTTTAAGTAGTTTATTACTTTTAAATATAAAACTTTTAATCTCGATTGCATTTACGTATCTATCTAAAAAATTATACTGCCTCTCAGTATTCAACCTTTGTATCTCCGAAGCTTTTCTTCGCTTATTTTTTGTCACACATCAATATGTATTTATTCTTCAAAATTTTCCATAGTAATGCTTAGATTAAGTTAATCTTTAATGTAAAAAACCGTAGTAGGACCTGCGTAGTGTTCCGTAGGGTGATTGCTTTTAAAATAAAAAAATTTTTGTGACTAAATAAATTTTCAACAAAATTTGTTTCCGATCCTGAAAATTGAGGACCTTAATAATTTTGTTTTTTTTATATACCAGAAAAATTATTAAAGGTAATGCACTCGTGATAATCCACCCTGTGGAAAATATTCCAGAATTTTTTGATCAATACTTTTCAAGATAAGGAGGTAGGAGAGCGATTTTTCGCAATTTTTATAATACAAAGAATAGTTTGCACAAGTATTACATCTATAATATATATAAAATGCAACGTCTCTCTATCTGTCTGTCTGTCTGTCCGTTAGTGCGCTTATCACTGGAGAACCACTTATCCGATTTACGTACCTTTTTTTTTTAATTATACATATGTTCTCTGGTCAGGTTATAGGCTATAATTTATTACGATAGATAGCATAAGGAATGAGCAGTAACGATAATAGTGAATGAAGTCGGAAAAAAAGTTGGCCGCTAGCGCGTTCCCTTGCAATATACAGCCTAAACCATTAAATATGGAACAATATTATGTAGCAGAGAATATCTTATAATCAATAATATATATAAAAATGTAATGTCTCTCTGTCTGTCCATTAGTGCGTTTATCACGCGAGAACCACTTCCTACATATATTCTTTGGCAAGGTTATATAATAATCTATATCTATAATATATATAAAATGCAACATCTCTCTGTCTGTCTGTCCGTTAGTGCACTTATCCCTAGAGAACCACTTATCCGAATTACGTGATTTTTTTAAATTCATACATATGTTCTCTGACCAGGTTATATGTTAGATATACATTTTATTACATCTATAATATATATAAAACGCAACGTATCTCTGTCTGTCTGTCCGTTAGTACGCTTTTCACTGGAGAACCACTTATCCGATTTACGTGTTTTTTATTTAAATTCATACATGTATTCTCTGGCCAGGTTACCTATAATCTTCTATCTATAATATATATATATATAAAATCCAACGTCTCTCTGTCTGCCTGTCTCTTTGCCTGTCTGTCTGTCTATCCGTTAGTGCGCTTATCACTGGAGAACCACTTATCCGATTTACGTGCTTTTTTTTAAAAAAACATATATATGTTCTCTGGCCAGGTTATGGGATATATTTTATTGCGTTAGGTAACATAAAGAATAAGCAAAGACGATAATAGTGAATCGAGTCGGAAAAAAGGTTAGCGCGTTCTCTTGCAATACACTGCCTAAACCATTAAATATGGAACACTATCATGTTGCAAAGAACATATATATATATAAAATGCAACGTCTCTCTGTCTGTTTGTCTGTCCGTTAGTGCGCTTATCACTTGATAACCACTTATCCGATTTACGAGTTTTTATAAATATATACATATGTTCTATATAATTCGATATAAGTCTAGATAATGGGAGATAAGGTGAGATAATAGGAGATAAATATAAATAATGGGAGATACGGAGAAATAATGGGAGATAAACAGAGATAAGGGTAGATAATGGGAGTTATGGTGAAATAAAGGGAAATAAGGAGAAATAATGGGAGATAAGGAGAAATATTGCGAGATAAGTCGAGATAAGCGTAGATAATGGGAGATAAGGTGAGAAAATGGGAAATAAGGAGAAATAATGGGAGATAAGGGGAAATAATGGCAGATATTTTATTACGTTAGGTAACATAAGAAATAAGCAGTGACGATAGTAGTGAATCAAGTCCACGCGAGCGGAGCCGCGGGCACGACTAGTTATGTATATTTTTGAACTCGTGTTCTACACAATTTTTCATTTGACACGGCACTCGATGACCTGATAATTTTTTTTCACTTCCAATTTTACCCCCCAAAACTAACCCCTTAAGTCAGAATTTAATTTTCAAAACTACACTGCTCTGATGAGGCTATCAATTCCTATATTAGTGCCAAATTTTAACTTTCTACGTCAAATAGTTTTGGAGAAAATCGAGTGTGACGGACAGGCGGACAGGCAGACAGACATACAGACGGACACCGAAGTGATCTTATAAGTGATCTATACGGAACACTAACAAACTAAGAGTGTTGCAAAAAATAATTACAACACCATTACCGACTGTTCTACTTCCTTAATAGCCTCTCATAATTTTAAGTAACAACAAATATTTCCTAGGAAACAAGTATTTCCTCCTCTCTTCTACGGATGCCTATGTATAGAAATTTATTAATCATTTGACATGTATAATTTTACTTTAATCAATACTAACGAAATATACTTCCAATTTTAAATTTTATAATTTCATATTTTTAGTTTTAACACATTTTAGTCATCAAAAAAAACAAAAATATATAAAGCCCCTGCTCGTTCATAAAATAAAATAAAAGAAAAATTAATCCCAATTCAAAAATGACATGGAAAACTAAACGGGGGAGATATTTAATTCACGTGCGGCGTGACGTTTCAGGAAGGGGTCCATGAATATTTGCCAGAAAAATGATCAACATGAAATATGTCATTTATGAAATTGTGGCTTAGCTCAATTATTTACGCCATTTGAATTTCAAAGTTAAACGTCAACGTTGTGAATGTTTTAGGCTGTAATTCGCAGCGAACTTAATTTAGCATTAATTTAATTTGCAATTTTAAGTTGGTACAAAATGTTTTTATCGTCATGTTTAGTTTAAAATAACAGCACGCATTTCTGTGTTTGATTTTGGACGTTTTGCCTTTTGTATTATGAACCCGATAGGGATTTATATGTTTATGTCTACAGAAAGATAGGATATTTTCTAAGTTGTTCTATTTTTAGCAGCTTATATACTCGTGAGCAAAAAAATCGACTCAATTGATTTTCCTTCATTTAAGACGGATCTTTGAATTTAATTTTCAAACAGTGGTATTATTTTTGGTATCATTAGAATGCTGATTTAGTACTCTTTCCAATAATACCAAAAACATTTGGATTTTCACTGATTTACTGATTAAAACGGTTTTACTCAATAGGGCCATTTTTGCTCGCTCAGCAACGGATTCGTTGCGCGCTATTTATCCCTATAAAAACACATGCAACTGCATTTTCCTATCATTCCTTTATCGGAACTTCAACGGTCAACATTTCTACTATACCTGCTCACTAATTACGTCATCGAAAAATGGATGCCACCCCGGAAGAAACGGCACAAGTCATGGCCCTATTGCAAGAAGGGCATAGCCAACATATAGCCGGTGCACAACTGCGCCTGAACCAGTCAGTTATCTCCCGAGTCTACAGACGTTACCAAGAGACTGGCGCCTTTACACGGAGATCAGGATCAGGAAAAACAAATTGTACCTAGGAGCGAGACACCCGCCTCATTGCCAACAGAACTCTAAGAAATCGTCACTTGACCAGTATTTAGGTCCAGCAGGAACTCCGACAAGTTCGTGGCTGGGACATCAGTCATAGGAGAGTCAGAAGAAGATTTAAAGAAGCTAACCTAACTCGGAAGAGACCAATTAACGAACTCAAATTGACAGCAACCCATCGACAAGCACATTAGAGTAATGGGCGCTCCGTTTTACTCTCCGGCGAGTCCCGAATGTGCCTACATGGTAATAATGGAAGAAGACGAGCCTATAGGAAGCCTGGGGAGCACTATGTCCAGCGCAACATTACTGAAACAGTCGCCTGCGAAGGAGATCCTACCATGGTGTGAGGAGGCATCTCACTGGATGCGAAAACCGATTTAGTTTTCGTGATCGATTGGACTCGTAGTGATGGATTAACTTCTCACCGGTTCACCGGAGATTCTGCAGGAAGAAGTCGTTCCTTACGCTGGATTTGTTGGCGATAACTTCGTGCTAATGCATGACAATGCGAGGCCACATGCTGCTGCAATACCTTGCGGAAGTAGGAATACCCACATTAAATTGGCCTGCGTGGAGTCCTGACTTCAATCTAATCGAGCACATGTTGGATGAGCTCTTCTTCTTTTTCTTCTTTTATTATACGTTAGCCTGTTTTTCATCCACGGTTTATGGTGACGTTATTGCCCTACTTTCAACCCACCGTTTTCTGGTCGTCCTGGTGGTCTGGTCGTTGTGGGTTTGTTATCTCTGCATATTTTGATTAGCCGTTCTCCACTCGCTCTATTTACCTGGTTCCATTCATTTCTTCTCGTTTTGGCAGCTTTCGCTATATCTGTTATGTTACATTGTTGCCTCACTTCTTGGTTTAGTGTTCTATCTATTCTTGTTTTTCCTATAATGGAACGTAAGATACTCATTTCGGATGTTCACAACATTTGTTTAGTTTTGGCGGTCTCGGCTCGAGATTTTGCTCCATATGTCATAATGGGCTGCACCATTGTTTTATAAATTCTTATTTTGGAGTTAACTATTAAATATTTATTTTTCCAAGTTACATCTCTCAGGTAACCTGATATTGTCCCCTTTGTGATATGTTCTTTTACTTCGGCGTTAAGATTTCTGGCACTTGTAATGTTAACTCCCAGGTATTTAAATGTCATCACTTGTTCGATTATTCTCCTTTCTATCTCTAATTTGCATCGCAGTAGTTGTATTTCTTTGTCTCTATGGCGAACTTATATACCATTCTTTGTAAGTCGTCCTCAGCCCCTGCTAATAGTACGACATCGTCTGCGTAGCATAATACCTTTATATGATGGTTTCCCAATCTGTACCCTGGCAGGTGTTTTACAGATTCGCTTATTTTATCCATCAGTGTACTAAACAACAGTGGGCTTAAGGAATCCCCTTACCTAATGCCGGAACCCATTGGCGCTGGCTCTGAAAGTTCGCGTTCTACACGTATCTTTGTTTTAATATCAGTATTCAAATCTTTGATCAAAATTTGTATGTATTTATTTACGTTCTTTTCGTGCAGAATTTCTAGTACGTTGTGTAGTTTCACCCGATCGAAGGCCTTTGTTAAGTCTATAAAACAAAGGTAAGCTGGTTTTGCATATTCGATCCCTTTTTCCACTACTTGACGAACTATACATATTGCATCTGTTGTTGAGCGGTTTTTCCGAAATCCCTACTGTTCCTCACTTATGTTTAACATAAGGCGTTTGAGAGGGTAAACCATGTTGTTCTTCTATCCAGGTTAAGGAGGGCGGATGTTGGAGGAGTGATGTTGGCTTGGCTAGCCTGCTATTTGACTGGACGTACACAGTCCGCTTTAATAACTACTTATCAGATAGTATACATGTCCCCTCTAGAGTTCCTCAGGGATCGCACTTGGGTCCTCTTCTGTTTAATTTATTTATTAATGACTTGACTTATCATTTTGCACATAGTGAGGTCCTCCTTTTTGCCGATGATTTAAAGTTGTATAATGAGGTGTCTGTATTTGATGATTGTTACACACTTCAGACAGATTTGAATCAGCTTATAGCTTGGTGCAAGAACAATGGTGTGGAGCTAAATGCGACTAAGTGCCATTTTATCGTTTTCAGTAAGTCCCGACTCAGTTAGATTATCCATATAAGATCGGGGATGCTGTTCTTGAACGAGTGTCTGAAGTCAAGGATCTAGGGCTTATTATTGACTCAAAATTAACTTTTTATACCTCATATACAGAATATCGTTTCCAAGTCTCTCCAGTTTTGGGATTTATTAGGCGTATTACACTGGGCATTAATAGTATAGCTGCAATCAAGCAGCTGTACTGTTCACTGATCAGAGCTCGTTTAGAGTATTCCTCCAGTACATGGAGTCCTTGCTATGGTACTCACGTTCAATGCATTGAGAGAGTGCAGCACAAATTTCTGAGATACATTGCCTTTAAGATCAATAAACCTGAGCTTACCTACTCTCACTTAGAATCTGAGCTTCACATTCAAACTTTACAAGATCGCAGAGTTGTTATCGATCTCGAAATGCTTTATAATATTCTCCATAGTAACTACCATTGTCCCTTTCTGTTGGACAAAATTGGTCTGCATATACCTTCCAGGGTGACCCGTTCGAAGCACACTTTTTTTTGTGCCATCCCACAGGACCAACTACGGATGCAGTAATTTTGTATCTAGGTCATGTCGCCTGGCCAATGAGCAACCCAGTCTGGACTTTTTCGTTGGAAGATCTGTGTTTTATAGACAATTGTGTGCATTTTGTTACTTATTGTTACAGTCATTATTTCTTTTTTCTATTTTTATTATTATTATTATAAATTTTCTTTTTCCTCTTTCCTTCATTCTTATTCTAAAATTTTCTTTTTTACTTTATTGTGGTCTTAAGATATTTTATTGTATTGTTTTAAAATTGGGCATTGCCCGTTAATTAATTTAAAAAAAAAACATGGGTCCTATTTTAAGAGCTATTATTTTTGTCAATAACTTGGATACCATATTTAAAAGAGTGTTACCTCTATAGTTTTTTGGGTCATCTTTTTTTTACCTTTTTTGAACAATGGAATTGTTTATGTTTGTTTTCTATTCTGTTGGTACAATTCCATAATGTAAAATTTTTTTGAAATAGTTTTCGCAATCGTCTATCAGTTCTTATTTGCCGTATTTTATAAGTTCATTTGTAATTCCGTCTTCCGCTGGAGATTTTCCATTTTTTGAAGTCTTTATAGTGCTTTCTATTCTCTTCCTTAGTAATGGTTGTCCTTTTGTCGTTATCTTGTAAACCTATCTCTCTATCTGGTGTGTTTGTTTTATAAAGACTTGTGAAGTATTCTCGTCGAAGAACTTAAAGGTTGCAGTGGCGGAAGAGTGGGGATGAATCCCACATACAGCGGTGAAAAAGCTCACCCGCTCCATGAAAAACCTGCTGGAAGCAGTAATAAGAGCTAGGAGAGGTAACACAAAATATCGATTTTGGTTTTTATCAATAAATTTAGTTGTTAAACTTAAAATTTATTTAATTTTTCCTTTCTTTTATCCCTGTTTTCAATCCTTGTTCTCCTTGTTTCCCCTTTCAATCATTTTAATCAGTAAAAAGCATGAAGTATGCTATGAAAATTCGCATCATTAGAAAGAGAATAGAACGGAGTTTCTAATGATACTAAAATCCGTAAAAATATATGAACATTAAATTCTAGGATCCGTGTTAAATGAAGCTAAAAATAGTTTGAGTCGATTTTTTGCTCACCAGTGTAGCCCCTAAGGTTTTAGAATTACTAATATGATTTAAATATTACTAAAAAATTACTAAAATAGGAAAAAGACGCTAAATTACTACTATACTATCGGTTTTTATTAACTTTTTCTTCGCGAATTTACCTGAAAGCACTTCAATTTTAAATCGGTTTAAGGACTAACGATGAACTAGTCTTTTATTTTTCAGTATTCTCACAAACCTCTGGCACTGAATTAAGTCACAACAAGATATTAGTGTTTTTTTAACAAGTGGCAAGAAACATTTTGTATTCAAAATAAATTTTATTTCTATCAAACCATGATGATACCCGATAACTCAAGTCACTATTACATTTGATTCCTCTACTACAGGTATCATCGTCAAACAGCCATTTGTATTCACTTCTGGACACAGACCTATTCTAAATGCTTCCGAGTTCTTTGATACTAGCAAGCAACAAATCAGATTGGAAAAAATCGTTTAAAATCATCGATCCAACTTGTCGGCGTCCCTTTCTCTATTTCTCTTGTAGGCTTTTCGTTTCCACCTAAAGATCTTTTCCGTCCATTTCTCATCTTTCAACCTTACTTCATATTTTTCGCCCATCCCTACTTTAACGTATCAGTGTAGTCTTTGATATTATATACTGTACTTCTTATAATAAGATCCTCGTTTCTTATCCTGATTTTTATTATTAGTCCAAATATTGAACCTTTCCATTTTTTTTCTTTACATTACTTTTTAGTTTTCTTACTGAGAACTTGGTAAGAGTTAAGGTTTCTGCCCCGTAAAATAAAATAAGTTATCGGCACAACACACACTATTAGTTCTTTAGTAATTTAGTTATCATTTTTGTTTAACTGTAGTTAATAGGCAATTCCACTTCCTCAGATTCGTTCTTAAGATCTACGAGATTGTTTTGAGTACTATCTAAATTGTCCGCTACTACTACAATAACGACCACAAATCGAATTTGCTGTAGTCATTCGCCATCAATTCTAACTACTTTAGGGTTTAGAGCGTATATTTTAGAACTGCAGTAAATATTTGTAGGTGAAGTTATGTCTTCTTGTATTAATTTGGCTACTAGCGATATAAAGTTTCACTAAAGTTGTTCTATTTTTACAACTGTCAAGAATAATCTTGGACGTATCTGTGATCTATACACCAGTATTGTAACAGGGCTGTTAAATTTCATCGAACTCTACAGTGTCAAATGCTTGAATTTTTGAAGTCTATGGAAATCAGAGTCAGTAGTGTTTTACTTTATCGTTTTCTCAAGAAGTATTGAAATCTATTACAGATAATTGCAAACAAATCAAAAATCTTAAACAGAATAATAATTAAAAATAAAAAAATGCAATTCCGGAAAAAGTGAATATACACAAATAAAATTAAAAATAAATAATAAAATATTCTCGGTTATTTACTGTTGTTATTGCCGCATTAAAAACCACACTTATAGTACCTACAAAAGTAACTACGTTTTTCATATATAACCTGTATATCCTTAGTCAAAGAAAAAGGAAACCGTTCGAAATAGTAGTGCCAGATGATAAAGTTTCTTCCTTGTCAAAAGTTACAACACTTTCAATAATATAAATGTCAGTTGTTTTATATATTTGTTCCATTAAATGGCGAGCTAATAGTAGCAAGAGTAGCAGTGTGTTATATAAGAAGGTTTCTGTGCCTTTATGGAACAGGGGCTACTTACTTGAAAAACCCTAAAACGTGAGGAGGGAATATAGAGAGGTGAGACTGGAGGGCCATTATGCCATAGGCTGGGGAAAACAAACTCTAAATAATCTCACTAGGAACCAAGTGAAGCCTCCCCCAGTCCCCCATAATGTAGAAGTAGAGGGGAATGTGACATTCTTCAGCCTGTATTTTATAGGTAGGGCAAATGTTTTCTGCTCGCTCATAAGATACCATCTCTACTACTGGCCCTGAAGGCTATTATCCCTGGGATAAAACTGCACCGCTGCCAAAAGAAAACTCCCCCCTTTTATAAGTAGAAAGCAGAAGCAAAGTGGGTTGTATACTAATAGGGCGTCGCAAAGTCTCCTCCGGTATACATCAACTACAGCATATTTATCTTTTAGGGATATTTCAATTTTCAGTGACGTGCGGCTATCTGTCGATGCTCCTTTACAATATTTATCGCTTAATAAAATTTCTTAGCGGCGTTATCGCATATAGCTCCTTTGAGTTTTATCGAATCCGTTACGAAGCGGCGGTGTCCTTCCTACATTCCTATGTGTGGTTCGTGTTAGTTTCTGGTTAAATTCAGATTAGCTTCAGGCTAGTTTGTATGTAAGGTCTGATTGAATTCAATCCGGCATAAGAGCGTCGACCTATCCAAACTTCGATCTAATTTAGGTGCTATTCCGACTCAGCCCTCACTGTCAAGCTCGAAGTCATTTTTTCTAGATTGGTCAAGTTTCCTAAAGAGTGTGAAATATTTATGGAGAGTAATCGATACAATATATTTAATATTGGAATTTTTTGACACCTCAGATCTAGATAAACACTGGAGTAGAAGCACTAATTTCGAGATCTGTCAAAATGATTAGATCATTTTTCAAATGGTCAATCTTAAAGTTGACTCTAAACCTTTTTTTATACGGTATATCAAAATATAAATGCGCCTTTACCGAAACTTGAATAATACCCTAAGATTTTTATCTAGATTGTATTCCGCTTGCGTAAAGGGAGAGCCAGACGGACAAAATGTCGCAGCTTTCTCCGACCAAGGTTTACATTGATTCAAATGGCAAATTGACAAAATGTGTCTGCTTAACTTTATTATTTATCCTCGATAAAAAAAGGTTCAGCGCCGTCATCACAGGTCAGTGAAAGTTCCAACTGTTTTTCATTTTTAAGCTATTTCTTCTCTAGTGTGAGGCCCCAAAATATTTCAGGTTAAAGCCCAATATTTTCTCATAATTTTATGTTCTAAAAGAAAAGACGTTAAAATATGGAGTTTTTTGAGTAGCCGGGGCCTTTTTCACAATTATAAATAATTTTCATTTTGGAAATGAAACTCAAAAAAAGAGAAAGCTCGGGTAGCTTGCCAAGCACTGTGACAAATGTGAAATAAATATCATTTAGATGGTACTCCGCAATAAATTGGTCACCTCATTCAATAAATTGCTGAGGCTTAGAG
>CM032449.1:43981489-44008989 GCA_019049505.1 Pachyrhynchus sulphureomaculatus
CTCTCAATAAATATGAGAGTATGGTCAGCGTACCTGATATTGTTTAGAGTCTCGCCATTAATCTTTATACATTCTTTGCAGCCACTTAAACCTTTAACAAAAACTTCTTCTGAGTATAAATTAAACGAGAGTGTGGACAGAATATGACCCTGTCTATCTATATTTTAAGTATGTGGGACAGAAGGCTTCTAAGCCTAAATTCATTACATATTTTAAGATTTCTTGTTCTTGGAAAGGGGGTAAAGGGAGATGTTAGTTATTCTTATTCCTTCACTAGCTTGATGATTTCTACATAAATAATATCGAGACCAGCAGCCTTGCCCACTTTACTAGTCTTAATTGCGTGTTTCGATACCAAAATTCCTGGACCCATTTTCGTTTGTGCCTGACTCATACAAACTATGATATCATGGAATAGATTCTCTGTGTAGTTTTCTCACTCTTCTGTTAGTTCCTCTTGTGTGCTTAAAATTTTGTTCTGAGAGTTGACTAATTGGTACCTAGTGCCAAAAATATACACACAACACCCACCCGATTGCCGGAATTGAAGATTGCTATATTCTGTTTACCTAATTAGAGATCCAAAATTCACCAGAAATCTTCAGTATTTGTCACATGAAAGAAAGTAGAGTAACTTGAGCCTATTCTATAAATAATTGCTTGGGAAAAGTTCGCTGGATGTAGCTCACTTGGTCCATCCAAAGGTAGTATGCACTATACTACGCACACACGTAGGACTAATGCGCCTTGAGTTGTATGTGTCGCCTACCTCTCTTTTTCGATGGTAATAATATCACACAAGATCAAAAGCTACTGTTGTCCTCTTTTGGTCATTACTTTTAAAACCGAGTTAGAAAAAGATGGTTTGAGGTCAGAATGTTCTTACAGGTTCTTACACGTCTGTGTGTTTTCTGACTTCCAAGTTTTCCCTCTTAGAACTTGTTTGAGTGTTATTGATAAGAACTAAAAATTCCGAAACATGTATCTAGCACTACCATTACCTCTACTGGCATAACCACACATAATTTATCTTTGCTTTATTATTTATAAATGTCGTATCTTGTATTCAAACTACAGTAATAATTTCCAGACAAGTATCACAATAGTAACATCTTTGAAATCACGCATATATATATATATATATATATATATATATATATATATATATTATATATATATATATATATATATATATATATACAAATATAGATATATACATATGTATATGTATACATATATATATATATATATATATATATATATATATATATATATATATATATATATATATATATATATATACTATCCGTGCCCGCGGCTCCGCTCGCGTGGACTTGATTCACTACTATCGTCACTGTTTATTCCTTATATTACCTAACGTAATAAAATATCTGCCATTATTTCCACTTATCTCCCATTATTTCTCCTTATCTCCCATTATCTCTACATAATTTCTATTATCTAGACTTAACTCTGCTCATCTCCCATTATTTCTCCTTATCTCCCCATTATTTCTCCTTATCTCCCATTATCTCTACATAATTTCCATTATCTAGACTTATCTCTGCTCATCTCCCATTATTTCTCCCTATCTTCCATTATTTCTCCTTATCTCCCATTATCTCACCATAACTCCCATTACCTAGACTTGTCTCTGCTTATCTCCCATTATTTCTCCTTATCTCCCATTATTTATACTTATCTCCCATTATCTCACCTTATCTCCCATTATCTAGGCTTATTTCGAATTATATAGAACATATCATATGTATAAATTTATAAAAACACGTAAATCGGATAAGTGGTTCTCAAGTGATAAGCGCACTAACGGACAGACAGACAGACAGAGAGATGTTGCATTTTATATATATTATATTCTTTGCAACATGATATTGTTCCATATTTAATGGTTTAGGCAGTGTATTGCAAGAGAACGAGCTAACGGTAACCATTTTTCCGACTTGATTCACTATTATCGTCACTGTTTATTCTTTATGTTACCTAACGCAATAAAATATATCCTATAACCTGGTCAGAGAACACATGTATGTTTTAAAAAAAAAAGTACGTAACGCACTAACGGACAGACAGAGAGACGTTGCTTTTTATATATATTATAGATAAATAACCTGGCCAGAGAACATATGTATGTTTTAAAAAAAAGCACGTAAATCGGATAAGTGGTTCTCCAGTGATAAGCCTTTTAACGGACAGACAGACAGACAGAGGACAGACAGAGATACGTTGCATTTTATATATATTATAGATGTAATAAAATATATATCTATAACCTGGTCAGAAAATATATGTATCAATTTAAAAAATCACGTAAATCGGATAAGTGATTCTCGAGGGATAAGCGCACTAACGGACAGACAGACAGACAGAGAGACGTTGCATTTTATATATATTATAGATGTAGATTATTATTATTATTATATAACCTGGCCAAAAAACATATGTATGAATTTAAAAAAAGACACGTAAATTGGATAAGTGGTTCACGCGTGATAAACGCACTAATGGACAGACAGACAGACAGAGAGACATTGCATTTTATATATATTATAGATTATAGTTATTCTCTACTACAAAATATTGTTCCATATTTAATGGTTTAGGCTGTGTATTGCAAAGGAACGCGCTAGCGGCAAACTTTTTTCCGACTTCATTCACTATTATCGTCACTGCTCATTCCTTATGCTACCTATCGTAATAAAATATAGCCTATAACCTGGCCAGAGAACATATGTATGTTTTAAAAAAAAAGTATGTAAATCGGATAAGTGGTTCTCCAGTGATAAGCGCACTAACGGACAGACAGACAGACAGAGAGACGTTGCATTTTATATATATTATAGATATATATTTTTGTATATATATATATATATATATATATATATATATATATATATATATATATATATATATATATTTAACACAATAATTTAGTAGAATTTAATAATCTTATAGTAACATGATTTTTTATCACCAACTCATCCGGCTTTAGAATTCATTTTCTATCCTTGGATTTCTTTTTTCCCGTATAAAAATTCCCAGCCGTGTGCTATTTGCTTCACACCAATCCGGATCGTTTCACGCTTTTTGTATACTTAAGTCTGTCAAGGTAGTAGAAAAAACTTATGTAGCGCTGTAAATTTGTACAGTGATTTGTGTCAATCGAACTTTTGTCAACGCAATGGAGCAATGATGTCGTGGTGCGGGGATGCTCACGGTATTCAATAAGAAATGATATTTTTAAACAACTTATCTTCGCCGAATTAAGTTCAATATCGCGATTGTAAAGTGCTTTTACAAATATATTCTTTCTTTTTCAAGGTCTATATATTTCTAATGCGAATTCTCACTGAATATAACGATTAACTTTTATATTTTTTATGGCACATAAAAGATATATATACATATATATATATAATATATATATATATATATATATATATATATATATATATATATATATATATATGTATGTATATATATATATATATATATATATATATATATATATATATATATATATATATGTATTTCTTTTTTGTATCTATCTGCTCTCGGAAATACAATACTTTAATAGAACTTAATCACCCTATGATATCCCTCAATCCTGTTTTTTGATCAAGATCTCACCCCGTCGCCTTTAGAATTCATTTTCCACCCTTGTGCTCATCCGATTGACTACAAGCAACAACAAAACACTTCAGTTCGTTGTAACATAATCACTAAAGTGTGGTCACGTGCCGGTAAATCCGGAATTCGATATGCTTGTTTTCGTGTAGGTCCGTGAAATTGTCTTTTGATGTCCTCATTAGGGAGTGTTATCGAATTGGCGATTGTGTTTTCTCATGTCGAAAGTCACACGGTATTTTGTTATGGCTATAAGAGGCAGCCAATTGAATTGTATACGTTAAAGCTAAATTCTTTTAATGTTCCAAAACAAAGAAACAAAGAAGTTAGCTTTAAAAATATAAAATTTATTGTCGAAAATAATTACTTTATGATCTTCAAGGACTGGAAGTTTGTTACCTTCAAGGAATGTGATATTTTGTTAATTCAGGTTTTTGACAATTCCCCAAATTAGTTGCGGATTTAGGAAGGTTATGAAAGATACATCGCTTCCCTCTGGCTAAAATTATAGTTATTTTGAATAATTTTTTAAAATTTTTAGATTTATACCTAGGTTCCATGTAACACCGCAACATGCCTACTAAATTCTTTTTCTTTTATAAGATAAAATTATATAATATGCAGAGAATCTTTATATATTTGCACTAAATATTGTTAGTTATCATTTTTTAATCTATAACAATCATTCAGTCTTTGAGGGCTCGACCCAGAATGCATCGCTGGTACGTTCTGCATGGTGGTAGAAGAAAACGAACGGGTCAGATAGTTGATGCCCAGATCCAATTAGATATCTCTCGGCATAATTCTATTGCATTGACTTAGACTACGTAAAGTTGCTCCAACAAACTTATTTATGTTCCTAGATGTCAGTACATATAGGTTATCATATGATAAAACCTTGAGGATTAAAAAACTACAAAAGTAAAATAGCTCCCTGTTCAGATCCCCGGATTGGATTTACTTACAGAGAAATTTTAATAACTGGATTATTTTGGCCGTACATTGGTGGAGATCCATTAAGCATAAGTTAAGTGAACAGTAAAACAACAATTTTTTTTTAGTTGACTGGTAAACTTCACATTTATATATAAATATGGAGTTTACCAGTAAACGAAAAAAAAAAATTGTTTTACTGTTCGCTTAACTTAAGGGAAATTTTAAAGTTGATTTTTACAATATTCGAAGTTTAAACACTTATACACATTAATTAAATGGATCCTTATCTACAGTAAAATATCATATTCTCACACTCTTTTTTATACTTCGATACCACTGCATATAGAAGTAGCCAAAAGGCATTTTCATTTTACTTCCAACCCTTCCGAATTCAATGAAACATTTTGATTGCTGTCCATCTAGTTTAACAATAAAGTATAATTCACTCCTGTACCCGGTAGCAGTGAGTACTACGCTAAGTGAACCGCGTTTACCAATTATTAACAGCTTAGACAAATTACCAACGAGATAGATAAAGAATCAAATAGGTGAATAGGGGCATTAAAAAGGCTTTATTTTCTCACTTTTACGTCAGGCCTACATTTCAATTTATAGTGATTAGGTTTAGATAACTATTTATTTAATAAAATATTCATTACATCATTGATTTATTATATTATACATCTGTGTATCAATGATATTACGAGGGGCGCCTTTGAAGATTTTACAAACGATCACTATACGGCTATAGATATATGACATTACCATTTTATAAAATTTGACATTTATTATTGTTAAAAGAGTAGCAGCTCAGAAATTGGCCTAATAGTTTGTTTACAGTGTGGGTTTAAAAAAAACAGTTTAGTAAACAAATGTGAAGATTTTCGTTGACTGATTCTTTACGATTTTAGTAAAGGCCTAACCCAACAACAAAGCTTCGAATCGCTTCGTTCAACTTTTGTTAATGAATCTCCATCTGGAAAGACGTTTACAATTAGTTTGCAGAATTTCGTCATGGTCGTGCTTTCAACAGCAGTGAATTTCGTGAAGGTCGACCAAAATCGGTTGTTGTTCCAAGAAACGTCGATGATGTGCGCAACATGATTGAAGAGGCATTCTTAGGCACATCGAACACTGCAGTGTATTTGATTTGGCATAAACATTTAGCTGTAAAAAAGATTTATTCCCGATGGATTCCGCGTAATTTAACTGAAACTCAAAAACAGGCTCGTGTCTATTGATGTAAGGACATGCTCAAAATATTCGCCTGAGGACATGCAAAATCCGTATCCATCATCCATCCATTATAACAGGAGATGAAACTTGGATATATTCGTACGAGCCGGAAACTAAGCAACAATCAACTGTTTAGGTGTTTCAAAATGAACCGAATCCAACAAAAGTGGTGTCCGCGAAGCACTTCTAAGAAAATGATCGCTTGTTTCTTTGGTTATACTGGACATGTTGCAACATGTCCAGTAAAACCAACATGTATACAACAATTTATTTGCCAGAAAACACCCATGAAATCAGGAAAAATAACCGAAAACGTCGCATCATTCTTCATCATGTCAATGCAAGCTCTCATACATCACATCAAATAATTGATTATTTGACGAAGAAGAACATCGAATTAATCTCTCATTGCCCGTATTCACCTGATTTATAGCCTAACGACTTCTTTTTGTTCCCGAATGTCAAAAAAAAAAGTGCATGGAGAGCGATTTTTATCACCTCAAGGAGCTGTTGATTCCTTCAAAAATCATGTTTTTGAGGTACCAACTTTAGAGTGGAAAAAATGTTTCGAGAATTGGTTCGAATGCATGCAAAACTGTATATATCTTAAAGGTGACTATTTTGAGAAAAAATAAAACGATTTATAACAAAAAAATGTTTTCCTTTCATTGTTTAAAAGGTAGCCCTCATATATTGATGCCTGCTACCTATTGTCACTGTTTTGGGCAGTTTATATATGGTGCTAAGTGGTTATGGTTATAGAATGCAAGCTCTTTGAATATCTTAACTTATAGATATATCAGTATCATTTGGTTCGAAGATGAAAGCGTGTATTATAAAAAACATATCGCCTTCAAAACAAACAATAGATTAACAAGATAGAATGAAATATATACTATTCAGATGATTCTAAAAAACGAGCCTAGCTAGGGATGGGAGCAATAGATGAATCAAAAATTTTCAATATATCAATTTATGAGATGAGAAGGTTTTTTTTGGAAGTCAGTTGGTAATCAAGTGTAGTGCACACGAATAATTCTGTCGTGCCAACAAGTAGCGATGTCTTGCCATTAGGAATGGTTCAGATTTACCTATCTATAATCAACGGCAACCCACCTATCGAGAAGCTAAAAGTATCGTACGGTTACCGTCGACTATCAGTAAGTAAAATCTATTATCGCCTCTCTCTAGTTATAACATTGCATTTGGGTTACTATTTTTAAGAGTAATGTTTTTCAAATTACAAATAAATGCAAAAGAAACCCACGAACGCTTCGAAATAATGTGTATACATCAAAAGCTTGACCAGCACACATATGAAGCTTTAGGGAAATGAAAAGAAATTAAAACCGAGCTTCGCAGGTCATAAAACGGGAAATTCTCGTCACTATTTCTCCCGCAAACTGCCTGCGTGGTCAGATGCCCATATGCGAACGTGGTAATTCTGATGAATGTTTTTGATTTTCTTTCTGGCTACTCTTTATTAATATTTACTCGACGGCTAATTGGATCAGATATTGCGAGATATACGGACTCATTTAGTGTGTGCAGGTGGAATGGCGTTTTTGACTGCTTTATGGCCGCCATATTTCCCAAAAGTGTCGATTAGTGCGCTTTGCGTAATTAACAATTTTAATTTATATACTGCATTGTTACTGCAGTGTTTTTTTTGTAACGGATGTGAATAAAAAATTACAAAATGATTTTTTATTACATAAAGTATTTTTGAATTCTACCATGGTTTATACCTTTAAGTTAAAAAACTGTAAAAGTATGCTGCGCATTTTAAAGCTGTAAAATTATGATGTACTCCTTATGTGTTTGGATGATGTGGAGTTTAAGGTTATTTATAGGCATAGAAAAGCATAGGTATAAGGCAATTTAAACAGCAGATACAGAACAATCTGAACAAAAAAGTAACAAGACTCCTTAAAGGAAATACTGCAATAAAAGCAAAATAGAATGATATTAAGGAAGTGATTAAAACAACAAGCACTAGACTCTTGAAACAGGATAGAAATAAGAAAGAGCTGGATGACTGAAGAAATCCTTAACATGATGGAAGAAAGACAGAGCCACAAGAACACAGACAGAACAAAATACCGAGAAATTCACAGCAAGATAAGAACAATCTGACTTTTAAGGGTCAGTGCTCGGAGGGGGTTGGGATCAGTGTGGGTATCCCTCAAGGCTCTGTACTTGGATCACTATTGTTTTTGATCTATGTTAATGACCTGCCCCGTTTGACAGTGGCTGGCAGATTTACCATCTTTGCTGATGACACCACAATTTTGTGGCACAATAAGGATGTGAGGAGGCTTCGGGCCGATGTTCAGGCAGATTTGTCTAAGATGAAGGCTTGGTGTGATGATAACAAACTGTCCTTCAATATAGCCAAGACAAGGATTCTGAACTTTAGATGCAATATAGAGAATGTTAATATTGAGAAGGAGATCATCTCTGTAGCTGATAAGAATTCATTTCTCGGTCTAATAATTGACTCATCGCTGCGGTTTGAGGATCACATCTACAGCAAAATTTCTTCAGGCTGCTATGCCCTT
Source organism: Pachyrhynchus sulphureomaculatus (assembly GCA_019049505.1). Lineage (NCBI taxonomy): Eukaryota > Metazoa > Arthropoda > Insecta > Coleoptera > Curculionidae > Pachyrhynchus > Pachyrhynchus sulphureomaculatus. Next base: position 43,989,868 of record CM032449.1, read on the forward strand.
AGGGTTATTGCAAGTAGCCTTGGGCTGGATGTGGCTAGAACCTCTTATTTTTCACTAGTTGAGGCTCATTTGAGGTATGGGATCTGTTTCTGGGCTTGCTACTCTCGAGTTCATTTTAGTTCTGTTTTTGTATTGCAAAAGAGAGCTATTAGATATATTTCAGGAGCTGGGTTGCGAGAGTCATGTCGACCATTGTTTCCGAGGTTAAGGATTCTTACTCTTTGTGCCCTATTTATCCTGGAAACTGCTATCATGATCTTCAAAAAACATCGTCTTGAGGCAATGCCAGTCAGCCGGCCCCGAAATCAGAGCAGATCAAATCTGCAATTGTTTATAAAAATAAAAATATACAATCATCTGCCTCTCAAATTGAGAGGACTGAATTGCGAAAGAGTCTTTAGAAGAAAGACTAGAGCCCTGCTTATAAAAAAAGTGTACTATGCACTTGAAGAATTCTACAATGATAGACTGGAATAAGCATATAACAGTAGTTGAGTGGTTGACATTTGGGTTGACTTATGTGTAAGTTTTATTTTGGATTTATTGCAATGACTACTAATCTTGTTCTGTTTCTTTATTTTTTCTTTATTTGCATTTGTGTTTGTACTTACTAATATAATAATAATTTAAGTTTGCTTTGTCAACAAATACGTTGTATTTTAGGACAATAAAGCATATTTCTAGTCTATTCTATTCTAAAAAATTTAGAGAAAGTAAAGAGAGTTGGCTTTCCGAGAGGTTTGAAGAAATTGAAACAGTGCGAAAAGAACATGCATAAAAAGATAAGAGAACTGACAAACAAGAAGAAATACACTTAGGAATCGAAGAGCCTAGCCGACGCTAATGAAAATGTTGAAACAGATCCCGATAAAATAATAAAGATTTGGGAGGCTTATGTAGAGCAACTGTTTGACGCTGACCGTCCTAGTGGGTGTTCACTAAAAGTTGATAATGATGCGGGTCCTTCCATTCTAAGTGAAGAAGGCCATCTTAACTCTTAAAAACCACAAAACACAAGGCAATTATGGCATTCACGGCGAAATTGTGAAAATCTTGTGCGAAATGAACAGCCACTTCCCCAACACCCTCACCACGCTTTTCAATAATATATACGACAGCGAGAAATTTCCTGAGGACTGGCTACAGTCAACCTTTGTGGCCATGCCGAAGAAACCAAACGCAAAATCTTGTGATCAACACCGAATGATAAGCCTGATTAACTACATCACCAAGGCATTCACCAAGATTATATACAATAGAATTTGCAAAAAATGCATCGGAGACACACAGTTCGGATTTCGAAATGCCCTTGGCACAAGAGAAGCGCTCTTCAGTTTACAGGTTCTTATTCAGCGCTGTAGAGACATGAATAAAGATGTATATCTGTGTTTCATAGATTACACTAAAGCCTTCGGTAACGTTAAGCACGATCAACTGCTAAAAATACTCCATCAGATCGGAATCGATTCCAGAGACACCCAGACTATAGCTAATCTCTACTGGGGACAGTCGGATAGAGTGAAAGTAGATCTGCGTTAACCAAAAATATTGATATCAAAAAACGTGTGCACCAGGGTTGCATTTTGTTTCCCCTCCTTTTTAACATCTACTGCAAAGAAAGATTCAAGATAGCGCTAGAAGAAAGTACTGAAGGCAGAAAGATAAATGGAGAAACACTTAATAACATAAGATATGCTGACGATACAGTAGTACTCGCTAGCAGCATAGATGAGCTAAATAGCCTGAATGAAAGTTTACAAAGAACAAGTAACGATTATGGACTAAGCATAAACCTCGCGAAAACCAAATGGATGCTTATAAGTAAAAGCCAACAACCAGCAAGACAATTAGTACTAAACACCCAGAGAATTGAACACGTAGAATCTTACACCTATTTGGGAACAAAAATTAACTCAGGATGGGACCAGGCAACAGAAATACGTGTGAGAATAGAAAGAGCGAGAGCATCTTTTAATAATATGAAGAGCATATTTATCTCCAACAGTATAACTCTACCTCTTAAAATCAGACTGCTCCAATGTTATATATTGCCAGTAATGTTGTACGGAGTAGAAGTGTGGACAATGACCGAAATGCTCATGAAAAAGGTTGAGGCCTTTGAAATGTGGACTTACTGACGTATCCTGCGAATATCTTGGTCGGACCAGATCACTAACGAGGAGGCACTGCGTCGGATCGGTAAGGAAAGAGAGGTAGAAATAACTATTAAGAGAAGAAAGCTGGAATACCTCGGACATCTTATGAGGCACAGTAAATATCGGATACTTCAGTTAATAACAGAGGCCAACGATGCAAAAACTTTTTTAATAATTTTTCCTATGTTTTTGGTGAGCTGAGACTGAAAATAATTATAAAAAAGTCGTATCACCCACCAATTTTTCACATTTCAATATTCAAAATGTGAAAAGTTTATTTTTTAACATTCGAATGTTATTAGGGTGGCAATAAAATCAGAATTTTTTAAGGTTGGCAGTAAAATCAAATGCTATTAGATTGGCAGTTCCGATAAATGTCACAGCTGTTTGTTTTCTTCCAGTTAATATAACCTCGCATTGCAGTGTTTAACCCATGTGCTCTAATTCACACTCAAAGTATGGCTAATCGTGGTTGTAAAAACTCTCCCAACACTTTTTGTTACATGCGTAGTGAGTTTGTAGTTAAAAAACATCAAAGAAACATTACTGACTTTGAAAAAAGGAATATTTTGCATATTTTGGTGTAGAAATTGGTAATCAAGAAAAATCTTGGGGTCCTTGCAAAGTATGTTATGTTTGTGTCGAGGATCTTAGGAAATGGTATAAGAAAGAAAAGAAAGCTTTTAGATTTGCAGTACCCATGGTATGGAGAGAGCAAGAAAATCATTCAAATGATTGTTGTTTTTGCATCGTTGATGTTTCTGGATATAACTCCAAAAATAAGAAAGTAATTGTCTATCCTAACTTTACTTCAGCTAATCGGCCGGTAGGACATGGATCGGGACTTCCTGTCCCTGAGCTACCCAGTCTATTGATTACATTTTATAATCCAGTCCCGAATTTAATGAAAGTTGACCGGATGATGATGAGTTTCAATGTTCTCTAGAAAATTTAAAACCACAGTTGTTTACATAAGCTCAGTTAAATGATTTAGTGAGAGATTTGAGTTTGACTAAGGAAAAAAGCAGAATCGCTTGATTCTAGGCTGAACGAAAAACATTAATTGGAATCTGGAACATCTATTTACCATTACACAACAAGAGATCAACAGGTTGCTAAGTTTTTCAAGCAGGAAGAGGATTTAATTTATTTCATTTCATTTCAAATTCAGTAATTTAATCGATGTCATATTGTGAGAGAACTGATACCAAATACGGTTTCAGCACCCAAAAATACATACCACTTAGATGTATTGGTTTAAAAAGTTTTTACAAATATTTTTTTGTTGGCCTGTGTAATCCGAGGAAAGGTAGACAACAAGAGGTTACCCGAGAAAAAAGACACTCTTGGCTCCAGAAATTGCGCCATTGGTTCGGGCTGTCATCATAAAATCAGAATAGCCATATTAATAGCCAACGTTCGCAACGGATAAAGCACGTGAAGAAGAAGAAAAAGATAAGGCAATATTAAAACAAAGCCCTAATGAATTGGGGAGGTATGCGTGTTTAAAAGGATTGTGCTTCAGCTCCATTTCAAAACTGTCCAAAGTAATAGTTAATGCTGTACATTTCAAAGCTGTAAAATTATGATATATTTATATTTCTGAATGTTGTGGAGTTGAAAGTTATTTATAAAGAAGGAAGGCAAGAGTATAAGTAAATATTAAAAATAGGCAGCAATCATACTCCTTGTTAATCTCATTAATTTTCCCTTGAGTAAGACCACGCTTGACTAAGAGCACTATGCTTAAAGCCCATGTTAAAAATTTTGTAGTATTTGGTAATAATAAGAATAAAATAAAGTCATTGTAACTTAAAACTTCAAAGTACTCTGAATATGAACGTTTGGCGCAATACTTGATGATCTATTTGCATTTGGTTTGCTAACACATAGGTTATACAAACATCGTCTAGGTAAATTACGCAAACCCATGTAAAACATACTGTTGCCAAAATTCCTAAAATAAAACTAAATTGAAGCTGATCTTGTAGAATTTGAGCTGAATATTAAAAAAAAAACATAATTAGTTGAGTGATATTGAAAATAAAATTATATTTTCAATTTTGAGTTTCTGCGAATCCAAAGATCTACAAGAGGTCAGGGTGAGTAGCCTATGTCTCTTTGCAGAAAATGCCGGACTAGGGCTGCGACCCTGACTCGACTCAGTGGAGAGTCACACAAGAGCTTTTAGATCTAGGTGACACCAGGAACTCAATGTTCAAATTTAACAGCGTTTGGTTTATACCTCGCATCTCTACTCGTTACATCAAAATATTAACATCTTTAAATATAACTTACCTGTACCCTTGCTTCTGTGAGATCAATTTTCATCGCTATTTCTTCTCTAGTATATATATCTGGATAATGTGTTTCTTGGAAGGCTCGTTCAAGTTCTTTTAGTTGGGCGGAAGTAAAGGTAGTTCGGATTCTTCGTTGTTTTCGTTTTTCTGTTAGAACTCCATCATGGCCAGGGTAAACTTTATAGGGAAGACCACCTGAAATAAGATAAATTGATTTAAACAATCTCGAGACTATTAAGTATAGGTTGATATACTTGACATTCTGATATCTATTTTATAATTTGTTAACTATGTGTAGAATTTTTGAAATCGCTTGTAGCATTGTGATTTTATTTTTTCTCATTTCTATTTATCAATTTCTTCAAAGACTTTACTACTTGTAAGAATTTTCAAGGACTCTAAAATAAAAACTATTCTTTTTTATTTTGCCACTAATTTCATTACTTTCTAACCAATTTTATTTAAATGATATGGAAAACCAAGCCAGACGATACACTATACGGACGCGTTAAAGAAACGGTGTGAAAATTAAAATATTCTATATATATATATATATATATATATATATATATATATATATATATATATATATATATATATATATATATATAATATGTAGATGAATATTTTTACCTGGGTCAAGTAGTCAAAGCAAATAACTCGTAAAATGAATCAAACTGGCGAAGTGAGTCAAAGAATCAGATTGGGCTGGATGTCGTTTAGAAAATTATCTTATATCCTTAAGAATCTCAAAATCCCATTGCATCTCAGAACCAAACTGTACAACTCGTACATTCTACCTGTCCTAACATACGGTGCACACACACCAAGAAGAATTTAGACCAACTTCGTAAGTGCCAAAGATCCATGAAACGTCAAATGTTGGGAATAAGTTTAAGAGAAAAGAAAAGGAATACCTGGATCAGGAATAAAACTAAAGTCATTGTCGTCTCCGAACAAGCTGCCAGACTAAAATGGAAATTTGCAGGAGATAATGAGCGGTACCGGGAAAACAGGTGGAATAGAGATATCTTGAACTGGCGCCCATATATAGGATTGAGAGGTAGACCGCAAACGAGATGGGCGGATGATATAAAAAGACACGGAGGACTAATGTGGAGGAGGGTTGCTAGAGACAGGATTAGATGGAACCAACTGGAGGAAGCCTATATCGAAATCTTGAAAGAAGGATAGAAAATGGGCTGATGACGATGATGGTATATATATATATATATATATATATATATATATATATATATATATATATATATATATATATATATAAACGTTCTTATCTTAAATATACTGTATTAAAGAAAATATAAAATGTTTATAAGACAAATGAAAGCCTCAAGAAAGTACCATAAAGTAATAATTCTAAATTAAAAACAAAGTATAAATGCTTCATAAGAAAACACACGTGTTTAGTTCTTCAATATCATACTAAAACTATTTACATCGTCTTATTAGGAACGCTTTTCTTAAAAAAAAATCTACAATTATGTCATTAAGCTCTACTTTGGTTTAATTTTAACAATGTCATAAATTAAGTTGTATGACAAGATCAATCAATGCATATAATGTTTTCCTGTCATCTTGATTATCATTTACATATATATATATATATATATATATATATATATATATATATATATATATATAAATATATATAGAAATTAATTTCTTGAACCTTTATGTATATAAATCTTTTAATTTTAATGTTTGTTTTAAGAAATTTCTTTATTTGACGTTTTACCCCTGGATTTAGGTATTTTCAAAAAAATTTTCTTTAACGTAATTTTCATTTCTGGAAATAAAATGATGACGAATTATCATTAGGACATCATCAAGTAATCAGTGCTTTGAAAAACATGGATCAGTTTCCATCGAAGCGTCAGCGAAACTGTGCATCAAGGGAGTTTAAGCTAACACCTCAAAAACCACTACGACATTTTACACCCATGAGAATATATATATATATATATATATATATATATATATATATATATATATATATATATATATATATACATATATATATATATATATATATATATATATATATATATATATATACATTATCGAGTTGAGCTACTTGGATTAACTTATCCTTAAGTGTACATATTTTAGAACTTCGTGTTACGAGAGAAGTACTCTATAAATTTTCTTTATAGAGGAGAGTCTCTTGAGCCTAATTTGTTATTTATTTAAATTTTCCTGTTATCTATGCAACCACAAAAAAAATCATTAAAATATAATACAATGTAAGCAAAAATATTTTAAATTTTTAACCCGACTGCGTTTTCTTTCCTATCTAGTTGTTCATGCGAATGAGAGAAGCGGAATTAATGTAGATGCTACGCGAATTTTTATGGTTGTTTTACTATCGGAACATGTAGAAGCAGTTTATGGCCTCTGCGTGAGTCTTTTTATAGCTTTTTCTTTATCTTTTGCATCGGATATCGAAACGTATAAATCTTAGTGATATGTCTTTCCCTATATTATTAAATAAGAACGTCTCAAAACGTAAATTTTCGGAAATATACGTTGTATAAATTTTAAGTTTCACTTTTTAGTGTTCCGTATGGAACACTGATAAGATCACTTCGATGTCTGTCCATCTGCCACACCCAATTTTCTCCGAAACTATTTGACATAGAAAGTTGAAATTTGGCACTAATATAGGAATTGATGGCTCCATCAGAGCTGTGTAGTTTTAAAAGTTAAATTTTGACTTACTCCTTCTGTCAATAACCGGAATTTTTAACGTCGTTCAATAACCGAGGTATGCGGGTTCCCACAGTAGGTAAAATCCATTGTTGCCATTTACTCGTTTACCATATATATATATATATATATATATATATATATATATATATATATAATATATATATATATATATATATATATGTATATATATATATATATATATATATATATATATATGTGTATGTATATATATATATATATATATATATATATATATATATATATATATATATATATATATATAGGTTTTGGGCTATTCTCCGATTTATTCGATTTGATGATACTAAAAAGATACTCCAATACGTGATTTATGAATGCTGAATTCTAATTTATCTCGATTGTATAGAAATTTGGCACTAATATAGGAATTGATGGCTCCATCAGAGCTGTGTAGTTTTAAAAGTTAAATTTTGACTTACTCCTTCTGTCAATAACCGGAATTTTTAACGTCGTTCAATAACCGAGGTACGCGGGTTCCCACAGTAGGTAAAATCCATTGTTGCCATTTACTCGTTTACCATATATATATATATATATATATATATATATATATATATATATATATATATATATATATATATACATACACATATATATATATATATATATATATATATATATATATATATATATACATATATATATATATATATATATATATATATATATATATATATATATATGTATATATATATATATATGTATATATATATATATATATATATATATATATATATATATATATATATATATATATAGATTTTGGGCTATTCTCCGATTTATTCGATTTGATGATACTAAAAAGATACTCCAATACGTGATTTATGAATGCTGAATTCTAATTTATCTCGATTGTACAGAACATTTGAAAGTTTAACTACTGATGAGCAACTTTTTCCATATCGAGGAAGGATCCGATTCACGCAGTATATTCCATCAAAACCTGCAAAATATGGAATAAAGATATAATGGATTTGTGATTTCAAAAATGCTGGTCGTGAGACGAATCAAGGTGCAAGAGTTGTAAAAGATTTATCGGCATTGTATCGAGGTCTGGCCGAAATATATCAGTGGACATTTTTTTTACTACGTTACCTTACTAAACGTTTATTGTAGTGGAATTTGACATTAGAGGGTACTCTAAAAAAAAAATAAAAAATATATTTCCGAAGAAATGAAAGCCAATAAAACTCGACAAGAGTACACTTCATTCGGGTTTCATGATCAAGTAATTATATGCTCGTGGATTCCAAAAAAAAAAATCAAGCAGTAATACTCTTATCAACTATGGACTCAGATATGACAGTTTCTGAAGATAAGAAAAAAAAACATGAATATTATAATAAAACAAAAATGGGTGTTGACACGATGGATCAAATGCTAGGGAGATACACAACACAGAGATCAACAAGAAGATGGCCACTAGCATTTTTTTATAACATCTTAGACATTGCTGCTCTTGCGTCATATATTTTATATTTTTGAGAATATAGAAAAAAACTAATTAACGAAGATTATTTTTACGACAGCTTGCTGAAGAGTTATATTTACCAAATATTCATCGTTACTCCAATAATCAGGTAACAAGGCATTTCGTTACACGAATCACAATTGAGAGTCTTAAGAGAAAACCTATTCCAAATTTAATTCAAGATAATTCTATACTTTAAACTTCTTAACTACCTCGGGATTCGACTGGATGAAAACTAGTTGTAGACTCATGCTACATTTGTTACAATGGGCATTTAAGAAACGATGCAAGCCTCGATATGGAGAATATAATAAGCCTGTGTGTGGTGAACATACGAAAACAACTACAAGATGCAATGAATGTTACAATTAAGCTATACTTTGGTTAATAAATAGTAATTTTTTAACTATATATCTCTCTATTTATTTATAATATAATTACTATTAAATTAATTCAATAATTGGAACGTTGCTAATTAGATAGTAAAGTATATGAATTACCCGGGTACCCTGGTTATTGATAAGACAACTGGATAACTTTAACTTCAATTTTAATACATAATTATTGCTGAAATTATTTCAAAAAACGCAAGTTGGACTTGCGCAATTAATGTTCCATACGTTGATTGCTTTTAAAATGAAAACTTTTGGTTATATAAGTACGAAATGATCAATGATTTCACAAAACATATTCCAAATTAGTTTTCAGCAAAGTTTTTTCGGAACTTTACTGAAAACTGATGACTTTGGAATTTTCGTTTTTTTATATACCAGATAAATTATTAAAGGTAATGCACTCGTGATAATTTTCGTTCCATCCACACCCTGTAGAGCAGGGGTGCTCAAACTTGAACTGCTGGCGATCTACCTCAATATTGTTAGACTACGATCGATCGACTCTAAGAGGCTGCAAGTAAGTGCGATACAGGATTGTCGTCTAGGTAGGGTGTATCGTGGCATAGATATTAGTTTTCCGCACAATATGCATTTTTTTATTCAAGGTAAGTGTAGGTCTGCTCTAAAATGTCAATGAAAAAACTCATAATTATTCAAAATTGCGAGTTTATTGGTTCTTACAAAACAAACGAGTTCTAGTGTCTAAACTTAACTAAAGAGTGACTTTGGATGTTGAAGCGTGGCACTGCATGTCCTCAGCATACTTTTCATAAGATGGTACGTAATTACCGAGTGCTAATCGCAAGCATGATGACATATGTTCGTCAGTTAGTCGATTGCGATATTTTGACTTAATTATCTTCATTTCAGAAAATGCAGATTCCCACAAGTAAGTTGACCCAAACATTGCCGTCAGTTGAAGGGCGATTTGCCTTAAATTCGGATATTTATCTTCAGATATAAAACACCAGAATTTTGTATCAGATGCTGTGGCTTTGAGATATATATCTGATATAATCTGCACTAACTCATTTTCAACAGAACATGAGTCCATGTTAAACTGACTTGCTATTTCAGTAGCTAATTCCTCAATGTTATTACACGAAAAAGGATAACTCATAAATGATGCGATATTTGCCAATTTACTCAAATCATAAAAACGTATTTCGAATTGGCCAAAATATTTGATAATTCTGCTTCATAAATATCATAATTCAACTGAGGAATCCTTGCATTCAAAGACGGAAAATTTTTCAGATCTTTTCTTTTCAGTTGATCTATCATAAGTTGCAATTTACTTTTGAATGCGTTTATTGCGCTAATCATCTCAGTAATAGTTTTTCCTTTATCTTGAAGCTCCAAATTAATGGTATTTAAATGAATTGTGATGTCTGTCAAAAATGCCAAATCAGTCAGCCATTTTCCGTTTTTCAGCATCTGAGTGTCATCACCTCTTTCGTCCAGATATTTCGGGCAATAATTCTTGAAACCTTGCTAGGAATTTTCCGCGACTCAACCACCTGACGTCCGTGTGAAGAACTAAATCAGTGTGTTCAGCTGACTTCCAACTGCAATTTAAAGAGCCGTCGTTGCAAGCTACGTGCACGGATAGAATTCACAATTTTTATTGTAATGCCCATAATCTCCTCCATGTTTAGAACTTTTCAACACAAAACTTGTTGATGTATAATACAATGGAAGGAGAAAAATGAAGGGAAATCATCATTAGCTCGACACAATTCCACAAAACCGTTTTTGTTTCCAGTCATTGCTGGTGCTCCATCGGTTGTAATGCACACTAGTTTATATATTGGTAGCTTGTAGTTTGTTACAGAATTGAAGAAAACGTCATATATATCTTCGCCACGGGTCTTTCCTTTCAGAGGAATCATTGTCAAAAACTCTTCCTTAGCCGACATGTCATTGAATACCATTCGAATAAAAATACACAACTGGGCAGTGTCTGTCATATCGGTGGATTCGTCTGTAAAGAAAAGTATGTACATTCCATGATATCATGTTTTAGTTTATCTGCCATGTCCTGACTCATGACTTCAACACGCCTTGTGACAGTCGGACGAGATAACTGAAGTTCTCTAATAGCAGACATAATCTCTGTTTTATTTTTAAAATCTCCAAATAAAGTCTCACCCGCTTTAATGCTTCCTTCACAACCAATCCATCATCAATGTATTTCGCCAATATATGAGATATGTTAAATGACGCGATCGTTGCAGCTTTTGATTGTTTGGCTGATCTTATGAACATGGTTTGTTCTTTTTTCAAACAAGTTGTCAAATCACGTACTTTTCGTTTTCTTAATTCACTCTGTGACGGAAAATCCTTTTCATAGTTTTTATGAACCGTTTTATGGTGCCTCTCTAAGTTCCCACGCTTAGGTATTGCAACTAAAGCACGGCAAATGAGACAAATGCACTTATCCTTTACCATTCAAAAGAAAAATTCTTCCTCCCAATCGTTATTAAAATGATAAGTTTTACTTTTCTTCGCCGCACTCATTTTGGACTATTTATTAATAAACTTTGGATCGATGTATCGCCTTCAAGTTACAACTCAGACTGACTCCTATTCCTGCAGGCGCAACATTTATATCGGCGCGAACGAAGTCTCGAATGTTCCCGTCAAACACGCCGCCCGAAGTTTCTAGAAAAATCGGCGGGAATCAAAAACGCGGCTTTTCTTTGACAAGTACCGCACGTTCCTTTGATAAAGCCGCCTTTGCCGCTAGCAGGGGGTTATTACGATAAAAGAAAGTGATGAGGGTGTTATTCTGGCCTAATTGTGGACCGAATAAATTTTAGTAGTTTATTCATTACATTTTATTTTAGTTACCTAAAACAAAATCTGTGAATAGTTTTATATCGGAATTTTTTTCTCGAGATCGACTCAAAAAGCACGCGCGATCGACTTGTCGATAGCGGTCGACCGTTTGAACACCCCTGCTGTAGAGAATATTCCAAAATTTTTGATCAGTACTTTTCGAGATAAGGAGGGGGGACAGCGACTTTTCGCAATTTTTTAAAAATAATACAAAGAGAAATGTGCGCAAGTATTACATTATATATATTTTGGAACTCGTCTTTTTACAAGCTTTCATTTGACACCCCACTCGATGACCTGGTAAAAAAAAAAATTTCCACTTCCGATTTCACCCCTCAGAACTAACCCCTTAAATAAAAATTTAACTGCACGGCTCTGATGAGGCTATCAATTCCTATATTAGTAACAAATTTTAACTTTCTATGTCAAATAGTTTCGGAGAAAATCGGATGTGATAGACAGACAGACGGACGGACACCGAAATGATCATATCAATGTTCCGTACGGAACACTAAAAATATTAAATTACTAGAAAAAAAGTTATGTTGATTGAAAACTCAAAAAGGGTACCCGGGTGATTGACAAAAGGGTTCAGGGGTTAGTTTTGGGGGGTGACACCGGAAGTGAAAAAAAAATTACCAGGTCGTCGAGTGGGGTGTCAAATGAAAGCTTCTAAAAACACAAATTCAAAAATATATATAATGTAATACTTGCGCACACTCTTCTTTCTATTATTTTTGGAAAATTGCTAAAAATCGATGTCCCCCCTATCTCGAAAAGTACTAATCAATAATTTTGAATATAGTATATTCTATATAATGTGTAGATTGGGGGAAAATTATAACGAGTGATAATTTTCTGGTATAAAAAAAAACTATGTGGCAAGGCAGATTGGTAAAGATTTGGAAAGTTGGGAATTCAACCGGGATTAAGAGCTATGATATATCAATAATATAATCGTAACTGGTGACCAAGGGACGTTATTTCATTTGTTTACAATTAAACAGATATTTAAATAGTAAATATTTATTTTAAATCTTTACGATTAGATTTTAGATTGAGCTAGATTCATTAATTGGCTATTAAGTAGCTAATTTTTAATTTAAAGGTAAGGAACTCTAATTGCGCAAGTCCAGCTTGGACTTGACTGATTTCTTACTTTAAAGATTACCTTAATCATATCTTATGGTGTTGTAGTGATGTGACAAAAATAAGCGAAGAAAAGCTTCGGAGATACAAAGATTGGATACTGAGAAGCAGTATAATTTATTAGATATAATATAGAACATAAATCCAATCCAGATCAAAAGCTTTATATTTAAAAGTAATAAACTAACTGAACTAATAAATTAGGGTATAAAGTAACAAATATTTATTATTTTATCATTTTGGTGATTGCCCAGCGACAGCTAGATATCTTTTAAGTGTCCAGTAATATTTTGTCTACAACCTAGGGCTCCATTTTCCTTCATATCGATTCTCTATGCAGAAAATATCTTTATAAAATTTAGTGCTGTGTTCGTCGGTAACAGCACCTAGATTTTTGGGGAAAGAATTCCAGGTATTAATCCAGGCAATGTATTTTTAACGGCGTGTACATCCCCAAGTTTTATAAGCTGTTAAATGTTCATTATTTAAATCTTTATAGCGTTATTGTGGCCAAAAAAATATGTTCGAAACAGTTCCAGGCAGCTTTCTCGAGAAGATTTAGCTATGCTCAAAGATGTTATTCTCAAAAAATTCCTGTATGTGAAGGCATATTCGTAAATTGGATCACTTTCCATTTTATCTTCTAGAGATGACAAACAATTCTTGGGTTTCTATAAATTTAGAATGATGTATTTTCGATTATTAGTTATGATATTTATGTTAATTGAGTAGAAGGAACAATCACTAGCGTGATTTTTAGACTCCGTCCAAATCTCAAGTATCATGTAAAAAGAGTAACACATGTTATACAGCAGGCATGTGTTATCCAAGATTTGTACTGACGCTGAATAGGAAAACCAAAATAGTTAAGAGAGCACTTATTAATTGCAAGTGTAAAATTGTAATATCAATATTAATTTCTTGCTACAAAGCAGTGTTGACCAGGGTTATCTAAAAAATAACATAAATACAATAGAATGTAATAAGAGACGATTTTTGTCACTAATTTCCACTTTCTGACATTTCGTTACACAGTAACTTCATATGAAGCGGTATCAGATACCGAACGCATCAGAAGGAATGACTATGTAACGTATGTAAATTATTAAAGCAAATAAATTCAGAATTTTTTACTTTGAAAAAATAGATATTTTTTGTTACGGAAAGGCAGTGGAATGTCACCAGTCTAATGAGATGAATAACTGCTTCAATCTGACATGAAATTCTTTCTCTTTTTGTGCATTAACGAAGCAGTCTCTAAATCAAAAAGGAAAAAAAAGGGATAAGTTTTATAAGAAAAAAATAATGCTGTATAAGCCTCACTCAAATCGCAGCAATAAAGAGCTACGCTGCTTTCTTTGAAGTCCAACCACAAAATGGTAATTTATACCAGAGGTAAGATTCGATTATTACAGTACCGGCTCTTCCCAATTTGTGTCTTAGAAACCTTACTGACAGGATTCGGTAAAGTTGAGATAAATAACGATGTTCCAATTGCATCCCCTCCATATTACATCTAATTCCAATATTATTGCTTTATCTGTATTAACAGCAAGAATGTTTGTCATACTACTAGTTCAGCTTCGATATTATGACTTGTTTATGATGTTCACGACCACTGTGATGTCATTTTTTTTTTACAGGTCTAGCACACATGCTGTAGCGCAGTCCCTAAAGCGCTCCAGGAGCGGCATGTGTGCAGAAAAACCGATTCACGTTGTTCTTGAATCGCTGTAAATTGTACTCGGTGGGAAATACAGCGCTGGGCAAATTATTCCAAAGGGATGATGTTCTCCATATAAAAGACTGTTTGAAAACCGCTGTACGCAAAGTAACAAGCTGAACCTCATACGGATGTGAAGCACCAGCGCAACGTGTATTTCTAGCTTGCACCGCTTTGGGAGGAATTAAGCGGACTACATCCTTTGAACAGTTTCCATGAAAATACTTGTAGAACAGACTCAAGTCTCCAACCGTTCTTCGATGTTCCAGCGAATCAAGACCGCCGGTCAGTTCCGGGCCTCCAATCAGACAAACAGCTCTTCTCCAACAAATGTACTGTATGTTTGAGAGCGGAGCCCCAAAGATGGGAGCCGTATTCCATAGTTGATCGAATTTGAGCTTTGTAAAGAATTAACAGTTGTTATGGAATGTAAAGCTTTCTGGTTCGAAATAATATTCCCAACTTTTGAGAAGCTCTCCTTGCGATGCCTGCAACATGTTCATACCAGGACATATTTGCTTCCAAATTAACGCTCAACAAATTGAATGACGATGTTTGGAGGATGAGGAATGGAGTGCCCTGACATAACTATGTCGAGTTCAGCAACGTTAACTTTTTTAGAAAAAACTGCCGCCTAGGTTTTTGCAGCGTTAAATTCCACTTGGTTACTGTCACTCCAAGACAGAATTTCTTCCAGGTCATTGTTAAGTTGAATGACTTCCTGCTGTCTGCGGATATTCGTCTGAGTAGCCGATGTCCGAGCGTTCAAAGTGAATGAAGAGATAAGTGTACTGTCATCTGCAAAGCTGTATATTGGATTCTCGGTCTTTTCCAGCAGATCATTAATGTAAATAAGAAAGATAGTAGGAGACAGTTTGGAGCCTTGAGGTACACCGGCGTTGATAGTGAAGGTGTTTAGAAAGAAATCCGTCGACTGCCACTCGTAAAGAACGCTCTCTGAGGAAACATGAGAGCCACAAACAGAACTTATCAGACATACCATAACAGCGTAGCTTAGCCAACAGCCCATCGTGCGAAACACGGTCGAATGCTTTGAATATGTCAAGAGCAACCGCTCGAAATTCTCCAAAGTGTTCAATTGCGTTGTTCCAAACGTGTGTTATATAAGTCAGAAGATCTCCTGTTGATCTATTTTTACGGAAGCCATTTTGGTGATCGGCTCTTCCCAATTTGTGTCTTAGCAACCGTACTGAAAGGATTCGTTAAAGTTGAGATAAATAACGATGTTCCAATTGCATCCCCTCCATATTACATCTAACTGCAATATTATTGCTTTACCTGTATTAACAGCATACTACTAGTTCAGCTTCGATATTATGACTTGTTTATGATGTTCATGACCACTGTGATACCAAAATTTTTGTATCATATTTTAGTCATTAATATGAAGCAAAAACAAACCGTACTGAAAACACATTGCAAATAAAGCTCGGACTAAACGAACTCGAACCATTATAATCAGACACTATAGTTACTTGAAACTCATTACGAATATAAAATACTAATTAACAATAGCATATAGCAATCGTAAGAACCGCAATTAACAATTGTAAGTATATGTGTCACAATTACCGTCGATTTAACTATATGTAGTCTTTTATTTTAATTTATTTTTCTGTATCTCTAACCATTTAAGACGTCCAACACCTAAATTTTCAGCAACTTGCATTAATTTTAAATTATTTTCAAAATAGCTAAACCTGTGCGGATAGATAAAACCCCATTTAGCTTTAGGTACATTAACCGCAGCATTTAGTACACTACTCTAAAATTCACACCTTCTAACACCCGAGAACCACAATTGCCACACGAGTTTCAATTGTTAGATATGAATATACCCTTCTATCGAGCAGAATAGGTTTTAAAATTTTAGTATAAAATAATTTTAAATATTTAAAAATATGCATATACCTAATACACATACACACACATATATGACTATATATATATATATATATATATATATATATATATATATATATATATATATATATATATATACATATATATATATATATATGTATATATTTACCACAAAAATTCCCAAATATAACATTATAGCGAAATTTTCAAAATTATTTAGTACTTTGATGTGCCAGCGGCTCGGCCCTCGTGGACTACGCGATGTATATCGTTGACATACTAAAGGATATAAGAATATTACTCAAATCCCCATTATCTACTACTAACATAAAGTAGCCTTTCGGCCCTTCAGGATAACACGTTTTTGGAATAAACGGCCATGTAGAAATTGCTTAATAAAAAGTTGACATTCTATCATCTGTCGTATTTGATTAACTATGTACAAGATTTCTATATGTTTACTTTAATGGATTATCTGTGGCCCTTACCGCATGTTCCACGTTAGAATGCAAAAGGCTTCCCACGGTATCTATTCAGCACATGGGAGATCTGCCTCTTCTTATCCTGCGCTTGAAGAAAGTTCCTATATTGTTGTCAAAGGAATGTATGCGCAGAAGTAGCGATTCACGTTTTAAATCGCTGCAGATGAAATATGATTCTGAGCAGTTCATTCCAAAGCAATGTGACAAAATTCTTCATCCATTATATTTCTTCCAGTCAAAATATTTATAGAATATACTGAAATCACCAATTTTTCTTCGATGATAGAGAGACCTGCGAGTTTCAGGTCCCCGATCGAGTGAATGTTATAAATTTTATTTAGCAAATTAAGAGAATGCTTGGAAGCTGTGCAGCAAACAACACTGGAGCAAGATGTTTTGATAATTAAATTTGAGTATTGTGTAATAGTAGTATGAAATAATATTCCGAGCATTTGAGCATGCATGCAATATAATCTACTTGAACTTTTTTAACATTCAGTTCTACTAAGTTCACCCCACGCTAGAATTTCTTCTGTGTTTGTATTAAGTTGTATTAAGTTGTCAAACATTGTAGTGTTTATAAATATTTACATGAGCAACAGATGTTCAAGCGTTCAAGATAAATGAAGAAAGTAACTATATCTTTGGTTTTAATATCTGATAGTTTCCAGCAGATCGTTTATGTACAGAAAAAAAAGAGTGGTAGACGGTACTGAGTCCTATTGTTCATCCATGTTGATAGAAAAGGTGTCTGAAAGAAATTCCTGATCTATCACATGCAAGACCTGGGTCTGAGGAAATAAAAGGAATATAAAATGAAAATTATAGTAGATTGTTTTTAGTTGCCAATGAAGGCGTTATTACCATCAATGTTATTCGTCTACCAAATTTTTCACAACGGTTTTTAATAAATGTACCAAATAATATTATTAACTGTAAGTCTCTTAGTTCATTTGTAAGGCTTATATTATCTGATTTCTTCCAAAATCACTAGCATGGATTGCTCCAAATGTTAGACAAACAATGTGATTTTTCAGTAAGAACACAGGCATAGATTTTAAGAGCATGGTAAGCGATTATTCAATTATCAAAGCACACAAATATTCTGCAATGAACCAATTTTCTCGCCACCAGCAATCATTGTAATTAGTCCTTTAATATTATATGAAAAGTTTTACTAAAATTAAGACAAAACAAAAGCTCTGAAGCATTGCATTGACAATTCGAAATTACTACAAGGATGCAGTCAAAATTTGACAGTGTGAGCAAGGTTTTTCAAAATGGTCGATATTTGGATTAAGTAAAATTTTAAAATAGCCCTCTTCGTTATATATATTATATTATAACAAATATATAGAAGAGAATTAGTCTACTGTTTGAACATAATTTACTAATGTTCTATAAAGGTATTTCATTGTAAAGGTTCTATTTTATGTTCATATCCCTTAAGTTTCCCAAGAGCTCTCTCTTACAACCTCTTCAAAATAAGTTTTTTTTTGGCTACGAATTCAGCTATTTATTAAATTTCTCGGTCGCTTACCACTATCCCAGTCTTAGCCACCTTCAATTGAAGATAGGATCTATCTCTTTTCTTATACAAATGCTTTGCAACTATCGCACGAGTCGAAACTTGACAATTAAACCAAAATGGCTTTACTAAGTGACTACTACAACTAGGAAAACATAATGTTCTGCCTTAAAACTCGTCCTGTCTATTTAAACATTATTTGAACAAATGTTGTTAATTAAACAACTCTAGAAGACTTGCAATGAGATATTTTTTGTGATATTTTGATCGAAATAAAGAACTGTAATAAATTTTAGTGAATAAAAGTCAAGAATTTTCTTCACCAAAGAATTACACCACCACAAATTTTGCATTACCAATTTTATCCTTTCTACACCGTCATATTTTCCCCATGCAAATTCCATATACATTTAACATTTTAGCC
>CM032449.1:44013989-44078574 GCA_019049505.1 Pachyrhynchus sulphureomaculatus
TTAGACGAGGCGTCGAATTCGAAAGAGCTATGTTCCAAACTCCGATAGGAGAAACATATAAAGGAATTCTCTATTTATCCGAAAACTTTCTAATTTATAAAGACTATAACATTAATTTTTCCTTAATTAAATAATTGTACTTGTGTTTTGGTACGAATCGCGTAGTTTTGTGTTGTAAAATCGTATGCCACTTATGTAATAAAAGCAATAAATTTGTTGCAGAAAGGTTCTAAAACGTTCACGTGAGGTATAGCTTTCCTTAAGCAAACCTAAGCGTCTTTTAAAAAAATACCCATCAAGACTACAGTTATCTTTTCAGATAATAGTTTAATAAGATATAGTACGAGTATATCTCTTTATTTTTATGGAAGAGCAGCTTTTGTATTGTACTTTTAGTGTTCCATGCGGAACACGTATAAGATCACTTCGATGTCTGTCAGTCTGTCACACCCCGATTTTCTCCGAAACTCTGACATAAAAAGTTGAAATTTGGCACTAATATAGAAATTGATGCCTTCATCATAGCCGTGTAGTTTTGAAAGTTAAATTTTGACTTAAGGAGTTAGTTTTGGGGAGTGAAATCGGAAATGAAAGAAAAAATCAGGTCATCGAGTGGGGTATCAAATGAAGTTTATAAAAACACGAGTTCAAAAATATATATAATGTAACACTTGCGCATACTTTTCTTTGTATTGTTTTTAAAAAATTGCGGAAAATCGCTGTCCCCCCCGAAGAGTACTAATCAAAAAATTTTGAGAAAATTCTGGAGTATTCTCCACAGGGTGTAGATTGAACGAAAATTATCACGAGTGTATGTATTATCTTTAATAATTTATCGGGTATATAAAAAAAAAAGAAAATTTCAAGGTAATCAGTTTTCAGTAAAGAACGGAAAACAAAATTGTTGAGAACTAATTTGGGGTGTGTTTGTGAAGTCATTATTTATACGTAAAAAAATTATTTTAAAAGTAATCAACATACGGAACACTAATTGCGCAAGTCCGACTGGCACTTGACCGGTTTTTTTTAAGTATTAGAGTGAGCTACAGATTTAGGTTATGTGTGAAAATAAATGTTAATTTGTTATGTTTATGAAATTTCTTTATTTTATTTCGATTCACATAAGTAAGTTTCAGCAGAAAAAAAAGTTAGCACAAATATACATATATTTTTTTTGGATTTATGGGTCCAGCACACGTGCTACAGGGAAGTCTCTAAAACGCTCCAGGAGAGGTACGTGTGCGGAAAAAGCGATTCACGCTGTTCTTGAATCGCTGTACGGTGGTGTACTTGGTGGAAAACACAGCCCTGGGCAAATTGTTCCAAAGGGATGATGTTCTGCATGAAAAGCGTTGTTCGCGGAGTAACAAGCTGAACCTCACACAGATGTGAAATATTAGCGCAACCTGTATTTCTAACATGCCCCGCTCTGGGAGGAATTAAGCGGGCTACATCCTTCGAACACTTTCTATGAAAATACTTCTAGAACAGACTCAAGTCGCCAACCGTTCTTCAATGTTTCAGCGAATCAATGCCGTCGGTCAGTTCCGAGTCTCCAATCAGTCGAACAGCTCATTTCTGAACAAAATCCAACAAATATGTATATGTATATATATATATATATATATATATATATATATATATATATATATATATATATATATATATATATATATAGATATATGTATATATATATATATATATATATATATATATATATATATATATATATATAGATATATATAGATATATATATATATATATATATATATATATATATATATATATAACACATGGGCTGAAAAGTCCCGGGCCTAACACATAGATGGCGCTAGTTTTATTGCAGTCACCTTTTTTTCAGTTAATACTAACCTTCAAAAGACAGCTGTTAAAATTTCATGATATTCTATTCATTAGTTTGTGAGTTATTGTGCTAAGAGTGACGCTACTTTTATTATTTTCAAAACAATGGATCAAAAACAATTTCGTGTTTTAATTTTATACTGCTTCTTGATGGGAAAAAATACCGTTCAAGCGAAGCAATGGCTTGAAAAGTGTTATGGGGACTCCGCTCCATCAGAAACAACAATAAAACGTTGGTTTGCTGACTTCAAACGTGGTCGTAGAGACACCGATGATGCAGAACGCAGTGGACGTCCAAATGAGGCGGTAACACCAGAAAAAACATCAAAAAAAATCCATAAAATCGTTTTGAATGATCGAAAAGTGAAGTTGCGTGAGTTAGCTGACATCGTAAAGATGTCAAAAGAACGTGTTGGCTTTATATTGCATGAGCATTTGACTATGAGAAAGCTCTGTTCAAAGTGGGTGCCGCGTTTGCTCACTGTTTATCAAAAACAAGAACGTGTTGATGATTCTGAGCAGTGTTTGGCCATTGTTAGAGCGGCGCTGGAATGATTGCGTTGCTCTTGATGGAGATTACGTTGATGAATAAAGCTAATTTTGAACCAAAAAAACCGTGTTTTCTTTGTTAGGCCCGGGACTTTTCAGCCCATGTGTTATATATATATATATATATATTGTGACTCTCAGAGAGACCAGATGTTAAATTAACAATAAAGTATGGATTAAAATCGTTATCGGTGAGGAGCATCACCATGATGCACTGTTTGTAAATATTGCTTAAATATTTCATGAGTTTTCACAAATTTTTAATTGGAGGATGAGGGAACGAGGCGTTCATCTAATTTTGAAAGTAAATTCAGGAAGTATGGCTATGTCTCTCTTTGATTACATCAGTTTAGTATTTATTGTCGTCAATTTTTTCTTTATATGTTTACTTAAAAGCTAAGAATTTTTATGGTAAATTTTTGAGCCACTTTATTTAAGAATAGAATCTGCATTTTTAAGTAAAAGCATGAACCTGTAAACATGTTGGCCTTTTATTTTCAATCAAACTTTTTGTATCCTAAATGCATCGTGTAAATATGTTGTTCCTTGAAAATAATTAAACCATTAAAAAGTGGTAAAGAAGCTTTCGTACAAACATTTTCCATATGGTTTTAAAAATAAAGAAATAAATATATATATATATATATATATATATATATATATATATATATATATATATATATATATATATATATATATATATATCGTCATCGACATCATTAGCTTATTTCATCCATAGTCGGATGTAGGCCTCCCCAAGTTGTGTTCAATGAACTCTATTGTTTGCTTTCGTGTCCCGCTAATTTTTTAAGTCGTCCGTCCATCTTGTCTGTGGTCTATTTATGCATCTTTTATGTTCTATAGGCCTTCTTTCAACGATGAGGCATATGCATTTGTTATCATTCATCCTTGTCTAATTCTTCTTTTAATTTTGATTTTATTTGTTTTTTTCTTGAAGCATTATTTGTGATACGGTATTTTTATACATGTGTTCAAGAAGAGATGAATATCTTTCGTCGTCCAAAGTGCTGTACCCCCATCTAAATCTCGCTTGTTCACGTGGTTGATAACTGACTATTTTGTATAGTACCGATAACAGGCTGATGGGTCTGTTATTCTCCAATATAAATTTGTTCTTCTTTTTGAAAATAAGCACAATAAAGGCATTACCAAAGGTGTTGGTATTTTAGTTTCTATAAGGCACCTGTTAAATAGAACTTGAAAAGAGTGTATTATCGATACCCCTCTATACCTTATCATTTCTATAGTTATTTCGTCATCGTCTGGTTCTTTGTTGCGTCCATTATTTCATCCGTTACTAACGCTCCTTCCTTTTCTTTCCCAGGTGGTGGCGATTTTTTCGTGTCATATAGTGTTTGATGGTATTTTTTGTAGCTTTCGTTATCTCTTGGATTTGTGCGATGTCTTGGTTATCGTTATTTATAAATTTTATTATCTGATGTCTCCCTTCATTCGTTTGTTTAGTTGTTTCAGACTTTATATATATATATATATATATATATATATATATATATATATATATATATATATATATGTATATATATATATATATATATATATATATATATATATATATATATTTCTTTATTTTAAATAACCATATAACTAAAAGTAAATGTAAAGTCTTTGAAAAAATGCTTGTATATTTTATCATTTTCTCATTGCTCAGAAGTTCCCTTGACATGAACGACGCTAACTTGGATATTTTTAGTAATTTGAGTTTGCTTTAAGTATATATATTTAAGAAACATCTTTTCAAAAAGCAACGTAAAACATTAATTTGTCCATATCGAATGATAACTATATCTCCCCTTCGAGTACGTTCAAAATGGAGTCATTCAACCTAAGGCATGAAAATCGGAGTTTGTCGTGACCTGCAGGAAGAATAGCAGGAGCGGTTCAAGAGCAAAGAAACGCCTATATCGATCGCAGCAGTATGCAGGAAGCATTCCTGCTCTCCCTCCCGTTGTTTCTTACGCAATGAAAAATGTCCGCCTCATTCTGCGCCATACGTTTCGCAGGTTAATATTCTTTAACTAAATTGCCTAAGAAAGACAGTTGATAAATCTTGTGTTCAGAAAGATAGCAACGAAAAATTATTTAGTCAGGAGAAAGAAAACAATGTTCTTTTTATTATAACATTTTTCAGTGTTTGTAAGCTGAAATAAAATTAAAATTTTTGATTTTAATAATAGGAAACTGCAAGAAAGAAAGTAATATATCGTATATCGAAAACTTTTTATTACTATTTATCGGTTATATCAGAAACTGAAACTAATGATAGTAATACTTTTATTGATATATAGTTGAATCTTGCCTTTTCGGCCACAAGGACCTACAAGACAACAAACCTAATATACCACAAGAATGTTTTTTAAGCCATCTACCTAAGTGTGAAGAAGTTCAGAATTTCGCGATGTCTCATCCAAAAAAGTTTCTTGTTTACATCTCAAAAACCACGCTTCAGAAGCTTTCAGCTCACCATCTCAGAAAAATCTTCGGATGTTTGCACAAAAAGAGGTCGCCAGGCCTATTGGGTGAAAGTGTATGAATCCACAATTTGAACTGTGATAGCCTTGCTGATCATACAATGGTGGTAAAATTGTTATTCTTAATGAACTTAGACGTTTTCCAACTAAGGTTGAGAAAAAGAATAAAGAAAAACTCTCATCGTTCTCTAAAGAGGCTAAATGTACTTGGTATTTTTTTTTTCCTCGTCAGTTTTTGTTCCAGTATAAGAAATTATAGAATCTATTTTCCAAAAACGTCTCTGAGAAACTCCAGATTCTTTAGCAAACACTAAAATATTTATTCGTCGATCTGACAACAGCAAATCATCAACAATCTTAATGGTTTCCTCAGTTCTTGCATCAGAAAAGGGGGTCTTTCTAATGTGAGGTGATTTTGAATTGAGTTTTGGCCCCATCAAAACTGTTTGAACCAAAATTTTACTTGAAAATAAGATAGGCCGCCATTACTGTAGACCTTATTCTTTCATGAGGAACAATTCGTCCAATTCTTTTCTCTCTTTGGAGAGAAACTTTATCACTCCACTCACTTTATGCTCCTAATCACCCATTTCTTGGAAGAGAAAACTTCGCTTTATTTTTAAGTCAGTACCTTGTGCAAAATTTCGTTACAGAACTTAGAAGAAGTGCAGTAATTTGACAAAAGCTTTTTTTGCAAACAGCAACAAATATTTTTAAAACTGAGTTTTCGACATACGCTTCCAACGGTTTTTAGTAACGATGGTGGTCCTAGGAGTTTTAGAGAAAATCGAGAATAAATGGCTACATAAATACATTAAGATATGCAGATTATTACGGAGG
Source organism: Pachyrhynchus sulphureomaculatus (assembly GCA_019049505.1). NCBI lineage: Eukaryota > Metazoa > Arthropoda > Insecta > Coleoptera > Curculionidae > Pachyrhynchus > Pachyrhynchus sulphureomaculatus. The sequence continues at coordinate 44,019,752 of CM032449.1, forward strand.
ACCACACAGAACAGCACGAAGTGATAAAAGAAATCCAAGGAAATGGGGCTCAGTATAAATATGAGCAAAACAGAGATAATTAAGACATCCCCACAACACTATAAGGAACGCATTGCTGACTAGATCGTGGACAGAAATAATAGAACCATACATACACTTGAGACAAGACGTAAGAATTGACAGAAAAAAAACTGCGGATTTAAATAGAAAAATGGGATTTGCACGGAAAGCTATTAAGAGAGTAAAATATATACTATAAAACAAAAACAACAGATTTAAAACTTACATGAAAACAAAAGTATTAAATCAATATATTATCTCAGTTGTGCTGTTAGAGGAATGAAACGTGGTACCCCAAGCCAGGTAGAAAAGACATTTCTAAATATAACGCACAAGGACAGAAAATATATAGAATGGCTTGTAGAACGAAGCAGAAAGGAAGATATCAAAAACACAAGACTAAAAGCAGAACAGGGATTGGCAGGACATGCAGTAAGACCAAAAAGGGCAAGATCTACAAGGAAGAAGTAGAAGAAAGGAAGAAATCCATGACTGTCCATACTAACATGATATGATGACATTAGTTACATATTTTAGTATGCACAGTCCTGGATTTCTTTCTTCCTTCCATGGCCTATATCCCGTTGTTTTCCTTGTCTATCTTGACTTTTTCTTTTTACTGCATGTCTAGCCCATTCCAATTTTGCTTTTCGTCATTTGCTTCTGATATCTTTCTTTTTAGTCGCTTCTATAACCCATTCAATAGATTTTTTTGTCCTATAGCGCTATATTTAGGATTGCTCTCTCTACCTACCCGACGTTGGGTACTTTGCACCTCATTCACTATTTCTTTTGCGATTTTCCACATTTCCTCCACGTATATATATATCTATATATATATATATATATATATATATATATATATATATATATATATATATATATATATATATATATATATATATATATATATATATATATATATATATATATATATATATATATATATACTTACTTAATCCTTATTCCTTTCTACCCCTTTTTTTAGGAGTGTAAGGCCCGTGGAGTTGAGTTATTCTATATTTGTCTTTTCCATATCTCCTTCTATATCTTTCTACCCTGTTTAAATTGCCGATTGCCTCTTTTGTTTCTTTTGTATTAGTTTCTTCTTCCGTTTGTGTGAGTTCTGTATCTTGTTGAGGTATTATGTCTCTATGTTCATTTTTGTATGCTGTCATTCCCATCTGATAGATCTTTATAGTATTCCCTCCATATTTCTACATTTCCTTCTAATTTTTTGCATCCATTTCCTTTCCTTTCTGTTTCTGTGATTCCTACAGAGTGCATTTGTTGTTTTTCTGTCAGTTCATCCTTTTTTTCCGTTTGTACCCCTATTATTCCGTGTTCTCAATCTAATAATTCGATAATTATTTCCCATTTCTTTCTTCCTATCTATTTCTTTGATTATCTTCTTATTTGTATTCCTTTTACTAGTCCCCTTTTCCATATCCTTTATCTCTGCCAGGGTCGTCGTTAATCTACCTATCTCTCTCCTTTTTCTCAGTTTTTTTACTTGATGGTCGTAGTATTCTTTATTTGTTCTTTCAGTTTTTTTCCTTAATGTTCCATTTATATTCTCTTTCTTCGATTATGATTTTCTGATATCTTATTTTCACCCTTTTTCCATTCTTTCTCTCGTTCTCTGCTATATGCTTCAATTTCTTTTGAATTTCCCGTTCATATTTTGTTAAATCGTTGTTTATGTAAACTCTCTCTCTTAGGTTTATCAGTTTGTTTTTATTTTTCATTACAGCTTCTTTATCTCCCTTGTTTCCAATTTCTATCTTGTATATAGTCGCTCCTATTTTTATCACATCTTTAATCTGTACTTTTGTGTCCATACTCCTCCCCATAAAATGTTCTACATCCATTTCAGATCTTCAAATCGCATTCCCGATATTAAAATATTATTCCTTACGTTGTCTTTTTCCAGTCTACTCATCTTCAAATCCATACTTCTCATGTTTCCTCTAATTATCTTATTTTCGTCTTTCATTACTTTATTCTCCTTTCTTAGTTCCTTCAACTTTTGTTGGTATCTCTTTTGATTTTGTTTTATATCCTTTATATCTGATATTAGCTCTCTGATCATTTCTGCCAAATTGTCTATCTTATCTACCCTTTCGCTTTTCTCTTTTTGTGGTGTTCTTATCAGCTTTTTTCTCTTCTTGCATAATCCCATTGGCTCTTTTTTTTCTTCTACTCTTCCTCTTTTTGAGTCTCCTGATGTATAATCATCGCTATCCATTGTTCTTTCTGTTATAAAAACTTTACGTGTGCTCCTCGTATATTCCATTTTCAAACACGGGAGAAAAAGAAAAAAACTCTTGTTTAGATTTCTTATCACCGTTCTCCGGTGGTTCGCTCACTTTAATATGCAGTAAAACGATCAAGGTCGTCGCCTATCGTTTCAAAATACACATGCAATTTCACAGAATTATTCTCGTAAACCTCTAATATTTTTTTTATTTATTGCCTTAATTCTAACCTAGGCTCTGCTTTATTTCTAGGTCCTCTCGTTTGCAGTCGACAAACTAATTAAATATATCGAAACGTTATCGTAATAATGTTCGTTGAACGAGTCGACTATTGCCGGGCGTTCGATTCACAAGCACACACTTCGCGATCGGAAACGAAATATATATATATATATATATATATATATATATATATATATATATATATATATATATATATGTATATATGTATATATGTATATATATATATATATATATATATATATATATATATATATATATATATATATATATATATTATTATTTTATATATTTATATATATAAAATTTAACATGGAAGAGTTATTTCAAATCTCTTAAAATAATTTAAAAGATTAAGTGATTTTAAGTGCTGTCATTAAAAAATGTATATTTGCTATTAACTTTAATAGATCATTGACCCCTCAAATTCTTTGTGCTGGTAAAACTTTTTCTTTTGGTTTTGCTGATATTTATGTTTTGTATAAAATGTGAAAATAGTGTAGTGTTATAAATATGTGGCTCTGCAAAAGAAAGTCGATAAGAGAGAAAAGCAAAGAAAGATAAAATAATGATACGATCTTAATTTACAACACAACCCTAGTCAAGATAATTTTACAAATACACACAAACACGGATAGATACACTCCCACCTGCACTCACACATGAATATAGATTAGATATGCACATAAATAAAATATATTTTAAAACATTTCGGCTGCAATGGTTGTAAAAATACAGCAACCATTCCCAGCAAGGAGCCATCGTCACCTATGTAAAACAATAATAAAAAAAAAATTTAAAAACTATGAATTCATTACATTACAGTATAGTAGAGTTACAGTTACATAATAACGTTGAATTTATTAGCGCATTAAAAAATGAGTCCTTTTTCTATTCAATAAACGATTTAGGATTTACTTAAATCCTTCTTCAGTTATACTCCAAAATGAGTAACTCCATTTTTGTAGCCTAATAATTCCTAACTGATATTGAGATATTCAATTTTTCTCCCCTTTATTTAGTATTTCATACTATGATTGTCTCACTTTTACTTCTCTACAAATTATCCTAAATATATTTATTTAAATTCACCATTCTCAGAGGTACATGCAATAGCAAAATACATTGGATATCCCGAAGATATAAATAGACACTTATACATAAATGTACGTATGCAGACAGATGATAAAAATACACTATGTAAGCATCAACTGTTATCGGTAATCCTTGATTGGATACACTACAGAACTTAACGCTACTTACAATTAAATCAATGAGTATTGTCGTAAAACTATCAACCCAGCTAACTTTATAGTTATACTCTATCTCCTTCCACTTTTCGTAACATCTTTATTAGTAGTTTATTAATAATTAATAATTTATACCAATAACTAGATTTTAGTTTTAAGATTAATTTGTAACACCTAACCTAACACACTTGATCGAGCAAAAGACGGCAACTGACTGACTCGAAGAAGGCCTTTTTCTCTCTTTGGAAGGCCATCATAAGCCCATAACTCAGTTTGGCTCGCTAACAAGGTTACACTTCTCTCGAAAGCAGCCTGCTCTCAAATTAAATAATTTAATAGCAGCGAAAGTTATTGTGAATAATCCAGTTAGGCCGCCGATATCGAATCAAGGAGGAAAAAGGATGGAAGATATGAATATTAGAATGAGTAGAAAGGGAAAGTAGATGAAAGGAAGAAGTTTTGGAAGTTTTGAAATACGGTATTGGTTTTTATGGCAGTTTGAGATAACTCTTAGGTTGGGTAGAATTTGTAAAATAAACCTGTAACATATTTTTTAAATATATTTTTAGTCACTGGAAACTGGGATAGCTCATCATGTTGTTCAATTTAATACCTTGCTTTAAAATATCTCTTCTCTGAGAAATAAGTAAAAAACAGCTGCGTAACATCGTTAAACCAAACTTAGAGCAAATGTACATTTTTGGTTACCCAAGGCGTACAAGACTATCTCACCACATCTTAGAAAATACCATAATTATCAAAAAGTTGTACTTCTGAAACAATAACGTGCAGGAAATTATGCTTTCCATATATGTTGCCTTCCAATGCAGTATTTGCTTTTATTTTAATTTATTTATTTTATCATATTATTAAGAATAAAATTAAAATATGGTTTCGTTTACTTTAATATGTTTTAACCAATTTTTTTTAATGTTTCACACAATGTCCTTCATTATGATATACATATTCTTAATTTTTGAATATTGAAAATATAAAATCAAACATTAATAATGCAAATTGTAGAAAAGAAGTATAACTTTATAGCAATTTAATTAATTTTTAGACCTCAATAATAGAAGATGTAGATTACGCATCGCCAAGTGTAATACCAGCTTAAGCTGCATAAAATTGTCCCTTGCCAATGTCTACACACTTCACGGTAGAAAAAGTAATGTGATCATGAAGTTCCCAGTATTGAAAAATTCCCTAGATAAAGTAAGCCCTGTTCGGATCTCTATGTGGGGGGCTGTTTCGGGCCTGATAATATGGCATTCGATATTCTAAAGTAAATTTTTGCAGCATATGAAGTTTAAATTCTAGCATTAATTTTAGTTCAATTAATTAATTAGTCTATAGTCGAGATACTTTCACTATATATATATATATATATATATATATATATATATATATATATATATATATATATATATATATATGTGTGTAATTTTATGTCAGAAACGACCTTTCTTGTCAATGAAAGGAGGCAGTAGAGTCTAGAGACTTTGATATTATGTAATTACAAATAATATTTTGACTGACAATAAGATTTATTAACGGCCACTAAAAAATACAGACTTTAGAGAAATTTTCGCTTATCTTTCAAACACCACTGATTTTTACAAATTAACCACTTAAGTGCGGAATTATCATCTTAGGCGACTTTAATGCCATCAATTTTAAGCTATTAGCCAACAAAAAGGTGATGCTAAACTCTTGACAGTTAATTGTGTTGCATGCATAGCTAAAGCCCGCAATGTTATTTCTTACTAGATATCTGAATGCTCTACAACAGCTCAATTTCCGCCATATGTTAGGAGTTCTTTGCTCAATTTCTCAATCTCAATTGTTATTTTTCATCGTTTATTCGCCTGATTAAGGAGGCATCATTTATAAAAAACCTTGATCCTTTTAAACATCGAAAAAAAGTTGCTAGCTCTTATGACTATTTTACACATAGTTTTACGAGAAATCAGTAACAACTACTAAACCAACCAAAGTCCATATTTCACTCCATCCCGGTAGCATTTTGCCGTATCACGGCTTATCAGCCGAGCTAGAATCGACAGAAAAAGAGAACAAAACAAAACGCGTTCTGAAATGGATTGACATAGAAGGGATGTTAATAATTGCTGAGATACGGACTTCTTTCAGATTAGCAGTTAATTAAAAACTTTTTAAAAGCCACTATACCAACACTCAGATGGCCAGAAAATACAACAACACCAGTTGAGAAAGCCAACTGGTTAGTTGAACCTGTTGTTTCATATTCTACTGTCGATTTCCAAAGAAAAACACCATCAATTATTCTCATAGTGCAGTCAAAGATGTTCGATATTGTTTTCAGGCAGCGTAACATAAAACGTACTTTAATGAAGCCAAATGCCAAAAAAGCTTCTGGCACTGACGAAATATCTGCCATAATACTAAAAAAATGCCCGAGAGAAATAACACTAGTTTTCTGTAGACTTTTTAACGTAACCTGCAAAAAGGGAATATTTCTTTCGTGCTAAAAATATGCTGGAGTTCAGCCGATATCCAAAAAAGGCAGAAAGCCGTTGCCAAACCACTACTGGCCAATCACAGTGCTTTCAATAATATCAAAAATCAGGGCAAAGGCTATCAATCAGCATTTTCTAAAATATATTGAAGAATTCAATACTATTAGCTACCATCAATATAGCTTTCATAAGCAAAGATCAACAGATCTTCTAACTATGTAACACATGTTTGGAACAACGTAATTGAACAATTTGGAGAAACTCAAGCGGTTGCGCTTGATTTATCCAAGGCATTCGACCGTGTTTGACACGATGGATTACTGGCTAGGCGATGCACTTATGGTATATCTGAAAAGTTTTGTTCATAGCTATCGTGTTTCCTCAGAAAGCGTTAATTAGGAGTGGCTGTTGATAAACTTGGGGGTGACATAACTAAGTAGAATTTAACGCTACAAAATTCCAGGTAGCAGTTTTTTCCAAAAAAATTAACATTCATGAACCGACAGAGTTATGTCACGGCACTCCATTCCTCTATAGCATCGTAACGCAGTTTGCTGGGCATTAATTTAGGCACAAATATACCTTGACATGAATATGTTACAAGCATAGCAAAGGAAGCTTCTCGAGAGGTGGGAATATTATATATTATATTACAACTGTTAATTTTGTACAGGGTGAGTAAACGATAGAGTAAAGTTTATTATCTCATTTGTGTCGGGAATGACGAAAAAATCTTAAATACAATAGTTTTAGGGAATGTTAAGGCACAGTTTAAAATTATTTTTAAGTATACAGGGTACGTATGTGTGGCAGATTAACACATGTTTTCTCAAATAGAACATCCTATTTTCTAATTTAATTTTGAATTCTGCGTAAAATTTTTTATTAATAATATTATATACCTTTTTATATTTAGTTTTTCTAATATTTCAATTTTTTTTTTTTTAAATACTAGTTTTCAATTTTGTAAAAAATTGCGAGTAGCGCCATTGTTTCCGAAGGTGGAATACTCATAATTGGTACGAGCGTTCTATAGAGATGAAAAAAAAAAAAAGATGTATGTAAAAAAATTTGAGTTAGATGTTACAGGGTCTTCAAAATAAATTTTATGCATTTCGACTACTTTAAATTAAAAAATCTCAAATTTTTTAAGACGCACATCCTGTATATTATTATTTTTTTCCTGATAGATTTTACAAAGCCCTCCAACTTTTATTAAGTATGCCATATACCTATTTCTAATAGTTTTCGATTTATTTTGAATTTTTCAATTTTTACCCTTGTTTTTAATACACTTACGCTATAACATCATAGTTGCCAAGACAATACAAAAATGTAGGCATTGTCAAATTTTGACATGTCTATTAGCAAGTAAAATATTTTAATTTGTTGTAGTAAGTGACGTATAAAGATAATAGTTATGGATTTTCCTAAAAATGAATTAATTGATATAGTTTATATACTGGGCGAGGCGGGAAAAATCTGTCTTCTGGCAGTAAGGATTTACGGAGCGAAGTACCGTAATAGACGTATACTATCTAGAAAATCTTTTCAGTGCTTAATGGAACACTTTAATGGTAGTGGTAGCGTTGAGTATACGAAACGGAAAGTAGTAAACCAGAATGCTACCAATGAGGAAAAAGAAATGGAGATTTTACATCATGTTGAAGATAATCCCCAGGCCAGCAGCCGTCAACTAGCTGACTTATCTGATACATCCCAATGTACGGCTAATCGCACCAGGAGAAAATACAAGTATAATCCCTTTCAATATGGAACTACACCAAGAACTTCAAGACCGTAATTTTGAACGCCTAGTAAACTTTTGTACCACCATGAATGGAGCAAAAGAGGCCGATCCAAATTTATTATCCAAAATAATATTTTCTGATGAAGCTACTTTTCGCGATAATGGAGCAGTTACCAGCCATACCATGGATTATTATTCAATAGTTAATCCATTGGGGTTCGGGAACGACTAAACATGTGTAATCAAGTAAACCGGCATATTTTTGAACATTTATTACGTCATAATAATTAATCATTAGATAAACTATATTAAAATTATTATTAATTATTTGGTTATGTTTTCACAATAGCGTAAGTGTATTGAAAACAACTATTAGAAACAGGTATATGACATACGTAATAAAAGTTGGAGGATGTTGTAAAAACTATCAGAAAAAATAATAATATACCAGGTGGCTCATTTAAAAAATTTGAAATTTTTCAATTTAAAATAGCCGAAATGCATAAATTTATTTTGAACACCCTGTAGCATCTAACTCAAATTTCTTTACATATGTCTTTGTTTCATCTCTATAGAACGCTCGTACCAATGATGAGTATTCTACCTTCAGAAACATTGGCGCTACTGGCAATTTTTTGCAAAACTGAAAACTAGTATTTTTTTTAAAAAAAATTGAAGTATTAGAAAAATTACTAGGTTTAGGTATATAACATTGTTAATAAAAAAGTTATAGAATTTTACGCAGAATTTAAGAATAAATTGGAAAATATGATGTTCCATTTAAAAAAAAAACATATGTTATATCGGCCACCCCTTTGTAAAGTACCCAGAATACTCAAAAATAATTTTAAACTATGTACCTTAACATTCCCTAAAACTATTTTATTTAACATTTTTTCGTCATTCCCGAAACAAATGAGATAATGAACTTTACTCTCTCGTTGACTCACCCTGTACAAAGCTCAATATCTCAGAGCCGACCAGCAACCTTGATTCCTTGGAATATCGAAGACCGGTTGGCGACTTGAGTCTATTCATAAGTATTTTCATGAAAAGTGTTCAATTGGTGGAGAACCTCATCCTTTGGACTGATTTGCCCAGAACAGTATTTTCCACAGAGTGCAATGTACAGCGATTTAAGACCAATGTATGTTTCTGCACACCGCGTTGCTCCTGTAGCACTTTAGGGATTTCCCTGCAGGACGCCTGCTGTGCCCATAAAAATATAGTTCATCATCTGCATGACAAGTCTATGATTACCCAATACTGCCGTATCTACTTTCTTAAAATATTACACTAGTTTTGTGATATTTTTCTTTCTTCTAAGTATTTGTTTTTATTCTTTTAATTTTTATTAAAGGTTCTCTTCCGTATTTCATACATTCCAGAATTATTCCACCTTCTCCTAGGGAAAGGTTCTGTTTTAGGTATATACTCAGAACCTGTGTCTGTAATGTCTGTAAAAAAACACATTGTTCTACGTTTCAACTGTGCAGGTTTTAATCATAATTGTTTAAAGATACTTATTTGAATTTTATTCAAAACATATTATTTTATATCTTACTTAAATAATAAGCGGTTTTTATGGTAATTCATTAAAATACATTATAGCGTTATCTTCATCTAGTTATTTTCTTTAAAAATTATCCCAAAAAACTTTTTTTCCAACATAATTGCCGAAAAAAAAAAAATTCGACAATTTTTAATTTTTGTTGAATAAACTCCTGATTTCACTGACTAACAAAGATGAATAAATTGATTATCACAATTTAATTATTCTCTGTGTTAACCGCAATTTTTTTAGTAGTGTACTGTGGATATTAGTTTTATTAAATAAAAAGATAAAATATAAAAAAAAATTAAAACACAATATCCGAAGCCTATCAGAGCAGAAGTAGACCACCAAGTCGGTGATGATTTGAAAAGAGTGGCTGGAAATTGAGTACGCGTGGCACAGAACAGAAATAAGTGGCAATACTTGAAGGAGACTTTCGTCCAGTAGTGGACAGTATAAGCTGATGATAATGAATTCTGATGGTTAAATGTTACCTTATTAAAAAATGTTAAAAAACAAGGGTAATTAATGCTTTCTGACAACAAAGTGAATCCAAAACAAGAAATTCTTAGAAAACAACTGCAGACATATCATTTGAATAAACTAATACTTACAACAACTTATAATACTAATAACTTAATATCCTTTATAGAAAAAAAAGTTTTATTAGTTATAGAAAAATCGTGTGTTTTTAGTAAGTAATATAAATAATTTTGAATAATATTGCCTTATTTACCAAACAGATCTGGCTTTAAATGTAATCTAATTTGGAAATTAGAAATTTAATTTACCAAAGCATCAATAAGCTAAGTACAGGTATGAAGCTATGTAGTATAAAGTTAGAAAGTTTGTTTTCATTTATGATTAAACAGATAAAAAATATGAAGAAATAATGTTGAAAATTTCTAAAAACGGTTAAAATTTTAAACTCTTCCTAGGCATTCTTCCACTAACGATTTTTATATAAATTTTCCATTAAAAATATTTTTTCTTCGGCATTTTCAATGAAAATATCTGATTATCTGAACAACAGTCAACTGAATAGCTAAAGATTTTAGACACCATGATAACTAGGGTCTTTCTTTTAAACTATTCTAGTGACTCTGGCTATAAGTGTTTACATTATTGGGATGTTTACATCATTGTTTATAATGCCTCCCTAAAACATAAACATTTTTTTAGGCAAATATCAGTATAATTTATAAATTTTTAGATTCACTAAAATTACTTAAACTGTATATGGGTCAGTTTTTTCAATATTTCTTTTTTACGAATAATCAATATTATGCAAATTTACCTTGCAAATTCATGGACGATGGAAACATTCCTGCAGCTCTATGAACATCCTGTACATGAGGTCTTGTCCCCATAACAGCACACTGCGACCCTGCAGGACTATGATGGACCCCCATTGGTGCTCCTGCCGTCGGATTGTAAGTTCGGGCCATAGAGGCAGCTGCGGCCGTGTAGCGGTAAGCTGCTTGGGACATTTGACTACAAGAGGTAAGATCGCCATATGAACAAGGCATATTAGTTAGACCCGTAGGATCCATGCCAGCTCCCTGAAGACAGCTCGAATCAAAAGATGCTTGGTTTAGGTACGAATAATCCATTTTTAAATGGTTATAGTAAGAAATAAGGTTCTTTAGTGAATGAGGATGAACAAGGAACTGATCAAATACTTCCTATTTCATGTCGTGATTTTGAAGTATGTTTAATAAGAGTTTAAATGAAGCAGATGTTACAGCAGTACAGTTACTCGTGCAGCTTATGAATTCTAGAAAAGACGTGTTTTAAAATAGTTAGAACATCCCTTTTAGGAATCGAAGTTTCATATTTGCCAGAGGAAGAATTTAAATCGCCGGAAAATGTTGAAAATTCAATTTATCTATGTCAAGAAAATATCTAAGCTGGAAAGTCAGAATATGTTTTTCAACGAAGAATTAATAAGAGTCAGCTGATTCATCGATTTCTTCGTAGTTTAAAATAACATGAAAGCATAGAATGTCATTGGTAAGAAGAAAGAGTGGGGAGCATAAACTTCGATAATGTTTTCTTTTTATATTTAAAATATTCACTCAAATATAATCAAATAAACAGTTTGAATCCGTCGCGAATCTCAATCGACCTTAATCCGGTGTTATGATTTAGCACCAACCTAGTTAGAGCCACTTGTAAACTTGTTACTTCCGACCCGTTGAGGAATAATCGAATAAAGTCTCCGGCTATCAAATTATGGCTATTACGGCCTTCGCGCGCGATTTTTTCAAGATAGCTCTCGAAGCTGGCGCGTTAGACCTTACTGTCTGCCCGAAATCAAATGATAAGCTTAATTCAATAACCTACCTCGTATACACCCTTTTCTAAAGGGGGATGAAGCGTCGCAGCATCCCTGGCTGGGCGGAGCTTAGAGAGCGACAATTTTATTCATCCAATAAACGTTGGCATGTCCTACCGCGCAGTACTCTGAGTGGCCGAATTAAGTGACGTCATGACACGCGACTAAGGGTGACCAAGCTGGGGTTGCACGCATAGCACACATGGATGCTGGAAGGAAGAAGGAATATTAAAAGGAGCCTCGCATCGTCAAGACGAAATTAAATTTGTATTCGAAAAGCTTATCTGTTTTTCTTGGTTTGCATCAACAGTCGGCGTGATTTCTAGACACCTGTTTTGGGATGTAAATATTTTGAGATATGTTTGACGTGCTATGAAATCTCTAGAGCTTTGTTTCTTAAAAGGTTTATTTAACTGAATGTTCACGATATTTTTATTAAAAAATGGATATTCCCAATCTAGAGGATATAAATTTGAAAATAAAGATTTGTTTTTCAAACAAACAAAATTTCACATTTAATTTATATATTTGTAATGTTAAATCCAAACGCTTACTTTTGCAGGAAAAATAACACTGGTCAACAAAGTTTTGTACCAAAAAAATTGCTTGCTAATTTTGACATCTATATCTACCCTCATTACTATATCGCGGCCATAGGGTAGTGGTTAAGGTGTATGTCCTCTACACCGGAGACTCGAGTTCGAATCTTAGCCCTGAAAAAAAATTAATAAATTTTAAAAAAAAAAAATACAACATGGCGATCGCCTTTCTCGGGCTGGTAATGGTGGCAAACCACCCTTAGTATCATGCCTAGTAAAGCCCTCTCACTTTGGCCGTTTGGAATCAGCATTAAACTGTAGGTCCCTTTTGTCTATGAAAATACTTAAAAAGGCGCCCACCACAGTCAAAGACGAGAAGGTCGCCTATGTCCGTATCGGATATGGCACATTAAGAAGAAAATAAAATTGTAAACTGAAAAGTGTTCGGTCTGACACATACAAGTCTCCCTTTTCAAAAAATCCATAGATTTTTGGGAAGTACCAACCTTCAAACGTTTCGTGCCAAAATTTCATGACATTTCGACAATTAGTTTACAAGTTATAGTGGTTTTAGTAATGCCAGTTTTGATATTTTCAAAACAATAGAAAAAAATCGAATTTCGTTTGTTGATTAAATACTGTCTTTTGATGAGAGAAAATACCGTTCAAGGAAAGCAATGGCTTGATAAGTATTACGGGGACCCTGGAAAACCACTCATCATTTACTGGTATACTGAATTTAAACGCGGTCGTACAGATACAAATGATGCCCAAATGAGGTGATTACACAGGAAAACATAAAAAAAAACACAAAATTGTTTTGGATGACCGCAAAGTTAAATTGCGTGAGATAGCTGACACCCTAAAGCTATTAAAAGAATGTGTTGGTTATAGTCTGCATGAATATTTAGGATTAAGAAAGCTCTGTTCGAAATGGGTACCGCGTTTACTAACAGTGGACCAAAAACAACAAGGTGTAAATGATTCTGATCGCTGCTTGGACCTGTTTAAGCGCAATAAAAAGGATTTTTTCATGAGATATGTGACAATGAATGAAACATGGATCCACCACTACACACCGGAATCAAATCGGCAGTCAGCTGAGTGGACAGTAGCTGGTGAAAGCCCCCCGAAGCGACCAAAGACACAACAGTCGGCTGGGGAGGTTTTGTCCTCTGTATTTTGGGATGGAATAATTTTCTTCGATTATGCTGAAAAGGGAAAAACCATCAATAGCAAATATTATATAAAGTTATTAGTGCGTTTGAAAGCAGAAATCGCAAAGAAACTGCCCCAAATCAACAAGAAAGAAGTGCTCTTTTCATCAAGACAACCACCGTGTCACGAGTCAATGGTCACGATGGCAAAATTGCACGAATTGAAGTTCGAATTGCTTTCTCATCCACCGTATTCTCCAGATTTCACCCCCGGCTACAATTATCTATTCGCAGACCTCAAAAAATGCTCGCAGGGAAGAGATTTGGCTCCAGTGAAGAAGTTATCGCCGAAACTGAGGCCTATTTTGAATGCAAAGACAAATCTTTCTACGAGATAGATATAGAAATGTTAGAAAGGCGTCGGACTTTTCAGCTTACGCGTTATATAGATTTACTGATTCTAAAGTGTGTCTAGGAAGTGTAAAAAATATTTGTGACGAATTAACTTTTAAAAGTGAATGAAGAAATTTTACACAATTAGTAAAAAATTTATATCCAAGTTATATTGGCTCTCCTGTATGGTAACAGGACAAAGCGTGGGATTCTCACATCTGTTGCATAACATATATAGGCCTTCTTACTGAGTGGGCAAAAAGGTCTCGACATATGCCCTTAGGAATTCCCATGATTTGGGCGGAACCCAAAGACCTTCATTGGATTATTACTTTTGTCTGACCGATCCAAGAGGAATCACTATTCACTATAAATATCCGAACCTAGCCTCTGCCAAAAAACCAGTTCCTAATAAAGAAAAATTGCCTGTACCAAAACCACCTCAAAGCTGCGACCTAAGTGTTGAATCCATTCAGGTAGGCAACGTTGCGGTTGATACTGACTTTCAAGCAACTTCCTCAGCAAACCAATCACATTGACTAAAACAAGGAAATCTCAATGATTTAGTACGCGATTTAAATTTTTTAAAACCATAGGTAGAACTTGTAGGATCTCGATTGAAGGATTGGCATTTGTTAGAACCAAAAAGAAGAATATGTAACTTTCGGCATAGTGACGAAGAGCTAAAAAGTTTCTTCTGACAGGAGAATGGCCTAGTATTTTGTAATGAGATTAATATCATAATAAATATATTAGGTCTGGAATACAGTTGGGAAGCCTGGCGTTTATTTATTGCCCGGTCAAAAGTTAGTTTGAAGGTGTACTTTTACATAATGGAAATAAACTTCCCTCCGTACCAATAGCTTATGCTACCGACAGTCACATATGAAAACATGAAATTTCCTTTGGAAAATACTCAATATGATTGATAATTTGTGGAGATTTAAAAGTCGGTGCTCTTCTTGCTTGGATATACAAAATAATGCTGTTTTATTTGTGAATAGAACAGTAAAGACAGGAAAAATCATTATGTTAAGGAGGATTGACCCAAAAGAAAATCTGTTATTCTAGAATAGAATAATGTCAAAAATACTCCCTTGGTGAAACCTAATGATATATTCTTACCACCTTTATACATCAAACTTGAACTTGTGAAAAACTTTGTGACAACAATGTATCGAGATGGTGTTGGATTTTTATATTTGTAAAAAAATTTTCCGAAAATGAGTGACGCTAATATCAAAGCTAGCTCCAAAAATAAGGCAATTAATGAAAGACCAAATATTTAATGAAAAATTAAACTATCTTAAACAATCTGCTTGGACATCTTCCAAAATTGTGACCTCAAAATTTTTGGGAAATGACTGATCCGAAAACTACAGAAGCTTAGTAGAAGAACTCTTAATTGTGGTGTAATATACCCTTAAAAATAGATTTTTTACATTCCCACATACACATACACACTTTATTCGTGCAAATTTGGATGCCGTCATCTATGCGCATGGAAAAAGGTTCTACCAGGACATTTTAGCAACTAAAAAACGATATCAAGGTAAGTGAAGTTCAAGTATGTTGGTGGATTATTGATGGACACTAAGAAAATATACAATAGAAGAAAATCTGAATATAAAAACTTTTATGTTATCTATATCATTATTTTCATGAGTTTTTTTTCAAGAATAAAAATTTTGTGTTACTACAACAGTGTTCGTATCTGAATTTATTTGATATCATTTCTTTTTTAAATAACCTTGTATCTAGCAGAATCAGTTATAAGACTCTATGTTACAAAAAAAATCGATTTTGTTGACCATCTATAAACCCAGAAGATATTAAAATAGAATTATGTCATGGAAACATAAGGCCAAATGAACAGTATTTGTATTATCATAAACAACAATTGAATTTAATTACCATAAGTCAAAATATTTCATTAATAATGTAAAATATGAATGAAATAATTAATAAGCAATAGCAACTCCAAAGAAACAATTCTGTATGTCAACAAATTAAATTGAAAAAAAAATTATTGTTGGAGTTTTAGTTTGGCAGTGTGGAACAAATTTGATTTAAATAGAGAATCGAAGAATAATATAACATGTAATAATATCGGAAAGTGCACAATATTTAATAAAATATTATTAATAACTTACAGAAATAACCGTTTCTATTACTTGCTAAATTCTTCTTCTTCTTATCTACCTTAGCTGATCCGGATGTTGGCTATCATCATGGCGATTCGGACTTTATTGGCTGCCAAGCCAGCCAAGAAATTCTCCTTCTTCCTGGACCTCTCTTGCTGTCAACCTCCTGGATACTTAGTTGTAGCAGTCAATATTTTGCATAGTTTCTAATTATACGTCTCAAATATTAAAGCTTCTTCTGTTTGGTCTCTGGCTGACAACCCATTTTGTTGATAACCTCTTCGTAAGTGACAAGGTCGATCCATGATATTCGAAGTATCTACCTATACAACCACATTTCGAATGCCTGGATCCTTCTTTCCATTGCAGTCGTAAGAGAGGAGATTTAGGAATACATACGACTCCAATATTCGTCTCCTGAGACTTAGACTAAGGTCGTGGGAGCACAAGAGATATTTGATCTTTACAAATGTAGTCCAGAACTGCCTTCTTAATTCTGTTTCTTATTTCCCTGAAATGATCCCAGCTGCCATTGCCTTACTGAATTAAAACAGTTATAAAGTTGACTAACATATCACGTCTTCTATCTTCTTAGAGGATCAATTCATTCTTCTTTAACGTTCTTAAATTCGAGATTTTACTCTAATTATTCAATACTCTGAATTAAATCCTCATTAAATCATTAACTTCAGGATAGTTTCCAAGATTTAATTAGTTTTTAAAATTACTATCAATTGTCGTTTCCAAAATTTATTTTAGAATAGTATATAAAAATAGACTTTCCCTCGAAATTGCTGTTTTTATAACTATTCTTTCAAAAAATTTGGCAAACTAAAACTATGTACCCGTAAGAGTCTCTAAAAGATTGAAGTATAACATAAAAACCGGTCAAGTGCAAATCGGATTTGATGTTGATGATATTCTATGAAATTCAGTCACACATTTATCTTCAATATAAGAACTACCAAGAATATATAAAAAGCGACACATATTTGTGGTAAAAAATTAAAACATTTACTACCTGAATATTTGTTTAACTATGGTCCCTATCATCATGGAAATTTATTTTGTCTGTAATCGACCAAATGCTTAAAGCAGTAATGTACTAAAAAGTATATGAGTATATTAATGATTGCACCAAATACGTATTGTTATTTTATAGCTGGTTAAATTCACAACTTTCCATGAAAATAATCTCCATCATATTGTCAAGTCAAACAGGTTTTTTTTTTTACCAGATAAATTATCAAACTTAAATCGTGATAGTTTTCGTTCAATCTACACTTTATGGAGAATATTCCAGAATTTTTTTTCAAAATTTTTTCAGTACATTTTGAGATAGAGGGGAGGGGTAGCGTTTTTTTGGCAATTCTTTAACTGCAATATGAAGAAAAATTTGCGCAAGTATTACATCTTATATATTTTTGAACTCTTATTTTTCAGAAGCTTTCATTTAACACAACACTCAACGACCATAGAAACATTTTTTTAATCACTTCCCCCCAGAAGCTAACTCCTGAAGTTAAATTTAACTCTCAAATTACACGGCTCTGATTGGGCCATCAATTCCTATATTTGTGCCAAATTTCAACTTTCTGTGTCAAATAGTATCGGAGAAAATTGGGTGTGACAGATAGAAGGACACCAAAGTGTTCCCGTAAGTGTTCCGTATGGAACACTGAAAATGATTAAGTTTTTAAAAATAACACTAAAAAATAAATTCTCTATACCAGTAAATAAATCAGGAACAAGTCTTAGTATACTTACTTGATATACTTACTAAGTTTCGTTGAAACACCTTCAAATAAACCGGTGTCGACTCATTTTCTATTTCATAACTAAAAACCGAAAAATTACCTCAAATTTTCTATTATTCTCATTAACTAAAATATAAAATTTCATCGGATTTGCATATTTAAAAAACCAATGTCTAGAATGTATGGGATTTTAATTAATGAAAATTTTATACTACTTTTTGCGATTTCTTAAGATGTTTTTATAAAATAATATCCATGTCAATTAGTCCTTAAAATCAAAAATTGTTATGATAGTATTATTTGAAATAGAAAACCACTTCTAACAAGAGTCATGATTCACCGTCAACTGATTGATTTTTGTGTGAATAATTATTTATAAATTTTTCTTTTATTCCCTTAATTACAAAATTATTGACTAATATCATAAAATTAATTACAAATATCAACTGAAAAAATTTACTGTCTGGATGGGTTACATGAGTCTTGTATAGTGACAAAATTTAATCTCGCTAGTTTGAATCTCTCTGGTATATGCATACTCTTTTTCCATATATTTAACAGCCAAAATTCCTTCTTAGTCCAAAAAAAACGGTCGTCATCATCTTTTCATAAAACAATTGAGTTTTGGCCATTTTTGAAGGCGAAGAGTCATTATAAACTAAAGATGTCAATACTGTAACTATCGGATACAAAGTACCCGTTACTCGTCCGAATAAGAAGTACCAGGTAGTCGACAATAAATGTACCCGGTACCAGGTATCTACACATTGATAGCTAGTAATTCAGTCTGTGGTCTGCGGCCAACCAAACTAAAACTACCAATTTCATACCGGTAGATAGCTACTCGTCTCCACGAAATTTATCTCGTCTTCATCGGCGGCGTTCGGTTTCGGTACATTCGGTATCAATAGTAATGATTGACAAGAATGGGTGCGCATATACAATTAAAAATTATCCATACATATAGATACCTGAAACTAAACTGGAAGAAAAATACAAACGGAGCGCGCACAATTAGGAATGCAAGCAAAATTTGCCCGTCGTGCATGCAATATTTTATTAAACAGGTATATGAAATACAAGTAGACATTTTATCGTTTATCAATATTGAATTGAATATGAATATTTTTTAATTAATAAATTAACTGGACACAACAATAAAGAAGGTAGGTATATTGGCAATTAAGTGACGAGATCGGTACAATGTAACGGTTACTTTTTTAAGAAATAGCAGATAGCCTAAATACTCGAAAGTACCAATATTTTAATTCACTATTATAAACTCATTGCGTCTACTCTTGCTTGTTCCTAATTGAACACCTAGGTTTCTTCACCTTAGAAAATTTGCATAAATTCTCATCGTTCTCCAAAGCGGACAAGAATTGGTTTTTCGCTATTTTCTGCACTTGAGCTTGGGGTATAACTGTGGTTTCCAATACTCCAGCTTCTCATCAAGTACTGAGATTTTCATTCGTCGATCTGATAGCAGTGAATCCTCAATAAGCCTGATGATTTCTTCAGTTCTTGCCCCAATCGGTTTTTACTGATCTGGAGGTATCCTGAGGTGAGTCTCGGTCCCATTGAAAACCGTTTAGACCACAGTTTTACTTGAATATCAGATAAATCGTCTTTACCGTACAGCTAGGGCATTCTTTTATGAATAACTTTTAGTGCATTTCCTTTAGTGCAATAAAATAAGGTCAAAATAATGATGAGATAGGCATAGTTTAGATACAGCAATATTATGATTTTATCCCTCTGGGGTATTACCAGGAGTATTGTCCTGAGTTTTGGACCTCGAAAAGCTTGTGCTCTTGTTTATAAACAATTGAAGTTTTTAAATTGCGTTTTTTTTAGCTTAAAATGTGAATATATCAGTCGGATCGAGATAAATAAAAAACTAATATCTTTGTAATAAAATTTCCAACAAATCCTCATTGGTTTTAAATCGCTCAAATGTGTACATAACCTACAAAATTGAAAAAAATAAGCATAAATCTATTTTTTTTTTTTCATTTTATTGTACAGGTCGACTAAATGAACCGGTCGACTTGAAACTTTCAGAACATATTCCTTTTGTTATAGCAAAAATATTCTGAGATTTTGGTACAAAAATATTGTGGACACAGTTGAATTTGTTATTTAAAATTTGAATTGTCCGCCATTTTATGCAATTTAGTCCAAAATGGATTTTTTTTTTTTTTAAATTTGGGTGTCGACGTCAGCTCTCCGATGCCGTTAAAAATTTTTTTTGGAGTCATTTTAACCGTTTGACATTAAAAAAAAAAAAAATGTTAACGAAAATGATTCTTTTTTAATAAAGGTCTCGCGATTCTCTACCAGATGTGATAAAAAATTTTCAATTTTTTTTTTTTAAAATGACCGAGAAAACGCATTTGTTTTGATTTGATTAATAAACAAATGTAAAAAAAACGGTTAAAATTACTCCAAAAAAATGTTTTTTTTTTTTTAATGGGATCGGAAAGCTGGCGTCGAGACCTAAATTTTGAAAAAAAGATCCATTTTGGACCAAATGGCATAAAATGGCGGGCAATTCAAATTTTAAATATCAAATTCAATTGTGCCCACTGAGTTGAATATTTCTGTTTTAAAATTTCAGGGTATTTTTGCTACAACAAGATGAAAGTTTCAAGCCGATCGGTTTACTTAGTCGACCTGTATAATAATATTAAAAAAAAAAAACAGTATTTTGCCTGGTTCTGTAGGATAGGTACGCACTTGAGCGACTTAAAGTCAACAAGAGTTTGTTGGAAATTTCAT
This sequence comes from Pachyrhynchus sulphureomaculatus, assembly GCA_019049505.1. NCBI lineage: Eukaryota > Metazoa > Arthropoda > Insecta > Coleoptera > Curculionidae > Pachyrhynchus > Pachyrhynchus sulphureomaculatus. The sequence goes on from CM032449.1 coordinate 44,040,472, forward strand.
TACGAAGAGTTTGTTTTTTTTTGTCTCGATCCGACTTGTATACCTGGACTTATTCACATTTTAAGGTCAAAAAACGCGTTTTGAAAATTTAAATTATTTATAAACAAAAGAGCAGAAGTTTTTCGGAGTCCAATATTCCTGCTGATACCCCAGAGAGGACAAAAACATAATATTACTGTATCTAAACTATGCCTATTTCATGACTATTTTGACCTTTTATTACTCCAGTAGTATAGAAAACTAAAATTAAATACTTACAAAAACAGTAAACTGACACTGCAGTTATTTTTAACCGATACAATATTTTCTTAAAATATATATACTGAATATATTTCGTATTTTAGTAATGAAATGTTCTGGAAAACCCAACTGACTCGATCGAGATTATTAAAAGGCAATGACGTCGCTTCGATTTGCCAGACTGCTTGTCATCTGTTTTTCTTCAACGGCTGAATTTTCTTCCCCATTGCGTTTTATTCACTGCGTGTCAAATCGAATTATTAAAACGGGAGTTTTTGTCTATCTATATTATTTTAGTAAAAATAGTTCTGGTTTGACTGACACAATGAATGTTCCAGACCTACCAACAGGGGCAGTTAATATATAAAGCAATAACTCACAATGTACTAAAATAGTTTACATTTTTTAACGATTTTAAATATGCATAAGCATTCATGTTAATTATATTTTAGCTATTTTTTTTGTTGCATTTGTAATTTATTTTATTGAAACTTTAAACTTTTTATTTTCCATTTGTTATAACAATTTACGTACAATTGGGTCAGAATTCGTGAAATTTACACGAAAAAAATGACTATCCTCATTTTTTATCAAAATGTTGAAAATACGGTTCTATTTGGCCATAATAATATCTCGACCAACTGAGAAACTTTTGTTTTTTTTTTTTTGCCAAAGTTATAGCAAAATGAAAGTTTCGGTAACTTTTTTAATAATACCTTTTAGCTCCTAAACAAATCAACCGATTTAAATGAAACCTCGGCATATAAAAGGGGATGAAATGGACTTCAGTTAATCGTTCGGCAATTTGCAAAAAGAAATTTTATAATTTTTTAAATAATTGTTTATAAACAATAGTTTTTTTTGTGTTCTGTGCCTTTTAAAAATCTGTTCCAGGTCAAAATTATTTTAGAAATTATGATGAAAATAATGTAGCGCGGCGTGGTGCACCGGCGCGCTCTGCAACTTACGGTGCGCGCCTACTTCTAGTGAAACCTTTTTTGATTGTTGACAATGATTATTCAGCCAATGTGTTTTTTATGGGTCTAGCACACGTGCTGCAGGGAAGTCCCTAAAGCGCTACAGGAGCGACACGTGTGCGGAGAAAGCGATTCACGTTATTCTTGAATCGCTGTAAATTGTACTCGGTGGGAAACACAGTCCTGGGGCGCAAATTAATCCAAAGGGATGATGTTTCTCCATATAAAAGACTGCTTGAAAAGCGTTGTACGAGGAATAACAAGCTGAACCTCATACGGATGTGAAGTATTAGCGCGACGTGTACTTCTAACATGCACCGCTCTGGGAGGCATTAAGCGGGCCACATCCTTCGAACACTTTCCATGAAAATACTTGTAGAATAGGCTCAAGTGGCCAACCGTTCTTCGATTTCCCAGCGAATTAAGGCCGCCAGTCAGTTCCGGGTTTCCAATTAGACGAACAGCTCTTTTGTGAATAGAATCCAACAAACGCAGTATTTGTTTGGTAGCGGAGCCCCAAACATGGGAGCAGTATTCCATAGTTGGTCGAATTTGACCTTTGTAAAGAATTAACAGTTGTTGTGGAGTGTAAAGCTTTCTGGTTCGAAATAATATTCCCAATTTTTGAGAAGCTCTTCTTGCTATGCCTGCAACATGTTCTTGCCAGGACATATGTGCTCCCAAAATAACGCCCAACAAATTGAGTGGCGATGTTAGAGGAATGGAGTGCCTCGATATAACCATGTCGGGTTCAGCAACGTTAACTTTTTTAGAAAAAACAGCCGCCTGGATTTTTGTAGCGTTAAATTCCACTTGGTTACTGTCACCAAGAGATAGAATTTCTTCCAGGTCTTTGTTAAGTTGAATGACTTCCAGCCGATGTCCGAGCGTTCAAAGTGAATGAAAAGATAAGCGTACTGTCATCTGCAAAGCTGTAGATTGGATTCTCGGTATTTTCGATCGTTAATGTAAATGAGAAAGAGAGTAGGAGACAGTATGGAGCCTTGAGGTACACCGGCGTTGATAATGAAGGTGTTAGAAAGAAATCCGTCGACTGCCACTCGTAAAGAACACTCTGTGAAGAAACATGAGAGCCACAAACAGAACTTTTCGGACATACCATAAGAGAGTAGCTTAGCCAACAGCCCATCCTCCCAAACACGGTCGAATGCCTTGGATATGTCAAGAGCAACCCCTCGAAATTCTCCGAAGTGTTCAATTGCGTTGTTCCAAACGTATGTTACATAAGTCAGAAGATCTCCTGTTAATCTATTTTTATGAAAGCAATATTGGTGTCGCTAATAATCTTGAATCCTTCAAGATATTTTAGAAGATGCTGATTGATAGCCTTTTCCATGACTTTCGATATTATTGAAAGCAGTGCGATTGATCGGTAGTTATTTGACAAGGTCTTCTTGCCTTTTTTGGGTATCGGCTGAACGGTGGCACATTTCCCGCAGGAAGGAAATATTCCCTTTCTGTAGGATAGGTTGAAAAGTCTACAGAAAACTGGTGTTAGTTCCCTCGCACAGTTTTTGAGAACTATGGCAGGTATTCCGTCAGCGCCAGAAGCTTTTTTGGTGTCTAGCTTCATTTTGTGATATGCTGTCTAAAGACAATATCGGGCATCCTTGACTGCACTATGGGAATAGTAGGTGGTGTTTTTCTTTGGAAATCGACAGGAGAATGTGAAGCAAAGGATTTAGCCAGTAGTGTATTATAGAGTCATACAAGTATAATATTTATTGTCAACAATCAAAAAAAGGTTCCACTAGAAGTACGCGCGCGCCGTACGCTGCAGAGCTCGCCGGTGCACCACGCCGCGCTACATTATTTTCATCATAATTTCTAAAATAATTGTAGCTCGGAACTATTCTCAACGGACTTAGAATCCTCAGAGTTTTCATGTATGGTGACATTTTTTTCAGGTTTTTAAAAGGCACAGAATACAAAAAAAAAAATTGTTCGTAAACAATTAGTAAAAAAATTATGAAAACATTTTTTGCAAATTACCGAACGATTAGCTGAAGTCCATTTCATCCCCTTTTATATGCCGAGGTTTCATTCAAATCAGCTGATTTGTTTAGGAGCTAAAAGATATTATTTAAAAATTTCTCATATCATAAAAAATCACGATGGTCATGTTTTTCGTGTAAATTTTACGCATTCTGACCCAATTATGCAATTTGCACGTCTAATTAAAAAAAGATAAAATGAAATGTAAAAGTAGAAAGTATTGATAAAGTAAATACCATAAAAAAATAAAATAAAATGAATTATAAACAAATGCATAAAATATAATAAACTAAAAGCGATTTATAGAAAGAGTTCTCAGTACCTCTTGTCAATTAACTATCCTAAACTTATGTTCATTATTAAACAAAGAATTGGAAATAAATGGAAAGGAAAAAATAATAACTACCCTTAAAAACCGATAAGTACAAAGTTCAGATCATGAGTGTGCCACATTTACTTCAGATTTCTGTCTTTTAACCTATTCCTAATATATTCGTATCAGTATTTTCAGCTATTTCATGAATTCATAAATGAAATAGTATGCATTTTTTACTAAACGGTATTTTATTTTTTGGTCTTAAATTGGTGCACGTTCATTTTTGATGCCTACGGGTAATTTATTACATAGTATTATGGCGGTACAGTCCAATGAGTTTTTGAAAATACTAGTTCTGCGTCTTGGCATCATTAAAACATTCTCGTTTCGGGTTTGATAGTCATGACTTGTTAAAATGTTTGCAAAAAAAATTTTTATTAATTATTATTAATATCTACATTATTAATTTAATGTATACTAAACACTTATAAATATAAATACATTAAAATTAAAATTTTAAAAATGACAAAAATACCTAAACATAATTCACGAGCACACAGAATAAAAATCAGGCGTAGAATTCTTTTTGAAATATTAAAATTCGCTTTTTTCACGCTTCACTACACTTTTCCCCAAAGTATGAAACTTGGACAAATGTTTGACAAATTGTTATTTATACAAATATCCAGAAACTTTTCACTAGCATTCAAGTTATTTTTATATTTAAAACTAGCTAATTCCTCTCACACCGGCTAATCATCCTATATCTAGACACACTTCCTGTGGTGTAACAGCAGATACTGTTATGGATGTGTTGTCTACGTACATCATAACGCCACTATTTTTATTATAATCCGATAAATCATTAATTTCTACGAAGAATAAAATGGGCACTAATAAATAGAGCCTTGAAAAACTCTCAAACCTAGATCAAATTTTCCTGTTTCTTTTCCGTTACACTTCACAAGAAGTGAGCATTTAGTCATAAGTATTTTACACACATTTTTGCTTTTCTTCTAATACCCACACTTTCCAGTTTGTCCAATTGAATACTTTTGTTTACTAAGTCGAAAGTCTTAGTGAGATCAAATGCCATGATTACTACATAATTTTCTTTGTCAACTTGTTCATAGGCGCATAAAAACCAGCAGATACAGTCTATACAGAACGCCCTGAACAAAAACCTTGCTAAACTTTGAAAAGAGCATTGTATTTTTTAAAAAATTCAATTATTTTGTCATAAATCATTTTTTCAAAAATTAAAAAAAAAAGACTCCACAGATATTGGTACGAAAATTTTCAACATCATTTCTATCTCGATTTTTTTAAATGGGGGGTAACTATTATTATTTTTAGCAGATCTGGAAAAGTACTACTTAATATGGAGTTAGTCAATAACAGTGTAGGCGATTTTTAATATTTTGGGAGATATAACATCAACATCACCCGAATTTTTGCTTTTAACTTCTTCAATAACTGAAACACACGCATTCTCTACTACTAGGAACTGGGTTCCCAAATGGAGCAGTGACAAGTTTAAGCCAAAGATATTTTCACATTTTTCTTGCTACAGTAGAAAAATAGTGACCAAACTCAGTTGCTGATGATTTCCCGCCGGAAATAGTTTTCCTCTTTATATTTAAATTTTTACTTTAATAGTATAGAATTTTATTAATAGTATTTTATATTTCTTTAATAACTTTTTTGGCGTTACTTATTCTAACTTTATAAAGACAATTTCTTTACCTCTCGTAAAAACTTTTATATTTAGTTTTTTTGCGTCTCATAACGTAGTTGCTTCTTTGAATTATTCGAATATTTGCGTCCCGGTATGCCTGGCTTAGTATTTATTTTGATTTTTAGTGTTCCGTACGGAACATTTATAAGATGACTTCGGTGTCTGTCTGTCCGTCTGTCTGTCTGTCTGTCACACCCGATTTTCTCCGAAACTATTTGTCGTAGAAAATTGAAATTTGGTAATAATAGAGGAATTGATGGCCTCATCAAAAAAGTGTAGTTTTGAAAGTCAAATTTTCACTTAAGGGGTTAGTTTTGGGGTGTGAAATCGGAAGTGAAAAAAAATTTTTTTTAGTAGTCATCGAGTGTGGTGTCAAACGAATTTATTTAAGTAAGAAAGGTCTAATAATGGGAAACCCTCGTAGTCCAATTTTATCTGAAATTTTCATGGATCATTTAGAAGAACAAATCAGTAATTCCTATCTTTTTAAAAATTTCTTTTATTGGTACCGGTATGTAGATGATATATTGACTTGCTTTACCGGCACAGATCGACAATTAAAAATATTTCTAGATTATATTAACCAACTTCATAATAATATTACTTTTACAACAGAAATAGAAACAAATAAATCGGTTAATTTCCTAGATTTAAAAATATCAAACAAAATGAATAAACACGATTTTGAAATCTTCCATAAACCAACATACTTAGACTATACACGCTTATTCTAACCACCGTTCACACATAAAATCTCGGCTTACGTTAGTTTCATCCATAGACTAATAAATATTAACATTAACGGAAGAAAAATTTCAGAAAGAATTAAATATAACAAAACAAATTAGTATAAACAATGGGTACAGGAGCGATTTCGAAGAAAATTTTTAATGAAAAAACAATTTAAAAAAAAGCAATAGGACCCGTACAAAACAACTAAACAAAGAAAAATTTCATACTCTCACTTATACCGGAAAATTGACTAATAAAATTCAAAATTTTTTCCATAAAAATCATATAAATATCGCTTTCCGTACAAATAACACATTAGCTAGACATATTAAAAAAAATAAAAGTAAAACAAAAAAAGTAAATAAATCGGGGGCTTACGAATTATGCTGTGGCACTTGAAATAAAACGTATATAGGACAAACAGGCAGATCTTTTTATAAAAGAACAAATGAACATAAGCAAAGCTATAGAATGAAAAATAACAAATCTCATTACGCTAAACATTTAACAGAGAAAAATCATATATTCAATGAAGATTTCAAAATTTTGCATAACGGAAAGAAAGGTAAATTACTGAATTGTTTAGAACAGGTAGAAATTAACCAGAAAAAATCCTCAGGTTTATTACTCAACGATCAATTATATGGAGGAGGGTCCCCTTTATTGAACTTGTTCTAGGTATTAAGGTAAATATTGATAATGAATTTAATACTTGTAATTAGGTAAACTATATATTCTGTAACATACTTTGTTAGTTCATTTACATCGTGCCCCAGAAAAAGACACAGTGTGTCGAAACAATTGTCAGCAATAATGAACATAAATGGTGGTCTTAAACATTTGTTTAAATTTTTATTCCTAGTTCAAATGAAAGCTTGTGAAAACACGAGTAAAAAATATACATATAATGACTTACTTGCGCACACTTTTCTTTGTATTATTTTTAAAAAATCGCTGTCTCCCCACCTTATCTCCAAAAGTACTGATCAAAAAATATTCTCCAGGGGGTGTAGATTGAACGAAAATTATCACGAGTGCATTACCTTTAATAATTTATCTGGTATATAAAAAAACAAAAATTTCAAGGTCACCAATTTTTAGTAACGATTGGAAACAACCTTTGTTGATAACTCATTTGGGGTGTGTTTTGTGAAGTCACTGATCATTTTATACCACCGTAACAACATTTTTAGTGTTCCGTACGGAACACTTATAAGATCACTTCGGTGTCTGTCTGTCTGTCTGTCTGTCACACCCGATTTTCTCTGAAACTATTTGACATAGAAAGGTGAAATTTGGTAGTAATATAGGAATTGATGGCGTCATCAGAGCCATGTAGTTTTGAGAATTAAATTTTGACTTAAGGGGTTAATTTTGGGGGGTGAAGTCGGAAGTGAAAAAAAAAATTTTTTTACTAGGTCATCGAGTGTGGTGTCAAATGAAAGCTTGTGAAAACACGAGTAAAAAATATATATATAATATTATACTTGCGCGCACTTTTCTTTGTATTATTTTTAAAAATTCGCGAAAAATCGCTGTCCCGGGCCTTATCTCGAAAAGTACTTATCAAAAAATTCCGAAAAAATTCTGGATTATTCTCCACGGGGTGTAGATTGAACGAAAATTATCACGAGTGCATTACCTTTAATAATCTATATGGTATATAAAAAAAACAAAAATTTCAAGGTCATCAGATTTCAGTAAAGATTGGAAACAAACTTGTTGGAAACACATTTGGGGTGTGTTTTGTGAAGTCACTGATCATTTTATACCACCGTAACATAAATTTTGACTTAAGGGGTTCGTTTTGAGGGGTGAAATCGGAAGTAAAAAAAATTTTTTTTTTACTAGGTCATCGAGTGTGGTGTCAAATGAAAGCTTGTGAAAACACGAGTAAAATATTCTTTCTATTCTACATAATTTCCGTGAATATTGAGGCACTTGTCATAACGTGGCACCAGTTTTTGAATACCCTCCTCATAAAATTCTGCCGCCTGACTTGTTAACCACTGTATCACAAATGTTTTGACTTCGTTATCGTCTTGAAGACGCTGACCACCCAGGTGCTTCTTCAAGTGCAGGAACAAATGGTAGTCGCTGGGCGCCAGATCAGGGCTGTATGGAGGATGATCTAGAGTTTCCCATTTAAAAGATTTGATGAGATCTTTGGTCCGATTAGCCACATGTGGACGGGCATTGTCATGCAGCAAAACGATACCCTTACTCAACTTGCCACGTCTTTTGTTCTGGATTGCACGACGCAGATTGTTCAATGTCTCACAATAAGACATGATTGTCTCATTACGAGGCAGAAATTCCACTAGCAATACCCCTTTTCTGTCCCAAAAAACTGTGCACATGATTTTGCGGGCAGAAATTGTTTGCTTAAACTTCACTTTTTTGGGTGATGATGAATGTCGCCATTCCATGGATTGTTGTTTCGATTCTGGTGTGACGTAGGCCACCCATGTTTCGTCACCAGTAACAATTTGGTCTAAAAAATGTTCACCTTCATTGTGGTACCGCTCAAGGAAAGTCAATGCACTGCCTAAACGTTGGGTTTTGTGCAAATCCGTCAACATTTTTGGAACCCAACGTGAACACAATTTCCGGTAATTCAAGTTCTCGGTCACAATGCGATACAAAACACTACGAGAATATTGAGGAAAGCAGTCGCACAATGATGAAATTGTAAAGCGTCTGTTTTCTCTCACCTTTTCGTCCACTTTCTGCAACAAATCTTCATTAACGACCGAAGGACGCCCACTCCGTTCTTCATCATGCACATTTGTGCGGCCATCTTTAAATGCTCTCACCCATTTCCTTACCATTCCATCACTCATAATGTTTTGTCCGTAAACTTCACAGATCTCACGATGAATATCGATCGGTTTTACGCCTTTAGCACTAAGAAATCGTATAACAGCCCGTACTTCACAATCGGCGGGACTCACGATTGTCGGAGGCATCTTAAACACTCAGTAAACAACGTATACAATTAAGAATCAGACTGTAATGGCGTCAGTGCGTAGACATGAGATGTAGGTTACCAGCGCGCATGCGCGGAACGCCGACCGTATCGCTGCGGCGGCGGAATCGCAAAACGGTACTTACTTAAAAAACATGCCTCGTATATATGTATATATATATATATATATATATATATATATATATATATATATATATGTACATATATATATATATATATATATATATATATATATATATATATAATGTAATACTTGCGCACACTTTTCTTCGTATTACTTTTAAAAAATCGCTGTCCCCTACCTTATCTCGAAAAGTATTGATCAAAAAATTTTGAAAAAATTCTGGAATATTCTCCACGGTGTATAGATTGAACGAAAATTATCACGAGTACATTACCTTTAATAATTTATCTGGTATATAAAAAAAAAAACAAAATTTCAAGGTCACCAGTTTTCAGTAAAGATTGGAAACAAACTTTGTTGAAAACTCAATTGGGGTGTGTTTTGTGAAGTCACTGATCATTTTATACCACCTTAACAAAATTTTTTATTTTAAAAACAATCAACGTACGGAACACTAATTGTGCAAGTTCAACTTGCACTTGACCGGTTTTTTTATTTTAAAAGCAATCAACGTACGGAACACCAATTGTGCAAGTTCAACTTGCACTTGACCGGTTATTATTTATACTTTGGTCAATCCAACCCTTTTTTATGCATCTTTATTTTTTAAAAGGATGTGCATGCGGCGTTTTAGCACCCGAAAAAAAGTACATAAAAAACAAAAAGAGTTGTTAAGAGCTGGATAAAACATACAGTTCCAATCTACTCTATTTAATAAGAATGAACATTCATTTAAGTTCGTTTCCCTTATAGAGAACCTTGTTATGCTTATTTCAAAAGCCTCATCTGTTTAGGTATTGGGATAAGAAAGAACGCCTAAATATTTCAAAAGATCCGCTAAACAGAGATCAAACACCTCCACAGAAAAACTGTTCTTCGGAAAGCTGAACAGTGGTGGTAACTTTTTTACACTAATAAGTTGTTTATTTATTTACCAACAGAATACAACTACATGAACAACAATATTTTCCATTATTTTATATGCCCTTTTTTAACACCTTACGCGATGACCTGATAAAAGTTATTTTTTCACTTTCGGTTTCACTCCTAAAATTAACCCATTAAGTCAAAATTTAATTTTCAAAACTACACGGCTCCGATTGGGCCAGCAATTCCTATATTTGTGCCAAATTTCAACTTTTTATGTCGAATAGTTTCAGAGAAAATCCTGTCCTTTGTTAAACACAGGGTGTTCAATCTGTTACTTTCATGTTACTTTTTAGCTCTGAAAAGTCTGTTGAACATATGGTGTAGCTATAGTTCTAGTTAGGAAGAGAGATCCTTTTGGTTTACCCCCCGAAATTTTTTTTTCTAAAAGCTCGACCATGTACAATCTCAAGTTTTTCTGATATAACTAAGAAAGTCTGGCTATCATCGATTTGAATGTGAACAGGAAATTTCCTTCCTCCAGATATATTCGACATTAATCAATTTTATATCACTGATTTTCTTGTGGTGGTTTGTTTTTTTTAAGGGGCATATTAACTTGGCCTTTTCAAACCCGTGAGTCTTTGATTTTTTATGTCCTGGAGTATACGGCTGTTGTTCGTTAAAATAATATAGAGTCTACTTGTTTAAGGGGTAAGGCCTGTGTAAAAAAATTTTTTTTGACGATTTTTTTTTCATAGAAAGTTAGTTTAACATCTGAAGAATGTTCTTACCAAGTTTTAAATCGAAATTCGAACTCTAAATGCACCTATCGTGTGATGAAAGAGACCGTCTCTGATCCGTTCGGCCGTTTCACGTGTTGTGCTTTTCGTTTGTTTATAATGCTGACTCGAAAAATTGATAAAAATGAACTTAATTATCGTCCAAGTTGCCTTCGCCGTCGGTATTTCTCAGACAATAAGTGCAAGGATGTGCAATATACTGAGCAAGAAGTAGAAGTTGGATCAAGTGCATCGGCTAAGAAATTGAAAGCGGCGGACGCGTTACCACTATATTTTTTAAGGATGGTGGTTTCGATTCTAAAAATTCGATTATGCTTTTTTCACTCCCTCCAATAAAGTTATCGATCCAAAAGATCGCAGCACCTTTTGGTTAAATTTAAGAAACCATCTACGCAGCCTTTGGCACATTTTTTTTTGCATTTGAAATGTTGTGGTTCACCTGCTGCTTCTCGGACGACATCGCTTTCATTATGGGGTTATGCAAATAGCAGCATCGCACGAAGTGGTTATTTTGCTTTGTTAGTAATGGTATTTCTACATATAAAAATGACGGGAAATACTTTGAATTAAATAGATACTTATGTTAAAGTTATCGAATTATTTTGTATATCTGATATATTTCCTATATAACATTTAATTAGACATAGATTGCATTTAAATAATTTTTGTCTAAAAAATAACTAAACTACGATACAAGCCAATTATAAGTGTTCAAGCAATTTATTTTAATAGATATACTTTCCCTCAGCTACAATACAGTACTTGGCACTCACATAATTTTTATATTAGTTTCTGAGATGTTAATGAGAGTTCTAGTCACTGCCAAGCATTATCGATTTTCTTTTATCGTCAAATGGAAGATAAGCATAAAAAAGTCACAGGATGCTATATCAAGAGAAAATGGCTAGTGATCCAACACAAAAATTTGGCTCAGCTGAATTTTTACAAAAGGTGAAAATATTGTGCAAGTTTATTCTAGGAATTCTCAAATCATTTTCTTTTAGAACAGGAGATGATTTTCTGGAAATCCTAATTTTTCATTAAGAAAATAATAATAAAAATAAGGTAATAAAATAAATTCACAGGGTACCACATTCCTCAAGATCGAGATCGAATTAATTCTAAAAAATGACGAAGCTAATTAACTTGATATAGTTCTTCTCGAAAAAATAACGAAAAAAGGGTATGCCTAAAACAGGGGTGCTCAAACTTGAACTGCTGGCGATCTACCTCAATATTGTTAGACTACGATCGATCGACTCTGAGAGGCTGCAAGTAAGAGTGATGCAGGATTGTCGTCTAGGTAGGGTGTATCGTGTCATAGATATTAGTTTTCCGCACAATATGCATTTTTTAAGTCAAGGTAAGTGTAGGTCTGCTCTAAAATGTCAATGAAAAAACTCATAATTATTCAAAATTGCGAGTTTATTGGTTCTTACAAAACAAACGAGTTCTAGTGTCTAAACTTAACTAAAGAGTGACTTTGGATGTTGAAGCGTGGCACTGCATGTCCTCAGCATACTTTTCATAAGATGGTACGTAATTACCGAGTGCTAATCGCAAGCATGATGACATATGTTCGTCAGTTAGTCGATTGCGATATTTTGACTTAATTATCTTCATTTCAGAAAATGCAGACTCGCACAAGTAAGTTGACCCAAACATTGCCGTAAGTGGAAGGGCGATTTGCCTTAGATTCGGATATTTATCTTCAGATATAAAACACCAGAATTTTGTATCAGATGCTGTGGCTTTGAGATGTATATCTGATATAATCTGCACTAACTCATTTTCAACAGAACATGAGTCCATGTTAAACTGACTTGCTATTTCAGTAGCTAATTCCTCAATGTTTTTAGACGAAAAAGGATAACTCATAAATGATACGATATTTGCCAATTTACTGAAATCATAAAAACATATTTCGAATTGGCCCAAAATATTTGATAATTCTGCCTCATAAATACCATAATTCAACCGAGGAATCCTTGCTTTCAAAGACTTTTCAGATCCTTTCTTTTCAGTTGATAAATTGAATGCGTTTAATGGGCTAATCATCTCAATAATAGTTTTTCCTGTACCTTGAAGCTCCAAATTAATGGTGTTTGTGATGTCTGTCAAAAATGCCAAATCAGCCATTTTCCGTTTTTCAGCATCTGAGTGTCATCACCTCTTTCGTCCAGAAAAGCTGTTATTTCGGGCAATAATTCTTGAAATCTTTCTAGGAATTTTCCGCGACTCAACCACCTGACGTCCGTGTGAAGAACTAAATCAGTGTGTTCAGCTGACTCACTATCTTCCAACTGCAATTTAAAGGGCCGTCATTGCAAGCTACGTGCACGGATAGAATTCACAATTTTTATTGCAATGCCCATAAACTCCTCTATGTTTAGAACTTTTGAACACAAAACTTGTTGATGTATAATGCAGTGGAAGGAGAAAAATGAAGGGAAATCATCATTAGCTCGACACAATGCCACAAAACCGTTTTCGTTTCCAGTCATTGCTGGTTCTTCATCGGTTGTAATGCACACTAGTTTATATATTGGTAGCTTGTAGTTTGTTACAAAATTGAAGAAAACGTCATATATATCTTCGTCACGGGTCTTTCCTTTCAGAGGAATCATTGTCAAAAACTATTCCTTAGCCGACATGTTATTGAATACCATTCGAATAAAAATACACAGCTGGGTAGTGTCTGTCATATCGGTGGATTCGTCGAACTGTAAAGAAAAGTATGTACATTCCATGATATCATGTTTTAGTTTATCTGCCATGTCCTGACTCATAACTTCAACACGCCTTGTGACAGTCGGACGAGATAACTGAAGTTCTCTAATAGCAGACATAATCTCTGTTTTATTTTTAAAATCTCCAAATAAAGTCTCACCCGCTTCAATAAATGCTTCCTTCACAACCAATCCATCCTCAAATGGTTTCTTGTGTTTCGCCAATATATGAGATATTTTGAATGACGCGATCGTTGCAGCTTTTGATTGTTTGGCTGGTCTTGTGAACATGGTTTGTTCTTTTTTCAAACAAGTTATCAAATCACGTACTTTTCGTTTAATTAATTCACTCTGTGACGGAAAATCCTACCACGCTTAGGTATTGCAACTGACGCACGGCAAATGAGACAAATGCACTTATCCTTTACCATACAAAAGAAAAATTCTTCCTCCCAATCGTTATTAAAATGATAAGTTTTACTTTTCTTCGCCGCACTGATTTTGGACTATTTATTAATAAACTTTGTATCGATGTATCGCCTTCAAGTTACAACTCAGACTGACTCCTATTCCTGCAGGCGCAACATTTATATCGGCGCGAACGAAGTCTCGAATGTTCCCGTCAAACACGCCGCCCGAAGTTTCTAGAAAAATCGGCGGGAATCAAAAACGCGGCTTTTCTTTGACAAGTACCGCGTATTCCTTTGATAAAGCCGCGTTTTGCCGCTAGCAGGGAGTTATAACGATAAACGAGAGTGATGAGGGGATTATTCTGGCCTAATTGTGGATCGAATAAATTTTAGTAGTTTATTCATTACATTTTGTTTTAGTTACGTAAAACAAAATCTGTGAATAGGTCTATATCGGAATTTTTTTCTCGAGATCGACTCAAAAAGCACTCGCGATCGACTTGTCGATCGCGATCGACCGTTTGAGCACCCCTGGCCTAAAACTTCGCTTGCAAACGTTCAATTCTAGAATAAATATTGAATTTGAAAATAATAATAAAATTTGAAAATTGTAACAATTTTCAAATTCCTCTGCTCCAAGAACTCTCAAAAGACGTATAATACGATATACATGACGTAAACTCTCTAACTCTATCCGCTATCACGTTAACTCCTTACATATTCGTGTAATTGAAACGTATCAAAAATATCACAGTTTTTAGAGTAGCTGACACCAAGAACATGCATATTCTGAACCAAGAAAAATTTTTGTAATACTATCATTAAAACCATACAAAATTTATTGACCCTCACCTCTCTTCCTTTAAAGCTATATCGTTTAAATACTATACATTCTATCCCTACTATAATTATTATATTTATACCAAATTTGATATCGATATCTCGTTTGGTTCGAGAGTTATCGTACATCAGAGTCGCATATCGACGGAAATAAGAGACTGTGTTTCTCGTGGCCTATTGATCTTCAAACGTGGAGAAATGCGAAAGTCTCGGAGAATATTTTTTTACGAATCTAATATTTTTCTTTTCAAGGGAAGTAAAGGTTTACATAGTACAATTTAACACATATACTGAAAAGTTTTTGGTCTGACACATAGATGTCGCCCTTTTAAAGAAATCCATATGATTTTTAGGAAGTACCAACCTTCAAAAGATACGTGTCAAAATTTCATGACATTTCGACGATTAGTTCACAAGTTACGCTGGTTTAGTGACGCTACTTTTGTTATTTTCAAAACAATGAAAAACATCGAATTTCGTGTGTTGATTAAACACTGTTTTTTGATGGGAAAGAATATCGTTCAAGCAAAGCAATGGCTTGAGAGATGTTACGGAGACTCTGCCCCTGGAAAATCACTCATTATTTACTGGTATGCTGAATTTAAACGCGGTCCTACAGATACGCTAAAGGCCCTGGATGCCCAGATGAGGTGGTTACAACGGAAAACATCAAAAAATCCACAAAATTGTGGCGTGAGACAACTGATACCCTAAAGATATCAAAAGAACGTGTTGGTCATATTTTGCATGAACATTTGAGAACATGAGAAAGCTCTGTTCGAAATGGGTACCACGTTTGCTCACAATGGACCAAAGACAACAACGTGCTGATGATTCTGCGCGCTGTTTGGACCTGTTTAAGCGCAATAAAAAGGATTTTTCATACAATATATGACAATGAATGAAACATGGATCCACCATTAAAACACCGGAATCCCGGTGAAAGCCGCCCGAAGCGACCAGAGACAAAGCAGTCGGCGGGAGTGTTTTGGCCTCTGTATTTTGGGATGCGCATCGACTATCGTGAGAAGGGAAAAACCATCACTAGCGAATATTATATAAAGTTACTGGTGCGTTTGAAGGCAGAAATCGCAAAAAAACGGCCTCAAATGAACAAGAAAAAAGTGCTCTTTCATCAAGACCATGCACCGTGTCACAAGTCAATGGTTACGATGGCAAAATTGCATGAATTAAAGTTCGAATTGCTTCCTCATCCACCGAATTCTCCAGATTTGGCCCCCAGCGACTATTATCCATTTCTCAGACCTCAAAAAAAAATGCTCGCGGGAAAGAGATTTGGCTCCAATGAAGGAGTTATCTCCGAAACTGAGGCCTATTTTAAAGGAAAAGACAAGTGCTTCTACAAGAAAGGTATAGAAATGTTAGAAAAGCCTTGGACTAATTGTATCGCTCTTGACGGAGACCAAGTGGAATTTAACACTACAAAAACCCAGGTGGCAGTTTTTTCTAAAAAAGTTAACGTTGCTGAACCCGACATAGTTTCCCCCTGGCACTCCATTCCCCTAGCATCTTCGCTCAATTTGTTGGGCGTTAGTTTGGGAGCAAATATGTCCTAGCATGAACATGTTGCAGGCATAGCAAGGAGAGCTTCTCAAAAGTTGGGAATATTATTTAGAACCAGAAAGCTTTACACCCCACAACAACTGTTAATTCTTTACAAAGCCCAAATTCGACCAACTATGGAATACTGCTCCCACGTTTGGGGCTCCGCTCCCAAACATACACTGCATTTGTTAGATTCTGTTCAGAGAAGAGCGGTCCGTCTGATTGGGGACCCGGAATTAACCGGCGGCCTTGATTCGCTGGAACATCGAAGAACGGTTGGCGACTTGAGTCTGTTCTACAAGTATTTTCATGGAAAGTGTTCGAAGGATGTAGCCCGCTTAATTCCTCCCAAAGCGGTGCATGTTAGAAATACACGTCGCGCTGGTGCTTCACATCCGTATGAGGTTCAGCTTGTTACTCCGCGTACAACGCTTTTCAAGCAATCTTTTATATGGAGAACGTCATCCCTTTGGAATAATTTGCCCAGCGCTGTGTTTGCCACCGAGTACAATTTACAACGATACAAGAATAACGTGAATCGCTTTTTCCGCACTCGTGCCGCTCCTGGAGCGCTTTAGGGACTTCCCTGCAGCACGTGTGCTAGACCCATAAAAAAAAAAATATTGAATAAAATCGAATTGTGCAAAAAAATATGTTTTAAGTAGCTAGACCAAATACTTTTCAGCCTACGTGTTAGTCTGCTGCAGCTACTGAGGCAACAGAGCAATCTAAGGAAATATACTGATATTTCGTATCAATATATTTTAAAGAAGACATAACCGTACAAGTTGATATAATAACAGAAGAAGGGCTACTTAAAATTAATCTCCCTGTAATCTCGTCTATCTTAGTAATTTATATCAGTTGTTTTTAAATTTGCTCAGTTCTTGTAGTAACATAACTCTGTTCTATAACTATACGACTACATTTCTAACGCACCACTGATGGAAGCGAAGCAGTGAACTTTTAGTTCTCTCGGATTATACGGACATGAATTTTGATAACGATCACTAATTTAATTCGAGTTTGACCATTGTTAGCGACCATACTACATAGTAACCTCTAAATCGTAACAGAATTTGTAAAATTCGTCACTTTGGATCTATTCTTTTTAACCGACTTCACAAAGGAGAAGGTTCTCAATTCGACGCGTATGTATTTTTTTAATGTATGTTCCCGCATAACTGATTTGGATGATTATTTTTTAATCGAAAGAATACATATTCGAGATGATTCCATATAAATTTTATTGAAATTGGTTATGTAGTTTCTGAAAAAATTCTGAAAAACTTAAATTTTTGTAATAAAACAATGATAACTCTAGCAAATATGTACCTATTTGGATTGGACCTTTTTTTATTGGAGAGAGTACACATTCGAGATTGTCTCATATAAATTTTATTGAAATTGGTTTTGTAGTTTCTGAAAAACCTATATTTTTGTAATAAAACACCGATAACTATTTAATAAAAAAAAGCGACTTCAAAAAACAGCACACAAAATAAAAACAGTTTTTCTTTTTTTTTATGAGTCTAGCACGCGTGCTGCAGGGAAGTTCTTGAAGCGCTCCAGGAGCGGCATGTGTGCGGAAAAAGCGATTCACGTTGTTCTTGAATCGCTGTAAATTGTACTCGGTGGGAAACACAGCGCTGGGCAAATTATTCCAAAGGGAAGATGTTCTCCATATAAAAGACTGCTTGAAAAGCGTTGTACGTGGAGTAACAAGCTGAACCTCATACGGATGTGAAGCACCAGCGCGACGTGTATTTCGAACATTCACCGCTTTGGGAGGAATTAAGCGGGCTACATCCTTCGAACACTTTCCATGAAAATACTTGTAGAACAGACTCAAGTCGCCAACCGTTCTTCGATGTTCCAGCGAATCAAGGCCACCGGTCAGTTCCGGGTCTCCAATCAAACGAACAGCTCTTCTCTGAACAGAATCCAACAAATGCAGTGTATGTTTGGGAGCGGAGCCCCAAACATGGAAGCAGTATTCTATAGTTGGTCGAATTTACAGTTATTGTGGAGTGTAAAGCTTTCTGGTTTGAAATAGTATTCCCAACTTTTGAGAAGCTCTCCTTGCTATGCCTGCAACATGTTCATGCCAGGACATATTGGCTCCCAAATTAACGCCCAACAAATTTAGCGACGATGCTAGGGGAATGAAGTGCCCCGTGGTGACCCGGAGTGGAATTTGCAATTTAAATTGATGACTGGGAAATATTTTTCACAAAAAAAAACACCATTTCAAAGTCCTGGTAGGGCAGATTTTTGTCAAAAAAGAATCCCTACCTTCAGTGGTACTTTAGTAGCTTAAAATTTAATTTAAAAAATCGATTATCGGGGACAAACATTTTTCACAAAAGAGAACCACAAATAAATCAAAAATTTCCGTTTCTAAAGGGCATATGTTCGACATCCATAAGGAAAGACTAGCAGATGCCCACTCTTCTTAGCTGTGCTAACAAGAGTCGGTTTGCAATATATTATGTAACGCAATTGTCTGTGTTCTTCAACTCAAATTATTTGAAAATTTTATAGCAACCAGTATAAGGAACTAGGATACGATTTAGAGTCACTTCAAATAGGTTTCTGAATGAAATTTTGATTCAACCAATATCCCGTAAAACATAACCAATTTATTTTTGGTTAAATATTTATTTTATCAAATTAGTGAGCAGCTAACTAACATGTTTCTACTAAAAAATAATATTTTGTTTTTGGAAATTTAGCAACCAAGATCAGTTGCATGTATCCTTAATTTAGGCCAGAGGTAATTCTCGTCGGAAATAAGAACGGGAGAATGATTGTCCTCATCGCCTCCAGACAGGAGTCCATCTCGACTTCTGGATTGGCATCAAGAAACTTGGGAGATAATGGTTTCCGCCAAGGGTTTTATTTTAGATTTTAATCAAATACGTTGTGCATACTGTAGCTTTCATATGGTACAATACTAGCTCACACTCATGAAGTTACTTTAAAAAATTAAGAAAATATAACAAGATTAAAAAAAAAAGATTTATTTCATTGACTGATTTTTTTCCCATAGCTGAAAGTATATTGTATATTAGAAGATGACATAAACTTATATATGCCTATCTACTCAAAAAATTAATTATACTAGATATGAGTAGAATACTCCGGTTCCAGGGTGGAAAAAACTTGCGTTAGAGACGTGGTGCAAGTCATAACTTGAAAATCTGCCTAGTAATGGGTCTGCAGATTATAGAATTACCCTCACCTTGAAAATGGTATCTATTGTCAGATTGTCGTTAGTTTGATCTTCTCTGTCAGTTATTAGTTTAATTATTGGAGCGATAACATAAAGAACCTCGCTGTGGTCTGATGGATAGTGGCTTTTGATGAGTTTCTCTAAATTTTATACGTTTTCTAGTTTCCAGAGTCACAATCAAATATTGTTATGTGTCTAACTGAACACTATAGATAGTTTATTAGATGCGAGTCTTTAAAGTTAACTTGTGGAAACTTACAAATTTTTGAAAAGTTAGGACTGAAGATAAAAAATGCGCTGATCTGTGCTGTCTTCTGGAATTATACGGTCTCAGATGGATTGTGTTGGATGGAGCCAACTGCCTAGATAATATTTTGCTTAATTTTTCGCAACATAAATTACGATATTTCACTCATTAATACATCTATTTCCAACTACTTAAGGCAAGTCATTAAAATTTCAATAATCTCAGATAATACTACATTAAAAACTACTAAAATAGCTTGCAGGCCTATCACTAGATTTAGTAAGTTTCTTTTTTATAACTGCATTCAATAAATCAACTGGAATCTTTTAAGTTCTTGCCCTAAGGTAAATAAAAAGTTTTCAATGATAACTGTTAGTCAGGTGCTTTTCATGAATCGTATAACTTTACGCCATTCTGGCATAAGAAATAAAATAATCCTTTCATATATTCATACGCCACTCGTTACTTTGGTTAGACAGATATTAGAGATAAATTTAACATACTCATACTATCGAGTGAAAGTTATAGCGTTCATTAAACCATTTATAATATATATAAAATGCAACGTCTCTGTCTGTCTGTCTGTCCGTCCGTTAGTGCGCTTATCACTGGAGAACCACTTATCCGATTTACGTACTTTTTTTTTTAAACATACATATGTTCTCTGGCCAGGTTATAGGCTATATTTTGTTACGATAGGCAGCCTAAGAAATGAGCAGTGACGATAAAAGTGAATGAAGTCGGAAAAAAGTTTGCCGCTAGCTCGTTCCCTTGCAATACACAGCCTAAACCATTAAATATGGAACATTACTATGTAGCAGAGAATATCTATAGTCTATAATCTATAATATATATAAAATGCAATGTCTCTCTGTCTGTCTGTCTGTCCATTAGTGCGTTTATCACACGAGAACCACTTATCCGATTTACGTGTCTTTTTTTAAATTCGTACATATATTCTTTAGCCAGGTTATATAATATTAATAATAATCTATATCTATAATATGTACAAAATGCAACGTCTCTCTGTCTGTCTGTCTGTCCGTTAGTGCGCTTATCCCTCGAGAACCACTTATCTGATTTACGTGATTTTTTAAATTCATACATATGTTCTCTGACCAGACTATAGATATATATTTTTATTACATCTATAATATATATAAAATGCAACTTCTCTCTGTCTGTCTATCTGCCTGTCTCTCTGCCTCTGTTTGTCTGTCCATCACTGGAGAACCACTTATCCGATTTACGTGCTTTTTTTTAAAACATACATATGTTCTCTGGGCAAATTTTCTATCTATAATATATATAAAATGCGACATCTCTATGTCTGTCTGTCTGTCCGTTAGTGCGTTACGTGCTTTTTTTTAAACATACATATGTTCTCTGGCCAGGTTATAGGATATTTTTTTATTGCATTAGGTAACATAAAGAATAAGCAGTGACGATAATAGTCAATCAAGTGGGAAAAAAGGTTACCGTTAGCGCGTTCTCTTGCAATACACTGCCTAAACCATTAAATATGGAACAATGTCATGTTGCTAAGAATATAATATATATAAAATGCAATGTCTCTCTGTCTGTCTGTCTGTCGGTTAGTGCGCTTATCACTTGAGAACCACTTATCCGATTTACGTGTTTTTTATAAATTTATACATATGTTCTATATAATTCGATATAAGCCTAGATAATGGGAGAAAAGTATAAATAATGGAAGATAAGGAGAAATAAAGAAAGATAAACAGAGATAAGTCTAGATAATGGGAGTTATGGTGACATAACGGGAGATAAGGAGAAATAATGGGAGATAAGGAGAAATATTGCAAGATAAGTCGAGATAAGCCTAAATAATGGGAGATAAAGTGAGATAATGGGAGATAAGGAGAAATAATGGGAAATAATGGGAGATGAGCAGAGATAAGCCTAGATAATGGAAATTATGTATAGATAATGGGAGATAAGAAGAAATTATGGGAGATAAAGGGAAATAATGGCAGATATTTTATTACGTTAGGTAACATAAGGAATAAGCAGTGACGATAGTAGTGAATCAAGTCCACGCGAGCGGAGCCGCTGGCACGGCATATATAAAAGAAAATCTTCGGTGGTAGCATCATTTTTTGACAATTTAAGGTACGGACGAGAATTAAAAAATAAACCTAAACTTGACTAGCACGATAGTTCCTTTTAAACTTTATAGATGGTCATTTATCGTCATCTTCAAAACGCGCACGAAATCCTACTAAAAAGTGGCAATTTTAGAACATTTCTAGTAAAAATCTTATTGATAAATGTAACAAACCTCCTCTGTATGTCAATCGACAGTTTTGATATTGTTATTTTTTTAAAAATAATGCCATCTATATGTAAAGAGTTACGACCTCGGCTCTCTTCTAAGCGAGCAGTAACATTATTGATTACCTATCGAAAACTTTAGTTTTGAGAAATACCGACAAAATATTAATACCCCTTAACCTCGGGACTACATCACTTTTTTTGGAAATCGAATTAATTTGATTAATTAACGACGTTCAGTAAAACTTTCATACGTAAAAGGCCAGTTCAGCTCAATTGAAAGGCTCCATAACAACTTTTTAAACACTATTGTACGACCTAGGCCCTAATGAGCCAAACAAATTTAAACTTATTAACTTATTTACTTAACAATTAATTATATTATTTCTTAAAAAAGCCCTTATAAAAAATAGATTGGTGTACAAGAACTTTTCCCATTTCTTAATTTATTTCAACATTTCAACTTTACAGGGACTATATCAATCAATACTAGGGACTATATCAATTTCTTATCACATGAATTTAGAAAACTCTTTCAATTACAGTGGGATCTTGAGGACACTAGTAACAAGCTCTGGGAGCTAAAGTCAGATGTTCATCCCCCCCTACATCACCTCTCACTGAAGAGAAAGCAAAATACTACAGTTAGAAGATTAGCCATTGGATATACTTTTCAGACCCACTCTCATCTGCTTAACAAGGAAAATCCTCCCCTCTGTTCCGTTTGTCTCTTCCCTCTCACAGTAAAGCATATCTTTGAAGCACATCACTTCTCTGATTTACGGAATAAACATAACATACCTTCTAATTTAAAATCGGCCATACTCACCTATAAATCCATTTACAAACAAATTGACGAATTTCTAAGACATCAACTTCAGAGTATAACCCCCAACACTCTCGGGCGCTACCTAGGTAGTCGATACGCCCTACCCGCTTAAATAAATCAATCAAAATCAACTTTACAACAACATAAGGAAGTTGTAGAACGAACATTTATTTAACCACTGGTGAGTATTACATTCCCGTGGCCGATTCTCCGACGGCAGCAATTTGTCCACGATTTCCCTGCCACCCTCTTCCCCTCCCAGGGGATCTCCTCACGCAGCAAATGCCGCCCTATGTTTACTTTGGGGAAATGGTCGACAAACTTGTTTTTTGCACAGTCAGGTAAAGGTAAAATCAAACTTTCAAGCGATAAATATACACAGTAATTGACTAAGTAAAGTTTTAAAGATAAATTGAATTTTTAGAAGTATTTTTAAAATGTAGAAATAAAAGAATACTAAAAGTTTTGCAGGATGTCTCAAATATAATAGAAGCCCCTTGAGATAAAATGGTGCAAATACTAACTGGACACTATTGATCGATTATCTAACATTAGGGAATTAGTCGTTAAGTGTTCGTTAGAATGCAATGTCCGAGAAAAAGTCTGAATTTACGAGTAGAATTACGAATACTGCCTTATTTGAGATTCCAGAACCAGAACTGAACCCTAATTTTTTCACGAAAATTGAAAATTTAGACTTGACATAGACTTTAGATTTGAGGTAAGTACCCCCCGAATGTCGGTAATAAGCTCGAAGGAGATTTTTAAGTACCAAAATTTTATTCTTATTATTTGTGGCTCTAAATTCTTACTCATATAAACATATTCTTTCCGTTGTGCCCACAAATATTTTCAGCAGCTTTAGTGACTAGCTTCACCGGTTCCTCGATGCCTTAAATGTGAACAGTGAAGTGAGAGACCTTCAGCATATTTTCCAAAATTGACTTTATTTCTTCTTTGGTGAGTTGTGCACAAACGATGATTCCGATAACTTGCTCTTCTACCAATCAACCATGGTCGTAACACATCATTATATATAGCAAAAATCTGTGATCAATATAGAATATTTAATCATACTACCACTACATTGACTTCCGCTGTCCTTGTTGATCTCAACCTCGAGACTCACCAAGGTAGCTTAGCAATCAGGAGGGGCACGTACGGGGTATAAGAAAGCGCTACAAATATTAAAAATAGGCCGTGTAATTTGATGATCGGAAAGATGACACTACATCCAAGCAGAGGATTGTAAGTAGTTCTGGAAGCAAACAAAAAAGGAACATATCGCCATAAGGTACCTACATCGGTCATATGATTCTAGATAGCGATTTAAAAGCAGAGACTGCTTAGCCTCACGAGTATGTCCGCTTGCAATAGCAAATCGATCATCGCTAGACGAACAGACGGAAGTGTGGCGATTTCAGACAGGTAACTCAGTGGTCCTTTAAATTGGCCATCTGCTTGAACTACAGCTTTTGGTACGACGTATGTTGTTCAATCTGGAGGAAATTACTTGTGTCAATTCATACATATGAAATATCAGACAACACTCTTCTGATTGTGAATTACCTCCTATTGTTAACATACTTACAATGCAGTCAAAAGCGAGCGTTCAAGCAGAGGTGAGAGCTAAACTCGGCTCTAATAAGCTATATTTCTTGGATATAGCAACTGCTGTTAAGTCTACTTGCTCCAGATATTATCAGTCGAGATCCTGGCAATATGAATCAAGCCCTCTACATGACCAGAGGAAACTGAATCCTTCGCCTTTACATATCAGAGGAAAAGGTCATTATCATGATAAAATTTGTGTGTGCCATAGAGGTCATATTGTAGCTCCTTAGTGTACTTCTCCCAATAGGTCTTTTTTATCGTTGCATTTTCTCTGTTCATTTTGTTTCTTATCTCTTCGTATCTCAGTTATTCCTTAAGGGTGTTATACTATGCAATAGTCGACGTTGCTAGTCTGTCGTTTATCCTTATTTCGCGCCAGCGTCAACATCCGTGTATCTGTCGCATTCCGAGGCTTTGGTTTATTACTGTGAGCAGTTTGAGTAATCACCCTCAGTAGGTTGCTAGCCTTGCTTAGGGTTTAGTCTATTTTGGTCTGTAGGTGGTATTTTATTTCCCCCCTATCCGCAGATAAACGAGGAAAGTAGTACAAGATAGTTTTCGAGATCAATTGGGGTTTCTCGTCGATCAACGAAAACAAAATTACGAAAGCACTAATGACGGCAATACAGCTCGACGTTTTTTTGAAAATGCAGAAATGTCGTCAAAAATAACAGGTATGGACAAAGATCTCATCAATCGATTCCACGTTATTTTGCAAGCAATTTCCTGCGGTTTTATTAAAATCGACGTCGAAAAGTTCAAAAGATAACTGAAGATACAGTTCGTAAATTCGTAGAATTGTATTCGTGGTATAATATGTCAACGACTGTCCATAAAGTGCTTATCCACGGGCACAAAATAATCAAATCATTAGTGCGTCCAATCGGACAATTATCAGAGGAAGCTAAAGAATCGAGCAACAAATATATAAAACAGTTCCGGAAGGACTTTGCCAGAAAGTGCAGTCGCGTCAAAAATTTAGAAGATGTTATCCATAGATTATTAGTATCCTCTGATCCGTTGATCTCCAGACCACTACCACCAAAAAACTGAAATCTTTGTCCCCACACGCGGTAGAGTCGTTAGCTTCACCATCTGTAGCTAAAGTTAATAATAGTATTGTAAGTAATTCCAGCGATGAAGAATACCATACAACTGAGCATGAAACTGACAGTGAGTAAGAATTGTAAATTAAAATAAAATTGTATATAGTAATAATCACTTTCCATGATATTGTAATAAAAATTAGACTTGATATATTTTACTTATTTTTAATTTGTGATCAGCACTCTTCGGAATACCGATACATACAGTTTTGCGGAAGTTTTATAAAAAAATACATGACATTTTTCCAAAAATACTTCGCCATTTTGGAGAAGCCATTTTTTTAAAAATTATTTTTTCCAAAAATACTTCGCCATTTTGGAGAAGCCATTTTTTAAAAAATTTGGACTTCATATTCGTAATCAGCTAGTCCAAAAACCCATATATACAGAGTTTCATGAAAATAACTCACGTTTTTTCAAAAATAGCCCGCCCTTTTGTTTTTTAAAAATTTAACTTCATATTCGTGAACAGCGGTCTCGAAAACTCCGACATACCGAGTTTTGTCGAAATCGAATAATACGTTCATATTTTGGCCAGCTTTTCGGGATAATTTTCTTCTGTGCGGCCGCCGGTCAATCTTTAAACTCACCGGTTAGGGCGTTCCACGTACCTCCCCTCTGGATGCGTCCGATAAGAAATAGACAACTCCACACAGAATATTGATGATAATTATTGGAAACTATAAATTGTTATTCTGTAATATATTCTTTAGTTTTAATACCGATTTTTAATTAGAGCGATTAGGTTTCAGTAAATTTATTCTATACAGGATGTCTTAGACGTGTGATCACACATTCTAACTTTCATAAGATAAATAAAATTGCTTTTTATAATTTTACTGTATATGTTTTATAACATGGCATCCTAAAGTACCCAAGAAACAAGACTTATTAATTGAAAATAAAGTTTAATGTTCCACATCATTTATTTTAATCGATCTCCTTCAGCTTTAATATAACGTTTGGTAAGGTTAATTATTTACCTAAATGTGTTTTAGTAAACTGTTGAGGGTTGTAGTTACTGCCGCTTGAGCGTTTTCAAGGGTATCGTATTATTTTTGTATCATTTTTCTTTCATTGTATAAATCAAATTGGAGAAGAGAAAGAAGTCACGGGTTGCCTATTTATTTGAATACGTCAAGTGATCCACTACAAAAACTTGTTTTTTTTTTAACCTGTCTTAAAATGGCCTAACGAATATGGTAATCAACCTGTGAATAAGAATTGGAGAATTTAATTTACGAAGAATTTATCTTCAATCACTTTTTTTAATGTTGACTTTGTTTAACTGATGGATGGATGGATATTGTGGGGATTAGGTGCATCGACTACTAAGGTCATTTAGCACCCCGTATCATGATGATTTTTTAAGTATGATTTGTGATATTTTCCATTATATCAGATAAGTTGGGAATGTGGAATCTTTGGCACAATGATACTACTCAGTATATATCACCACTACACCAAACACTTTATTTTTGCACTCAACGCGGGTTTCGCTAACCATGTTAGCTTCATCAGAAGCGATGATTGACTAAAGCTAAACTACAAATCTACCCTATTTATACTTAGCCTAACCCTTGAATTACTCAAGCGGAACTAATGACATAGGCAAGGCCATCAGTTCCGGTCAAGTAACCAGTAGAGGGGACTATAAGGAACAGGCCCTCTGTCTTTATTTAAACTACTTTTACATTTTATGATTTCCATACTTTCGTATGCGTTCAACAATCAAAGATACAAAGAAAACAAATATTGATGATTTTGTTTCTAAATTAAATAGCCGGTATGATTCCATTAAATTCACTTACGAAGTTGAGAACAAAGGACAATTGCCTTTTCTAGATATTTTAATTATTAAAAATAATAATAGATTAGAATTTGATATATATAGGAAGGACACAGTAACAGATAGATATATTCCTAATGACTCATTTCATTGCAAACAACATAAATTAGCTTCATTACATTTTTTAGTTCATCGTTTGGTCACTTTCCCTCTGAATAGAAGAATAAAGAAAGGAATCGTATTAGAAATATAACTAGAGTCAATGGTTATGACGATGACTTAGTAAATAAGCTAATAAATAGACATAAGTTTAGGTTTAATATTCAGAATTCCACCTTTTTTACACGCGAAGAAAATGACACCAAGTATGTCTCCATACCATATAATCCGAAATATAGCAAGGAACTCAATAAGGTATTTAATAAGGTAGGCCTCACCTTAGTCTATAAGTCATCAGACAATCTGAGGAATATCTTAGGAAATCCCAAAGATAAGATTCCTAATTGTGAAAAAAGTGGAATTTATGAAATTAGTTATAATGATTGTGACAAAAATATGTTAGGCAAACTAAAAGGTCAATTAAAACAAGATTTAAAGAACACTTAGCACACTTAAAATACAATAGAACAGAAAAGTCTAGCATTGCCGAACATGCCCTTGAAACTGATCATACTGTAACATTAGATAATCTAAGATTAATAAAAAATGTATCTGATAGGAGATTGTTGAACGCATACGAAAGTATGGAAATCATAAAATGTAAAAGTAGTTTAAATAAAGACAAAGGGCCTATTCCTTATAGTCCCCTCTACTGGTTACTTGACCGGAACTGATGGCCTTGCCTATGTCATTGAACGCATACGAAAGTATGGAAATCATAAAATGTAAAAGTAGTTTAAATAAAGACAAAGGGCCTATTCCTTATAGTCCCCTCTACTGGTTACTTGACCGGAACTGATGGCCTTGCCTATGTCATTAGTTCCGCTTGAGTAATTCAAGGGTTAGGCTAAGTATAAATAGGGTAGATTTGTAGTTTAGCTTTAGTCAATCACCGCTCCTGATGAAGCTAACATGGTTAGCGAAACGCGCGTCGAGTGCAAAAATAAAGTGTTTGATGTAGTGGTGATATATATTGAGTATTATATCAGATGATAATAGTCATGCTCTTTTAGGTAATTCTCAATGCGATTTATATGGGATAGAATTTCGTCAGATGCTAGGATCTGTTTCATACTCGGTTGTAAAAGATTCCTTTCTCTAGATTGCTTGGAGTGAGAAGAGTCAAATATATGTTTCACCATGAGTGTTAACTGGCAAATCGAGCAGATGGGAGCAACTTCGTTTTTTAGTAGATGAGAGTGAGTGAGGTAGGTGTGGCCAATTGCGAGTCTTCTCCATATGGTGTTTTGCCTTCGTGTGAGAGATTGATTGTGTAGGGGAGGGTAAACCATGGGTTTGAGTTCCCAGAGTTTATTTGAAGATTCATCCAAATCCCACTGTAACTGGAAGAGGTATCGATATACGTGTTTAATGTGATTGAAATAATCATTTGGATGGCTTTCTTCACTTATTTGGTGGCCTTGTTGCACTTCTTTTTTGCATGATAATCCGCTTTACATTGCCCACGTGTGAGGGAATCCAGAGAAAAACTATAGAAATGTTTCGGTGGTTTGCTATATATAAAAGATCAGATATTTGATTTAAATAAGTAAATTTAGTATTGCTCTTCTTTATTGATTCCAATGCACTCATTGAGTCGGAGACAATTAGGTATTTGCCCATTTTCCCTTCGTTTATTACATGTCGTAAACTTTCTTTTACAGCAAAAAGTTCCGAGATGAATACCGTGGAGTGAAGTAGGAATTTAAAAGTTTTGATTGTACGATTGTGAATAAATGCTGCACCGATCCCTAGATGGGATTTGGAGCCATCAGTATATATAGTTGAAAAATCAGGGTGATACTTATTAATTCTTTCAAGAGAGAGAGCATGTAGAATGGGTTTTGGTGAAGAAGATTTGCAGTATTTGCTGAGGGAGAGATCGACTATAGGTTTTGGGGAACGCCATGGAGGAAAGGTGGTAAAAGTGGGGTATTTGAAAGATGGTGGAGACAGGTTGTGAGTAGAAAGAATGATTTTTATTCTAAGTGGAATGGAGAGAGGGGGGAAGAGATTTATATTTCTTCTGTGAATATTAGAGAGATCTAATGAAAGTCTGTTGGAGGTTCGATATAAAGAAGATATATAGAATTTCATCAGTGAAAGTTGTCTGGTCAAATGTAAGGGGGGGAATAGATGAAATGCTCTGAAGGCCGGGGATGAGGAGGTTCGAAAGGCGCCAGTAGCTAGTCTAATTGCTTGATTCTGTATTGGATTGAGTTGTTTCTTGATATTTAGGCTAGCCGAATCATAAATGAAGTCGCCATAGCTCAATTTATACAAAACGAGGGACTTATAGATATGAGTAAGAGAGGGGAAATCCGAACCCCACTTGGTGCTGGATAGGGATCGCAGAATGTTTAAATCCTGGGAGGTACGGGTTTTAAGGCGTTTTATATGAGAAACCCAAGTCATTTTACATACAAAGATAAGTCCTAGGATGTTAAGAGAATCGACTATTGGAATTAGAGTATCATTAATTGATAGAGGGTTGATTCTGGAGCATTTTCTGG
Organism: Pachyrhynchus sulphureomaculatus; assembly: GCA_019049505.1. NCBI lineage: Eukaryota > Metazoa > Arthropoda > Insecta > Coleoptera > Curculionidae > Pachyrhynchus > Pachyrhynchus sulphureomaculatus. The sequence continues at coordinate 44,070,606 of CM032449.1, forward strand.
ATTTACAAAAATGAATTTGTGAAGATTTGGTTGGAGAGAAGGAATATCCATGGTTGGCTGTCCATCTATCAAGAACTAAGAGAGCTCGGTTTAGAACAGAGGTAATTGGGAAGAATAATAGATAATTATGTCATCAGCAAAGAGTTTATATTTTACATGCGGGGGGATTACCTTGGTAATGGATTTTATAGCGATATGGCGATGGCAACAGAATGGGGCTGAGGACAGATCCTTGGGGGACCCCAAGTGATGACGAATAAATTTGGGACATATGACCATTTGCCCTTACTTGGAAAGTGCGAGATGAGAGCAAGTTACGGATGAAAATCGGAAGAGCACCTCTAGCTGATTAAGGATATGACGACTATTTGTTCTCTCAAAGGCATTGGTTAGGTCTAAGGAGTTTAAAACTAAGCGCTCTCGTCTGTGGAGCGCCCATCGTATATCGGCATCCAGCGAGGCTAAATGATTCATGGATGATCTGAATTTCCTGAAAAAATGTGGAACGCTTCACGATTTTGCGTGTCATACTTGCGCAGGGGCCATGCTAATCTTCTCTGTATCGTTCCAATTTTAGTATATGTACTTGTTTAACTGAATTTAAAACGTCTCAACTTTTCCTCGTTCGTAAGCAACTCACAGTCACTTTGAAAGGGTTGCTCTGGTAGACTTGAGTAAGGGATAAATATTCATCACCGTTTGGTTCTCAAGCATTACTTCGTTTCAATTACCAACTTTAACACATATGCCATTGGCATTCCTTGTTTGAGACTTATTGTTGTCTGTTCGTGAAGCACATTGTTACACCTACAATTTTAACTGAGATGATACTAGAGATGGCGCTAGTTTATTTTCGTATATTTTATTTCTCCTGGGGTATAGAGTATATAATTTTATAAAATAAACTATTCTTCTGATTAATTGTCGCTCGTCTCTAGCCTATCCTATTATATCTCTTGTATTACCTTCCCAAAGATCTTTGACCAATATTTCTCATAAAAAAGTTTTCTTGCGGTCGACATTAACCCTTATAATCGATGTTTATGAAATTGAGCTTCGGGTATTAACGCTGTTAACGTCTCAAATTGCTTCTTATCAGATTAAAGGCAATGAAGAGCCGCATTAACCGACTAATTCGCCTTTAAAAACATAATTAAATTTTCCTGCTATTAAAAGTTTACGTTCTGCTCTTGCAACATTTAAAGCAGTCATGATACATAAGTATTTTTTTTCGTTGTATTTTTTATTTGTGTCAAAAAGCAGGAACCGTTTTGGATCTTTACCACATTTACCATAATTTGTTTAAATTTCAAATTACTTTTACTTACAAGGTCTGCATAAGCGCAGATGATAAAATTACTGAAATTAGGGTAAATGTGGGTAGATTCCCTAGAGGGATAGATGCCGAAGTACTCACATAGCGACTTGTACGAATACGACGTTCGCAGTGTTTTGTCTTTTGTAACCTTACCTCTTCCCTCCCACCAGTCAACGCCGAGCACTTCGCTAGAACGGACGTATCACGAGTTGTAGAGACAAAACCATTTTATGCAACGACAGATTAATGGATTTTATGTTTATACTAATCTTTATACGCTCGGAACTTTTGATTTTATAAAGTAAGTACTTATATTTTTTGTATTTATGAGCTATATATGTATCAAATAAGACCAATTAAAGGTTGTTTACGTTTTTTTTTAATACCATTTAATTGCAAAATTGGGAGGGCGTCTATCCCCACAATGAAGGATAGATGCCCCAGGTTTTGTGAGTATAGATGCCCTCGAGGCATCTATCCCACGAAGCATCAGATCATGTACTTAATAAATTATTTTTTCGTTTTCTAGACATGCCACGAAAGTACGTGCGCAAAGCAGGTGCGAAACCTTGAGGTGTGTGGACTGAAGACGCTCTTTTAGCCGCCTTTGAAGACCTGAGACAAAACAAAAGTTCTATTAATGAAATTTCTCGTCAGTATGGTATTCCATCTAGAACCCTAAGAAGACGATTTGCGAAACAGGAATCGAAAAAATTAACACTAGGTAAATATCTAGGGTTTTAAAAATTTAAATACAAATCTTTACCGTTTATTTATTTCCGGATTAATTTATTTTTAGGGAAACTCCCGGGTTTAGATTTCAAAAATGAAAAACGCATCGTCGCACATGTTCAAAAATTAGAGGCTGCAGGATTTCCTGTAATACGAGATATGATACGAAGACTAGCTTTTGAATTTGCTAAAAAACTTGGCGTAAAACATAACTTTAACAAAGAAACTTGCAAAGCTGGGCCTCATTGGCTACAGTCTTTTCTAGAACGTCATTCAGAACTTAACGTTCGACAAGCTGAAGGTTTATCCGTTGCTCGAGATCAGGGACTGAATCGTGAAGAAGTTAACAAGATGTTTGAGCTCTTGCTTCAGGTTTTAATAAAGCATGATTTACTGGACAAGCCAGACCGTATATTTAACATTGACGAAACTGGTGTCCAATTGAATAATAAACCTGGAAAAATTATTGCTACGAAGGGTGCCAAAATTGAGGTTAAAACTAGCTTATAAAAAAAAATTATTATTATATAACGATAAAATAATACAATGCGTAAAGTAAACAAACATAAATAGTCTGCTGGATAAGTATTTGTGACAATCTATATTAATAAAAGAGTATTTAAGGTAAGTAGAGTACTAATATTATTGTGTCATCTGGTAAATCAAAATATATTTTCGCCATATAAATGATTATAAAAATATATGATTATTCTTATTATTTGATTTTATTGTCCCATTTAGTTAACGTTGATTAAAATTGAGAAAATCTGGAATATTCTTTTATTTTTTCCTTAGGGCAACTATCCCACGAGTCAAAATACCAATGCGGCATCTAACCCACACATCTATCCCCGTCTATAGGGCTTTTTTTATTTTGTTTATAACGAAAGAAATAAAAACAAATAATATTAAATTATCCTGATTATATTCTTCATTGATAAGTACACAAACCAACACTAAAGGATAAGATTATTAAATGCTTACCTTCTGTATGATAATCGTACATTTCAAAAAGGTGGGCAACTATCCCACATTTACCCTATTTCAAGGAAAATATTTCTCGCTATCAGCAATTACAGCTGTAAGTAAATTTTAAAAAGTTTACCAACATAATACTTTTTAAGAAGTAATAATAATAAAACAATTTAGTTGTGCCTAGATATTTTGAAATCATTTTGATTTCTCTTGGTTACTGTCATGTCTAAGGTAAATTCTATTAAATAAGAAGGATCCCTTATTAAAATCAGGGCTGCACCTATAAGGAGAGGTAAGGGGATAGAGCCTGTTCCCCACAGAACGTACAAAGGAACATGAATCTACCAAAAAAGCCAACCCTAATTACAAAATAAGCGGTCAAGTGCAAGTTGAACTTGCACAATTAATGTTCCGTACGTTGATTGCTTTTAAAATAAAAATTTTTGTTACGGAAGTATAAAATGATCAGTGACTGCACAAAACACACCTCAAATGTATTTTCAACAAGGTTTGTTACCAATATTTACTGAAATCTAATGACTTTGAAATGTTTGTTTTTTTTATATACCAGATAAATTATTAAAGGTAATGCACTCGTGATAATTTTCGTTCAATCTACACCCCGTGGAGAATATTCTAAAATTTTTTCAAAATTTTTTGATAAGTACTTTTCGAGATAAGGCGGGCGGGCAGCGAGTTTTCGCGATCTTTTAAAAATAACACAAAGAAAAGTGCGCGCAAGTATTATATTATATATATTTACTTCCGATTTCACCCCCCAAACTAACCCCTTAAGTCAAGGTTTAACTCTCAAAACTACATGGCTCCGATGAGGCCATCAATTTCTATATTATTACCAAATTTCAACTTTCTATGTCAAATAGTTTCGGAGAAAAAATCGGGTGTGACAGACAGACACGGAAGTCATCTTATAAGTGTTCCGTACAGAACACTAAAAATAGTACAATAATTACCTAAAATATCTTCATTAGTTTTGTTTGATCTTCGATACCATGGTATCGTATTTATCTGAAAGAGTGTTTGTTTGGGTCTTGGAGTCACGTACTGTCACTATATGCGATCTTACATTGCCAAAGGTTGAAAATGTTGTGGTATTTTGAAAATATTGTCATTTTGGCTCAATTAAAGTAATACAAAAAAATTAGTCTTCAACTTTTCGAAATGGTGTCAAATATGAGTATTAAATCCAATCAAATTTGAATTAAATATTTAAACATTTATTTTTAAAGAAATTTTACAACGGTTATTTTTTAGCATATCTTTGTGGTTATCGGTATTTGAAGCATGCGCAGTATTATATTGAAGGAATTAAAAAAGAAATAGTTTTTATAACTCCTCAGCAACCAGTTCGTTATTTTATTAAGAAACTAACCTCAAATTTGTTAACAAGGAAAGGAAGCTGTCATGGTTTCGGTTGATAAGAACTTTTTTAGAATTAGTTGAAAGCTATAAAAAGTTTTCAATTAAGTTTCTATAATATCGAAGATATTTAGAAATAAGTATAATTAATCTTTCATACATTTTATATAAGCATGTGCGTCACGTACATATTTTAGTTTCCACAGACTTTAAGAGCAGCCATGGGTTCTCCACTATTTCTCTGATGGCGAATATTTTTATAGAAATTTTTGAATAAAGTGCCATAAGCTTAGCTTCCCTAAAACTAACATTTTGGTGCCGGTATGTTGATGACATATATATTAACTGGCCATATGGCGAAGAAAACCTGAATCCTTTCTATTTCTAAAACTACTGGTACAAAGGTAAACTAATAGCATTTCGGGGTATTCGATCAAAAAACGCCAACTTCTACCAATAGATATCTGAATGCTAATTCATACCATTGTCCTCCTAAAAAATTACCTGCTATCAACTTACTAGTATGTAAAGGTTACTCACTACGCGATAAAGATTCGATTTCGTTAGAAATAAATCAACCGACAAGTACTTTAAAAAGTAATGCAGATTGTACTTATGTTATCAAAAGTTAATTAACTGACTCGGCCGTTACTTGATAGAAATTCTTATTCACTGAGAATAAAACACTAAATTTTTAGTAAAATTTCCACATCTATTAATTTTTATACTTGACACGTGTTTCACTAAAACAATAGCTTTATCAAAAGTATAGGTATGGAAAGAAATAAACATATTTCGATGGTTTTATAAGTAATATTTATAGGTAGATTGTAACTAAAGGATAACAACAAAACATAATAATTATACAAATTATATATTCATTAAATAAATTCAACAATGAGGAATTTCCGAGGTCCAGTTGGTCATTTTTGTGTTTGTATTCTTTCTTTTATTGATCTCGAGGGTCTCAAATAAATTTAGTTTCTGCGATTTGTTCTGAACGTGTAAAATATGGAAATTATTATCACATACGTAATTCTCTTCTATTAAATGTTTGGCATATGTTTTACTTTTTAAAAAACTTTTATTATGTTCTAAAATTCTTTGTTCTAATGTTCTTCCTGTTTATCCTATGTAGAGTTTATTATAAGAACCACAATTAAGTTGGTAAACACCAGATTTATGGTTTTTTAAGGTTTTATTTTTATTGTTGTCGATATTTTGGTCTAAGTTATTATTTGTACTGTATTTGGTTGTCACGTTCTGTTTTAGCGATTTTTTCCAGTTATTGGGCCTATATAGGTTAATGTTGCGTAATTGTTATTAATAGTTTTTGTTTTTGGATATATTAGATTTATTGTTAGTTCTAACTGTTTTTTGCTAAAAATTGTATCTTTAGATTGACATTAAATCCGTTGTTTCTAGCTATTTGTTTAATAAAATTAAGTTCATTTTTGAAATTGCCATCTGTCATTGGCATGTTAACTAATCTATGTATAAACGAATTATATCCCGCGGTAGATAAGACTACGAGAGTTCTGGCCCAAAATCTCATGTCGTTTCTTATGGGCCTAAAAATTGCCTCTTTGGTGTAATTTCTTGGTGTATGTGCATATGCACGGGGTTAGCCAATGAGCGTTAAGCAGAATGTAGTATCAGTTGCCTATATGAGGACGAGGCGGGGTTGACGTAACGGAATATGTGGCGAAAGCACGAGGTTGATGCAGTGCCTGTTGTTTATATGAATGGTTCATGTAACGAAATTAACTTTTGAAGTATTTTAACATATTAAAAAAAAAGTTAGGTGTAGACCAGGATTCTGCAAATCTTTCATCTATGCCACCGATCCACCAAAGCTTCTTACAAGAAAGTGTAAGTAAAGTTATTACATTCGAAAATTTTAAGGTTATGGTCAAATGGGTCTTACTAGTCTTTGGTCTAATATTTAATACTTAATATAATGCAGATATTTAATTTTTTTTTTAAGAAATACCGTGAATTATGGCATGTACGAATTCATAAAAGTCTTGTCTTAAACAAATGATCGAGAAAGTGGTGTGAAATTATGTAAATAGTCATAGTAAAAATATAAAGGAAAATTTTATTTCTATATAATTAGTTATTCTACCTAGTATTTTGTTTTTGGCAGTTTTTTTTAATACAAAGTAATTATGAATAATAATACGACTTTTATTTTTGAATTACTCAATTCGAGTTGACTAAAAGAGCCTTAGTGAGACATAAAGTGTGCGTATCTGTGTGTGTGTGTGTATATGTGTGTGTTTACAAAAAAAAGGTAGGTGGCAAACTGTAGTACCTGTCAGAAGAGGTAGTTACCTGTCTTAAGGGGTAATTAGCTGTTTGCACAGGTAAAAAACTGGCAAGAAGGCCTTTTAATAGCATTGCCAAAAAGGCTTTATCGTGAAAGACTGAAAAAGGTGTTTTCTAGCAGGTGTAAATAGGTAGTAAACACAGATAGGCAGGTAAGAATAGGTAAAAGCCAGCTGTAATGTCAAAAAGGGTCTTAATCTGTACCTGTGAAACCTGTGCGAAGAGGTAGTTACCTGTCTTAAGAAGTACGTAGTTCTTTTTACACAGGTAAAAAAGGTGCCAAAAAGGCATTGTTTATACGAGGGGGTAAAAAAGGTGTCAAAAAGGCCTTATTTGGGAGGTTGGGGGTGGATGTCAAAAAAGCTTTACCAGGGGGGTAGTTTTTTAGGGATAGTTTCGGTATGATGTAAAATAGGCAAACTAAAATATATTTTTATGAAGGTAACTCTAACCCCTTCATTTTGGGGCCTTAAGTATTTTATTTAAATTTAAAAAGAAAGTCCTCTATATTCGTATATAAGACGGATTCTATACCTATTAGTCCATCTTGCAAGTTGAATAAAGTTGTTAAATGAAATGTAGACTATAATCAAAATAATAGATTAGAGAGAGGTAAGCAAACATGATAAGAATGTTCAAACTCATGGGTGATAAGCTGTTAGATAGATACATTAGAGAATGTAATATTTATACATAAAGAGATCGTGCTAGCATGAATGCAATTGAGTTTAAATGAATTGAATATTAGCGGGAGTGCCAGCATGCAACTTAAAATAAATGTTTTTATTATAAATATGTATAAATTAAAAAAGAAAAAAACAACGATTGTAACAATGAAATGTTTTATTTCTTCATAATTTTTATCTATCCAACTATTGTGTTTATTATCAAAACCTAACTATTTTACCAATACTTTATTTACCTGTCGTTTTAGCACTTTTTTCAACTACATAAATATTAGGATATATGAGCCAGATTCTGTACTATTCGAGTCTAGCTGGCCATATAATTGAAATGGGGATAAATGAAATGTAGACAATAAAAAACAAATCTGTTGAAGGTGTAAACTTTTCTCGGCATTTTAAGAAGTAATTACCAGTGCTACCTGTCTTAAGACGTAATTACCTGTTTGAGACAAAAAAGACAATACCTGACTGAAGAGGTAATTACCTGTGTTAAGAAGTAATTACCTGTTTGGTAAAAAACCAAAGCTGCTAAGAGTATATGCATTGG
>CM032449.1:44078674-44108674 GCA_019049505.1 Pachyrhynchus sulphureomaculatus
TAACAAAAAAGCACCTCTTAAATAAACACGGAATTTGACTTTCTTACACTCAATAATAACTAAATCAAAGTACTACAACTCAGTATTTTATACAAAAGCTACATAGTAGTGAGATATTAATTAAAAAAATGTTGTTCAGTATCCCAACTAAAATTGTGGAAAGATTCTCGAAATACTATTAAAACTATATCTGGAGGCACGGTAGTGCCCCCGCCAAGTCGAGCAGAAAGCACAGCCGTACCATCCTTTTCTCGAAGCCACTCACGGCACTTTCGACCCCCCTGTAACTTCGTTGTGGATAAAGCTAGAAGCCTGAATGTTCAGTAACCAAGAGGACATACTATACTAGCTATATTTCTAAATTACCTACTATTTATACCTTATAGTTTACGAACTATCGCCAGTCGAAGTTCTTTAATTTTGGCACTGACACACTCACCGATCTTCAAAATTCTAAGGTACTTCTAGCAGACATACAAACTTCAAATTTTGAATTTAGTTAGTATTTAGCCTATAAAGGAAGGAAAAACTGAAACATCCCGAAATTTCAGTCCCGTTTTCTAAATTGTACAGTCACTTAAGCCAAAAAGAGGGTCAACCTCGGAATGAGAGATAATAAGCTGTAAACTTGTATAAACCTTTATTTTCGCATTCTAAAAGTTGTCTCAAAAGTCTCATAAAATCTCGTGTCCGCGTCTTAAGATATTCAAGGTCAAAGGTCACAAAAAATCGGTTTTTCGCAAATATCTTGCGTTCTATGGTTTCAATGATATTTGCATTTATTATAAGAATTATAGGGCATAACATTCACTACAAATTTTGGTCTCAACATTTTTTTTATACGCTTAACCGTTTTTGAGATAGAGCGCGATCGACCATCCAGCCGAATCAGACAAATCACCCGAGAAGTGAGAAGCAAAGTAGCCTAGCCAAGCAATTCCCATCCTTTATCTACAACTAGTCGTACCTTTGTTCAACTACTTCTTTTATTTCTTTTCCTGCCCCTTTCGCTTTTCAGGGCATATCTAACATAGTAGCTGATACGCGCATTGACCTCTGGGTTACCGTGTTTTCACTGTAACAAATTACCCTAGGCTCCGGTAGTCTCTTTATCAAGTGAATCCAAAAAGTGGTTGGATAACCGTCTGAAAGTATACCGACCGGCAGATAACCAATGCCTCTGTGCGCTGAAGCGACGAATAACGCTGGAACTAATTAAAAATATGTTTATTTTAACATATGTCAAATTTCAAAATGGAAAATAATCAAAAAAAAAAATCACTATTATGTCAAGGATTGTGAGATAAACATCGCTCTTAAACTAGCCCCCAACGATATGCGATCTGACTATTCTCTAAACTAGTTAGTATATATCCCCACTACACCAAATATTTTATTTTTGCACTCGACGCGAGTTTCGCTAACCATGTTAGCTTGATCAGGAGCGACGATTGACTAAAGCTAAACTACAAATCTACCCTATTTATACTTAGCCTAATCCTTGAATTACTCAGGCGGAACTAATGGCATAGGTAAGGCCATTAGTTCCGGTCAAGTAACCATTAGAGGGGACTATAAGGAATAGGTCCTCTGTCTTTATTTAAACTACTTTTACATTTTATAATTCCCATACTTTCGTATGCGTTCAACAATCTCCTATCAGATACATTTTTAATTAATCTTAGATTTTCTAATGTTACAATATGATCAGCTTCAAGGGCATGTTCGGCAATGCAAGAATTTTCTGTTCTACTGTATTTTAAGTGTGCTAAATGTTTTTTAAATCGTGTTTTAATTGACCTTTTAGTTTTCCCAACACACTTTTTGTCACAATCATTACAACTAATTTCATAAATTCCACTTTTCTCACAATTAGGAATCTTATCTTTGGGATTTCCTAAGATATTCCTCAGATTGTTTGATGACTTATGAACTAAGGTGAGGCCTACCTTATTAAATACCTTATTGAGTCCCTTGCTATATTTCGGATTATATGGTATGGAGACATACTTGGTGGTATTTTCTTGAAGCTGATCATATTGTAACATTAGTTAATCTAAGATTAATTAGAAATGTATCTGATAGGAGATTGTTGAACGCATACGAAAGTATGGAAATTATAAAATGTAAAAGTAGTTTAAATAAAGACAGAGGACCTATTCCTTATAGTCCCCTCTACTGGTTACTTGACCGGAACTGATGGCCTTACCTATGCTATTAGTTCCGCCTGAGTAATTCAAGGGTTAAGCTAAGTATAAATAGGATAGATTTGTAGTTTAGCTTTAGTCAATCATCGCTCCTGATGAAGCTAATATGGTTAGCGGAACGCGCGTCGACTACAAAAATAAAGTGTTTGGTGTAGTAGTGATATATACTAAGTAGTGTCATTGTGTCAAAGATTCCACATTCTCAACTTAGTTATGCTCTAAGGCTTGAAATACTCGTTCGAGTTACAATATCCTTTAAAATAGAATTAAATTTTAAAACTACATTGTATCTAAACGATCTCCATAACACAGTAGTTCTCTCTTTAAAAACATTTAACTTACAACTTCACACGACATCACTACCACGGACCAGTCAGTTTATCAAATAAACGGAAAAGCTTGGACAAAGTAAGCTATTAATATGTTAAGATTATATTACCTGATGATTTAACAAGATTTTAAATTATAACTGAGGAGCTTTTGCAAACTGTTTTTTTTGTCATAATATAAACAAATCTAATAAACAACAGCATGATAAGAAACTTAAATATCTTTTTGTAATAACATCTTTTTAACAAATTGAAAAAGAGGTCTCCATAACGAACCTGTGAATGAAATATTTACTAGCAGATTATTGCAACACTCTGGTGTTAACATTTCTATTTTGAAATTGTCACTACATCATATTATCCAACCGTAAGATCTGAATATGATATTAAAAAACAGGTATTTCAACAATATATTGTGTTAAAGAAGAACTGGCATATTATCAACAAGTAACAAAATTGTAGATATTTATTGAAGTTGACAATATAAGATTAAAGTTTGAAATAGGCATAAGGGTAACATTAATTAGGAAATATCGCTCCCAATTTTTCCGCCCTAACTGTTGCTTCTATATAATGATGCTGCATTTTGTTGTGATAGATCATAATTTTTGCCAAATCCAACTAGCTGCTCATGCCAGTCACATAATAACGTCAAAAAATTTGGTGGCTTCACAAATCGCTAGTAGCAAGGGAGTTGTGTGTCTTTTCTAGGCAAGATAACTATATATAAATATACTAGTTTGATTTTATCGTTCTAGTTGTGCCATCCTCATTGGTCGTGACATGTAGGATACAACGTTTGTAGCGAAGTTACAAAATTTTTATTTTTCGGGATATCGTTTTGATTCCTTTTGGATTATAGGTAATTAATTACACCGAATTAGGATATAATTAAAGAAGCGTATCTTCAAATTACTTAAATTAATAAATAACACTGGTCTACAAATATTTTTTTTTTTTGATTTTTTCCTGTAATTTTTTTTCAGTTTTGGAATTACTGTGTTGTTCTGATTTCGAATCCGATATTAGTTTTTCTCTGACAGCTCATGTTTTTTTAATATTTTCCGTCTACCCTAACTTAGACGACACCCGCAGTTTTTTAAAATCTACCCAACTCAGAATAATTATTTTTTTTTATTTTCAGATATGGCTTTAACACGTAGACGTTGTTTACACAATCCAGATTATTTTTGCTATATTTGTGGCGAATATTTGAAAAATATCGAAAACCTATCTCGGACTTCGCTGAAACTACGTATTTTAACCACTTTCAAATAACATTGTGCAATCAAGACAAGCAATGGGTACCTCATATTGTGTGCCAGAACTATATTGTGTGTCTGCGGGAATGATCAAATAGAAAAAGAAGTGCTATCAAATTTAAAACACCGATGATTTGGCAGAAACCTCAAAATCACCATGACGACTTTTATTTTTGCGTCGTAAATACTAACGGCATAAATTCTAGAAATCGAAATAAATGGTCATATCCTAACTTACCCTCCGCTCAACGACCTATTCTATACTCTGATGAGATGCAAGGAGCATCATCTAAATCAGTGATTCCCAAAGTGGTTCAGGTAGACCCCCAGGGGTCCACGGGAGACTCGACGGGGTTCTACGTTGGCGTGAAAAAAAATGGGGGTTCACAAGTTGTAAGTGGGGGTCCACGAAAATTTATCTGGTTTCGATAGTAAAGAACAAAAATGTTGGCTTGACTTTACCTATCAATGTAGGCAGATAATACACTACTCAAAAAAATTAAGGGAACAAAAAAAAATTCCAAATTTTTCGGTGATATATGACAGGCTGTACTTCGGTGAAAAATCGTCGTATTGAGACTTTAAAAAAAAAAGCATTTTGAAGCTTTAAGATTCTAATTTTCAGATTTTTTGCCTAAAATTTTTTAGGGGCTACGGTTCTCATGCAATCCTACCAGATAGCGCGAAAAAATAATATTGCAAATATTTTGCCGGCATATGGATCAGATAGCCTGTTTATTTATCATTAATTTCCTTGTTTTAATACCTCCCTTAATTTCAGACGTGCAAAGGGCGAAATGCGACTTGCGCTGTGCTTGCAATCTTGCATGAACTTGTTTGATTCTTCACCAATATAAATACGAAAGCGAAGGACAAACGTTACTCATTTGTTTCCGGAATTTTGAAAAGAAAAGTGTGAGTGAATCGATGTCAGTGTTTGCCAGTGCCGGAAAAAGTAAGTACCTGCCTATTTGTTATTCATACTTTTATTTTTATATTGTAATAATATTATATTTGTTATGTTTGCGTGTAGTAGGTACGTAATAAAAATTAAATACTGAACAGGGCCATTATTCAATACTTCTATAAAAGAACAGAAAGCCGAGAAAGATTAAACTTTTAGTACTTTTTATTATAAAATGATTTATTTATCCGACTGTGGTGATTCACTAAAGGAGAGATATATGATTGACCTGCATGTTTGTACATATTTCAGTGCCTCGTAGTTGCTAATGCTAAATGACTAAAAATATTTTCATAAATTGTACGTGTCTTTATATACCACTCGTAACGTACATCAAAGTAATAAATAAATCATTAAAATCGCGGAGTTTTGATGTCAAAATATTCTTTAAAAGTATTTTCTCTCGAATTTACAGAAATGTATCAAAATATAATTAATCAAAAAATATTTCATATTACATTAAAATAGGTTCAGCCGTTTTGTGAAAACCTCCATATGGGTCTTAGCAGTTTATTGCTTTTAATAATTAAAATGAGTTTTGCCGCCGACATTTTGGTTTTTTTCATTGCAATAATTAATTAATCCTATTTTATTCTGTTAAAAGTCGCCTTATGATTACTAAAACAAACATTTTTTTCTTTACAGGTAGGTAACTGATACGAAACATGGCTGAATCTAAGAAGAAATGTCGACAGTACAGTGTTGATTATTTGAAATTTGGTTTTCTTCCATCAAAGGCAGACAAACGATTGCCCATATGCCTTTTATGCAACAAAGTTTTGAGCAATGCCTCTATGAAACCATCGAAGCTCGAAGATCATCTAAGAAGGTGTCATCCTGATAAAATAGGTAAAGATTTAAAATATTTTCAAACTTTGAAGGAAAAAATATGAAAAGAGACCCACCGTGCACAGCATGTTCGCTTCAACGTCTCAAAGTAACGATGATGACTTGCGGGCATCTTACAATATCTCATTGCTTATAGCGAAATCTGGAAAACCGCACACCATCGGAGAACAGTTAATTTGACCGCTGTTGAAGAGGTTTTAAAAACTGTTCTGCACAAACCTCCATTTGACGTACTCAAAAGAATTCCTTTGGGTAACAACACTGAACAAAGACGTATTGATGAAATGAGCTCTGATATTGAAAGCTTCTTGTGTAATTATCTGCAAACACTCATTTTTCTATTCAACTGGACGAGTCAGTAGTATAACAAGCTGGGTTCTGGATCACTTCGGATGACCACTTTTACCCGTCCTTGACCACTAGCCGAAGAAGTGTATTTCAGGAGCTGAAACTCAAATGGGTGATGTCTTCTGGAAGTTGTGTCAAAGAAGGTCGTTCTTCGTCCGCATAAGTGTGCTTAGTTACGTTTTGTCTTCAGTGGCGTCCGTTTCCTGAAAATTTCCTGAAAATCCTGCAAGAAGTGCTGAAATCCGAAGAAGTGTCTTCAATGACGTCACGGTCCAGTGGTTGTTGATCAGTGCCCTTTTGGCACTTTTGACCTTGAGGATTGAATTTGTCTTGATATTGATATATGTGTGTTAAATGTTGTGTATTAAATTAAATAAGTTAAAAAAAGTGATGTCTATAGTAGGAATATCGGTACCAACATGATCGGAATAGACATGTCGTAAATTTAAATCATCCTGTTTGAATAAAATAAGTACATTGGCATTGTCTCGTATTAAATGTTTCAGGATTTTTGCATAGGTTTGACACAAACAGTCAATGTTGTTGTGACGACCCATACTAAAGTACTCTCATATTACATCTTGTTTGTCACAAGCTACATCATCAAATATAAATATAGAATTAAGTTTTGCCTCTGACGGTGTTATTATTTGTTCACTGTTATCGAAGGCGAAATATCCTATTCCCTTGACAGGTTTTAATAATTGTTCCAAATAAATATATTTAGGTTGATATAACGATTTCGAATACAAGTAAACATTCTCAAATTTTAAACCATTCGGATGTTCAAGAAGACTTAACATAGTTGTAGTTTTTCCACAATTATAAGGACCTGAATTAATACATCGCATCGTAGAGGGTAATAAGATACTATGTTTAACATTGTTCTTAAATTCTTGTAAATCGTGATTTTCAACTTTTAGTTAGTTTTTTGTTGAACAATTCTCTTCATCTTACACAACACATTCAAAATTAGAATAGAAATAAGTATAAAATAGGATGTTTGTTAAATTTATAGTTAGTATATAGTTTGATTTCGAAAATGAAATACTATTCTAGTGACAGTACATTTCAAGGGAGGGGACTTTTAAATACTGTTATAAATAAACTTCCATTTGAAGTACATTTACCGGGTTATCAATTTTGTGGACCTGGTACAAAACTACAAGAACGTCTAGCTCGTGGTGATAAAGGTATTAATCCTCTCGATGAAGCTTGTAGAGAGCATGATATAGCCTATTCAAATTATACTGCATTACCTGATCGTCATCAGGCTGATAAAATTTTACTTAAAAATGCTTTAACTCGAATTAATGCACAGGATGCATCTTGGAAGGAAAAAATTGCAGCTATAGGTGTATCTGCTGCCATGGACAGTAAACTTAAGTTAGGTATGGGTTATAGTAGAAAAGGAAGGGATAGTAAACAAGATAAAATAAATGAGAATGATAAAACTAATCAGTATATTATGAATGAAACGAAGAAGAACATTAAACAAACCACAGGTATTATTAAGCAAAGTGTAAAATCATCGCAAAATTATCTAACAAAAATGGAAACGTTGTTAGAAAAGATCAATAACTTACCAACTCCGATCCCACAAAAGGTTAAAACAAATGCTGAGAAGAAAATAAAAGTTCCTAAAAATAAATCAGCTACTACTAAAACGAAAACGAAAACTATTAAGAATACTATTAAGAAGAAGAAAACTATTAAGAATAAGAAAACCTCAAATACCAAAGTAGTGATGATGAGGATGAATATGATGAAGATGAAAAAGAAAAAACCAATTTATAATTATCACGAAAGAAAAATTAAGGAAAGGATAGCAGCAAATAAATTATCAAATACCACAGAAGTACCACGTAGTAACAGAAAGAGGAAAACTTGATAATAATAATATTCAAGAAGCAGATGTAAAATTGTTAGAAAAGAGATTAAAGCGAGATATTAAACAACAACGACGACAAATAAAAACAACAAAAGCAGAGTCGAAAACGTAAATTAAATATTTCATAAGAACCACCTACTACTAGTACTTTTACATTTGACATGGAGATGGATACAAGTACTAGTCAAAAACGAAAACGTGATAGTATTAGCAGTGAAGAAGAAATTGATGGGGATTATAGTAAAAAATTTAAATTATAAATCCAGTTATATAGGAAAGTCTTATTATAGTTTAGTTCTTTACAAACCCTTCAACCAAACGGAACACTTATTATTATGTCAGTCAGTAATAGTCGTAATCGTAGGAAAAGAGAAGAGATTAAATCTAAGAAGAGACAAAGGGGAGGGAAAACGTAAAAAACAAATAAGAAGGAAAAATAAGAAAAGATTAAGCTTCCAATCTGTGGCAAAGAAAATAAAGAGGAATATTTTAAAAGTAAAGCCTACAAGTATAAACAGTGCTCTTAATATTGCAATTAAAACGGTTAAAAATGAAAAAAGGAAAAATCAACACACCTCGGGTTATTAAAATTCCTAAAACTGAAGGTATTTTAGCCTTAATACCTATATTTGCAGGTCTTAGTGCCTTAGGGGCTTTGAGTGGAGAAGCAGCAGGAATAGCAAAGGCCGTTAATGATGCTCGATCAGCTAAACAACAATTACATGAAAGTCAACGTCATAATAAAAACAATGGAATCAATTGCTATGGGGAAAGGTCTCTATTTAAGATCCTATAAAACTGGAATAGGACTGTTTTTTCATCATCATCGTCCTCCTCACCGAAATTACTAATAACATTACCCAATCGGGCTTTAACGAATTTCGAAATGGAAATGTATGCAAAAAAGTTGAAAATTCCCCATTTTCGAGGAGTCTTTATGAAGGATAGGTTACCGAGGAATATCTATAAATATGAATCAGGAGTTATTAATTTGGATAACGATTCTGGTCCTGGTACACATTGGACCGCTTACAAAAAATATGGATTTGGAAATTTGTTACCACCAAACTTACCGAAAAAGTTCCTTAACAACCACATTCACATAACAAAGAGGAAAATTAATGGGATCCTCGGAGAAAAGAACAAGAGTACATGGAGTATTAGCCATAATGTAAAATTATTCACTGTACTGTTGTACTAATAATGATACAAAAAACAAATTTTAATCGCGCTTATATACTAGTTCCAAACTGTTTCGTCAGAGATCTCTAGTCACCTTGCAGTCAACGTGCATAAACATATAGTCGACAAAAAAAATAAATTTTTTTTATTCTTGAAATAAAATATTAGTACCCTTAATAAAAATTGCATCATGCAAATTTTCCAATCTATTTGTTTATTAAAAAACATGTTTTTCGATATTTATCTCGTATCATTATATTTTTATAGACTAATTGACTAGTTTGTTTTTGTTTTGCAATAAATCAAACTAACCAAACACCAAAATATTCCAATCACCAGATATTTGTTATTAAAAACAATTTTCAACATAATAACAAATCAACAAATAATTTTTATCAAAGTCACGTTGCACCAACATATGCTGTTTATAAAAACAACTAGAAACATGACGTATTAAACAAAGTATAAATACAACGATTTGATTAAGTGTGGTCATCAGTTCAAGCGTTTAACTTGAGTAAAATTAGTATACCGGGTATTACATTTACAAAGACTAATAAGTATGTCTTCTGCTAACGACAATAGTAACAATAATTCCAAAGTGCTGGATTCCTATTCCACGGAAATCGTACGGTCGACCGAATTGGTAAGTAGATTACTTAAAACAAAGGAAGAATCTAAAAGACATATAAGTATCTTAAAGAAAAATATTGCTATTTTAACAAAGGGTTTAAAAAACAAAGTCTGTGTGAATAGTTTAAGTAAAGTGGAATCAAATTTATGCATTTTGAAAAATTATTTAGAAAAATTTAAATTTCATCTTAAAACTAATAAATCTTTGACAAAGAGAAAACTGATTTGGCAAAATGTCGATTCCTGTTTTCAGGGACGCATAAAAACCGGAGTTATAACAAATTTTAAGTATAAAGAACCTAAGGAATTTTTACAAAAAGCTTTTCGGGTATTTTTTCTGCGAATTAGAAAGGAACTCAAACAATTGACTATGCTTAAAGTAAATGTTAACTTTTGTGGTTTATTTATAAAAACTCAAACTGCTGACACATCCATTAAACATTTTTCGACTAAAAACCAAATAATTGATCAGAATATCAATTTGACTGAGTGGTCTAAGATGAATGTAGTTGATAAAATTTTAGGTAATTTAGAGGATTTTCAGGAAAAAGACAGCGGTTGGACCTTATGTGAAATATGGCACTTGAAAGTAAATTTAAACAAATATAATCCCATGGGTGGAGGGTTTTCCACATATGTAACAGTACCTAAATTCATTCAAAATACTAAAAAGTGTTGTGAATATTAAAAATAATGATCCTTATTGCTTTCTATGGTCTGTTGTATGTGCTTTATATCTAGCTGACAACAATGTTACACATACTTCATCTTATCCACATTTTAGTCGAGTATTAAAATACGAAGGAATTACATTTCCTATAGTATTAAAAGATATTCCTCAATTTGAAGCACTTAATAAATTGGCTATAAATATTTTCTGTGTAAAAAACCAGGAAATTTTACCCTTAATGTTGACTAATACAAATTTTTCAACTAAAATCAATTTACTTGTTTTAACTCTTGATAATGAAGTTTCTGATAATGATGATGATGATGATTCCTTTGAAATTGACTATTCCAACCCTAATAATAAATTCCATTTTGCATATATTAAGAATTTAAGTCGTTTAGTAAGCAAACAAGTAGGAAATATTCAAAATAAAAAATGGTTTTGTGAGAGATGTTTTAATAATCACTTTATAAGCGAATCAAACCTGACTAAACATTTAACTGATTGTAAGGTACTAAATAAATCTAAAATTACTTTACCCAAAGAAAACGAGAATATTTTGACTTTTAAGAATTTTTCAAACAAATTGAAGGTTCCATTTGCGATTTATGCAGATTTAGAAAGTATGCTTATAAATTACATACCACAAGAAATCCAAAAAATATCAGAAACATGAACCTTTTAGTATTGCTTACTATTTAAAATGTTCCTATGATGATTCTCTTTCAAAATTTCAAATGTATACGGGTCAAAATTGTCAGGTATGGTTTTTTAGAGAACTGGAAAAAATTGCACAACAAGTACAGGCAATATATTCAAATCCTATTAAATTATCCTTAACGAAACAACAAAATGAGGAATTTTATCGTGCGAAAACGTGTCACATTTGTTCAAAACCCTTTTTAACAGATTCGAATGATTATAAGGTAAGAGACCACTGTCATTTAACTGATGATTTTAGAGGGGCAGCTCACAGCTCTTGCAATGTCAATTTTAAAAATAAAATGGTAATACCTGTTCTTTTTCACAACCTTTCCGGTTACGATAGTCATTTTTTGATTAGAGCTCTTTGTACAGAAATGAAAGGATCAATAAGTTTACTTCCAATCAACAAGGAAAAAATATATATCATTTACAAAATATATGGAAAATTCAAAGATTCAATTCCGATTTTTAGATTCTTATCTGTTTATGGCGAGTAATCTAGATAAATTAGCATCCTATCTTCATGATGACCAGAAAAGTATTACGAAAAGAGCTTATAAAGATGATACTCAATTTAAATTAGCTAGTAGGGAAGGAGTCTTTCCTTATGAATATATTGACAGTTGGGAAAAATTGCAAGAAAAGTCTTTAACCACCTATAGATAAATTTTTTAGTAAAATTACAAATTCTAATGTAACCGTACAACAGTATGAACATGCTTGCAAAGTATGGAATACTTTTAATATACAAAATCTTCAAGAATATGCTGAACTCTATTTAAAAATTTTCGAAATCTCTGTTTAACTACAAATGAATTGGACAGCCTCCACTATTTTACAGCCCCCCGGTTTGGCCTTTGGCAGTATGCTTCGAATAACCGACGTAAAATTAGAATTGTTAACTAACATCGATATGATTATGTTTATTGAAAAGGGTATTAGGGGAGGTATTTCACAATGTTCTAATAGATACGGTAAAGCAAATAATAAATACATGAATAACGAATATAATAGCAATGAACCTTCCACTTTTCTTATGTATTTTGATGTAAATAACCTCTATGGAGCAGCCATGAGTTTTCCATTGCCTACAGGAGATTTTAAATGAGTAGATGATTTCTATCAAGAAGACAATATATTGAATATTCCTCGGGATAACGATTACGGTTATATTTTTGAAGTAGACCTTCATTATCCTAAAGAACTATTTAATCTTCATAAAGATCTACCACTTTGTCCTGAACATTTAGTACCACCAGTATCAGACTCTAATATTCCCAAACTACTAACAACTCCTTATAATAGGAAAAAATATGTTATTCACTATTTAGCTCTACAACAAGCTATGCAATTGGGATTAAAAGTTACAAAAATTTCACAGGTGTTTAAAGTTCAAACAATCTTCATGGTTAAAAAAATATATTGATGTAAATACTGAGCTTCGTAAATTAAGTAAAAATGATTTTGACAAAAATTTCTTTAAATTAATGAATCTTGCTCCATACGGTAAAACGATTGAAAACGTTCGAAAATATAGAGATGTAAAATTGGTGAACAAATGGTCAGGACGATATGGTGCAAATTATTATATTTCTCAGCCTAATTTTCATAGTTGTGAGGTTTTTGGCAAAGACCTGGTTCTAATTGAAATGAAAAGAATAAATGTGAAATTCAATAAACCTATTTATCTTGGAATGTCAATTCTAGACATATCAAAAACTATTTTATATAATTTTCACTACAATTACATTAAACAAAAATTTGGTTCGAACTCAAAATTGTTATATACAGACACAGATAGTCTTATATACCAGTTCAACGTAGATGACACATATTAAAGACGATATCCACATGTTTGATACTTCTGACTACCCTGAAAGTAATATTTATAATATACCGCTTAAAAATAAGAAAATCATGAAGGATGAAAATAATGGAAATATCATGACTGAGTTTATTGGATTACGATCTAAAATGTATACTTTTAAAGTGCTTAATAACAACAATAATAATGTTATTGAACAACACAACTCAAAGATTATCTCAAATGTTGGAATAGTCAAAAAAGCCAAAGGTGTTCAATCTTCTGCTCTAAAATTAATTTCATTCGAAGATTATTATCAATGTTTATTTAAGCACACCAAAATTGAAGTAACTCAAAATTCTATACGTAATGAAAAACATAACGTTTATACAGTCGAACAACAAAAAACAGGTTTAAGTCCCTATGATGACAAACGAATCGTTAATTATATTTACACAGACACTATACCCTGGGGTTATAATGATGATCCTTCGTATTCTTCCTTTTAAAAAAGTAATATATTTTACTATTTATTCGGTTTAACCGTTTTTCCCTCTAAATGATGCTACTCAACAAATGTAATAAAAAATATTTCCAAGCAATATCAGTCTATAATATTAATATAATACATATTTTCAGGCTCAGCATCACTCTCTTCCTTTTGAAAGGGAACAACAATTTATTAACTTAATGTCAAATGCCTATAATCATCATTATCGAAATGGTAGTCAATTTTGCAAACAATGTGCAAAATTTTTCTGTTTTTGTTCAAATTCCATGACTCTTCATGGTATTATGGTTCCTACTACTACTACTACTACTACTACTACCAAAATATCTATGCAGGACTTGTACTGTTATGAGAAAATTCCTGATTCATAATTTTACTTATAGCAACTATTTGATGTCGAAATTCCAGCAAAGGAAAAAATTGAAAATCATTGAAAACGAACTTGATACTAATTTCATCGAAGAGGTATTTCTGATGTAACAAAGCCAACCGATGTACGACTGGGAATGGATTGAAATACAACATCGTTTCCATTTATCAGAATTATTTGATTCCGTTACACATTTATATTGGAAAAGAGGGAAACCAACAAACTAACATATGAATAGCTCAATTTGTTTATATGAGTAAATATTGTAAAATTCTTTTACTATACTTGTATCTACTTTAATTTATTAACATTTTGTAACATTTTGAATTATTTTAGAATTTATTAATATATTTCTCCATGTACTCATACTTGTGTATATTATTCTCCTCTCATAATATATTTAACGTTCCCACAACGAGTCCAGGCTAGGCTAGGCTCATCTTCTACATATATATTTTACTAAGATTTACAATACAACGAGGCCAAACTCGTTTTAGATTTATTTAGGCTCATTTCATATCACTATAGTAACTTGTGAACAAACAACTACTTTTGCGTTTACATTTAACTTTCCCACAAACAAATAAATTTCTTGCTCTTTCAATTATTTGCATGGAATTTTCCTATTAATACAAGTTTTTGCTATTTCTTACATTCTCACATACATTCACTCATCTCTTATCAACTATTTTTGACCTTTCTTATCTACTTTGCTGACCTAAGGAGACACTTGTTTACTCAATTTTACTTACAAAAAGTACCATGAATCACACATTATTCATACATTTTGTTTACATTTTGCCTTATCTCAAACATTTTTACAGACTTACGGTTCCACTTGTTTACATTTTACAGCTTTTTTACCGACTTTTAGACGCCAAACAACATTATAGGGGAACATTTACCAAATTTTACATCGAAATTACATCACAAATAAAGCCTTTTTCAACACAATTTCCAACTAATATATTACTTTTTGATACACTTTTACACCACAGCTTTTACTATTCAAAATATCAAACAAGTGCTATCAACACCCATTCTATCTAATCAACCAACCAATTACAAGTTTCTTATCACACCTATACACAACAAACCAATCAAATACATGCCTTATGGAAGCCATTTTACCTAGTCAACCAACCAACAACAATTTTCTTATCTTCCTTTTACACTACATACACATTCAACCTATCAAAATTACACTTTTCTTATCATGTTACGCCTACTTTCGTACAACGATACCAATAACAGCTAAACTTCTCCTCTAATGAATGTTTACGAAGTTTTTAATGGAGTTAAGATACCCTGTTTCCACATCTACTGGACAAATTACGTCATTGACGACCACTTCTTGTACGAATTTCAGCACTTCTTGCACACTTTTCAGCATACCTTTTTTTATGTCATCCCAACAATTACATTCTCTCTTACGAATCCTATTTGGCTAAGTAGGTTAAGTCCCCAGTTTTGCAGTTCTCCACACAACATATGCAGGTTCTAATCCTACTACAGACATCACTTTTTTTAACTTATTTAATTTAATACACAACATTTAACACACATATATACCAATATCAAGACAAATTCAATCCTCAAGGTCAAAAGTGCCAAAAGGGCACTGATCAACAACCACTGGACTGTGACGTCATTGACGACACTTCTTCGGATTTCAGCACTTCTTGCAGGATTTTCAGGAAATTTTCAGGAAACGGACGCCACTGAAGACAAAACGTAACTAAGCACACTTATGCGGACGAAGAACGACCTTCTTCGACACAACTTCCAGAAGACATCACCCATTTGACTTTCAGCTCCTGAAATACACTTCCTCGGCTAGTGGTCAAGGACGGGTAAAAGTGGTCATCCGAAGTGATCCAGAACCCCGCTTGTTATACTAGTCGAGTCAACTTTACCTGGTAATGAAGGATTATTATTGGCATATGTTCGATTTGTTATGGACGAAGAAATACATGAAGAACTGCTATTCGCGAAAACTTTGGAGACGGACACTAAAGGCGAGTCAATATTTAATGTCCTGAGTGATTTTTTTTTAAGGAAAAATCGATTCCATTTACAAACATTATTTCGGTGGCAGCAGATGGAGCTCCTGCCATCTTCGGGCGATATCGTGGGTTTATAAGCCATCTTAAAAGAATTATACCAGGAGTAACTGCAATTCACTGTGTCATCCACCGACAACACCTGGTAGCGAGAAATTTGAGTGATAGATTGCACCAATCGCTTCAATTTGTGATTAAAGCCGTTAACAAAATAAGAAGCAATGCGTTGAATACCCGTTTATTTGCACAATTGTGCGACGGAAATGATGAGGACTTCCAACGATTGCTCCTACATACTGAAGTACGCTGGTTGTCGAAAGGTGCATGTTTAACAAGATGTTACTCACTTTTTGAATCAGTTTTAGAGTTTCTGGAAAGTAAAGATCCAGATTTAAAAGAAAACCTGATCAAATTAAAAGCAGTCATCGCGTATTTGACAGATTCGTTCAAAAAATTTAATGACATTAACTTGCAGTTACAAGGGGACAGCCTAAATTTTAATAAAAACAAAGGGTGTAATTTCGGCTTTTCTTGGAAAATTGAAATTTATGAAGCAAAATATTAGTCGGCGCGAATTCTCCCAGTTTCCAAACTTGTCACAGGCAGAATGTCTTGATGAGGATATTCAGACATACGTTCAACATTTAAATGCCCTGCATGATGACTTCAAAAATAGATTTGAAGATATTCTGACCATGGATCATAAATCCATTTGATGAAACGGAAGTGGTGAATGTTGTATTACAAGAGGAGCTACTTGAGCTTAGCACCAATGAGGAGCTGAAGGTGAAATTTAAAAAAGGCTATCAAACATTTTGGCTGCAGGCAGAAATACCCGAAAAATATCCTGGGCTGTGGGAAATTGCGAGAAAACTTTTGATAGCGTTTCCCTCGTTATACCTTGTCGAAAAAAGTTTTAGTGTCGTTACAAACCTATTAACAAAAAAAAGGAGCAGATTGAACATCACAGAACGGGGAGATTTGCGGTTATTCCTTACAAAACTGAAGCCAAATATTGATAATTTGCTGTCAATCCATCAAGTACATCCCTCCCATTAAAATTATGACTATTTTTTTTTAATTGTTGATTTGCATTGTTGAAGTTACGGTACGTTATTAATGCTTAATTTTAATTCTGTTAAGTCTGTAATCATCTTATTTTAATAAATAGAACACAAGAAAATATATTATTTTCTTTTTATTTTTACCACTCCGAATTTAGGTTGGAACTCAGCCACGATGCAAAATTTCCATCGTTAAATCTAATCTTCACATTTTTTGACGAGTTTTGGGAATATGGTAGAAATGTAGCAGCAGGGGTCCACCGAAACCAGTAAAATTTTGAAAGTGGTCTACGAGAAAAAAAAAGTTTGGGAACCTCTGATCTAAATGCTCTGAAGAACCAGATTTTATGAAAAAGACAACACAATGCAATACTGATTCGGATTTCACATGTAGTTAGTCATCAGATCCTCAACCTTTTAATCAAAAGGAATTGAATGATGATTAATTTGTCAAAAGAAGCTTCTGAAATTTTGGAATCTCGTTTAAAAGAAAAGAATTTACTTGCACCAGGAACCAGAATTACTTTGTATTTAGTTTTTTGTAATGATGTCAGAGGTATTTTGGCGAAGATGAGTTCACAATGATACCAACAAAATGATTTGTGTCTTTTTATAGACACTAGCAAGAGAAGCTTAAAGTGTATGTTACTTCATAACGGAAACAAGTATGGTTCTATACAGCACACTCTACTACTATGAAAGAAGAGTATACAACTATTTCTTCAGTAATGGAAAAAATTAAGTATGGGGTCACAACTGTCTCATTTGTGAAGACTTAAAGATTTGTCGGATAACAGGGTGGATACACGAAATACCCATGTTTTATGTATCTATGGGATAGTCGCGACAAACAACGTCATTAGTCTAAAAAAAAGTGGCCAGTATGATAGGAACTGATGGTTGGTACCAAAAATGTTATTATTTTGCTCTTAACAAATCGAGATCGCATTATACTGCCACCACTTCAAATCAAACTGGGCATTATGAAACAGTTTGTAAAAGCCTTTAACAAAAATGGCGATTGTTTTGCTTTTCTTTCATGCAAGTTTCCAGGATTAAGCACAGAAAAATTGCAAGAGGGTATTTTTGATGGGCCACAAATCAGACAACTTGTGAAAGACCCAAATTTTGTGAATTTATTGAATGAAGTCGAGTCTAAAGCTTAAAAATCGCTTGGTGTGATGATTAAAAATTTTCTCGGAAACAATAAGTCCGACAACTATTCTGAGTTAATTGAGTGCATATTATCCAATTTGAAAGACCTGGGCTGCAACATGAGTATCAAGATTCGTTACTTACATTCTCATTTAGATCGATTCCCAGAAAATCTTGGCGAGCAGGGTGAAAAGATATACGCACAATGGAAGAGTGTTACCAAGTTTGCAAAGACCTGATTTTCAAGCC
The DNA here is from genome assembly GCA_019049505.1 of Pachyrhynchus sulphureomaculatus. NCBI lineage: Eukaryota > Metazoa > Arthropoda > Insecta > Coleoptera > Curculionidae > Pachyrhynchus > Pachyrhynchus sulphureomaculatus. Next base: position 44,096,931 of record CM032449.1, read on the forward strand.
GTACATTCAAGAAAATCGTATAAAAGGACGTTTCATAGTGTGTAATTATATCAAACATAGAAAAAATGGTGTATTTTTGTTCCATTTTTGAAAAAAATTGTTATTTCATATAAATAAAAAAGTAGAACTGATTAACCATTAACCCGTATTCTTTCCGTAATCAGTGCCTCAGGTATACCCTATAATACCTATAAAATTTCAGGAAAAAATTTCAGTGTTGACCAGTGTAATTAGTACCGCACTACTACCATCCGAAGGCGACAAGTGCATGATACACTGCTCTCTACCGGCTTACTGAGGAAAGATGGCAACAATCTATTAAAAAAGTCCGATGCACACAGAAGTAGGCCTCATCGAGCCGAAGTCCAGACGGTCCAAGGTCAACCCTACGTATTATAGCAGGAGCTCCCTTGTTTGTCCACAACAACCAGTTACACAACGAGTTTGAAATGCCCACAATAAAAGAATTCATCCGAAATGTCTAGCTTCACTTCCTTGAGAACGCAAACGTCGGTAATCGTTACTTACGACCCACAAACATACTACAAATAGACTAATATTGACTCTACTAACAAGACGGACTTACTTAATATATAGTGATAAAGCCGTAGTGTAGATGAGCGACTCCTATCGAAAAATAAATAAACATGTAAACATCACACACCACTAACACTGTTGTAACACAACACTTCCGAAATAACCGGGAACTTAGGTTTAGCTTAGATTTAGTTAGGTGAAGGTAGTTTAGATCTAGTTAGTAGAAACTAAAGTTAAAACACCTAAACCCTAGATAAAGAAAAATCGCATTTTTGTAAATGGAGGAGACCGCAGGAGGTCGCAGACCCAGCTCACAAGAAATTTTTAGTGGGTATGACAACCACTTCGACTGCAGAGCTCCACGTAATTGGAGCACTCTGGGGCATCCTTAAGGTGACGCAGACTGCTTCAATATCCACAAAGAAAATTTCTCCCTGTAAAAAAAATAGTAAGCCTCTTTCTTTTCCGAACAACCGTCCGAAACCGACTCTCGACAGTATACTCACCAGACTCTAGTACTCTGCAAGTAGTTTCAGTTACCAAAACCGCCAAACCAACTTTGTACTGGGTTCGATTTTATTCTCTAGGGTTAGAGGACCCAGTATAGCGAGAAGTATTGTGGCTGAAGCATGGATAATCTGTTCAAGCAGTATTAAGGTTTGGACTGTTGACCAAATAAGGAACACAAACCTGACCAGCATTGCCGCTGGTTTTTTTTCCGGACACGGAACAGACTTCAGTGAGCAGTATTGCGGCTGGAGGGTTGTTGCTTTCTGTACACTGTGTGGAGGACACAGACCGCCGCCTAAAAGAGTCTCGTAATTCGAACATATCACTTGACATTGGAGACTCATATCAGCGGGAAGTATTGCGGCTGAAGGATTGTTGTCGTGTGTGTCGTATGGCGACATAGGCAACAATTAAGCGAAGCTCCCAATCCAAGTACATCTTGCTTATCAAGAGATTTCAATTCGTTACGAGTCTGCGCCGTATGGAGAAACCCATGACCGGACAATAAAGGTTTCTCAAGCAATCGCGCCTGGACACGAAAAGCATTCCGACATTCCGGATAATTATTTATCCTGAATTGTTTTTGTTTTACCGTTATCCTTGCTGCTGCAAGTTTGCCTCCTGATTTAGTATAAATAGTTGTCCTGCATCCTGTACGGCTTTTTGTTTACCGCTGCCAATGCTACTGCACTGATAGCCATTCTATCACTGTCATAACCGTCACCTCCAAAATCATCATTTAATATCACCGTTAACGCCTTTACTTTACTGGATGGACGTTAGTGACGCCTAGCAAGGGTTTTAGCTTGTAAAACCTAGTTAGGGCAGTTTAAGTGCTTGTAAATATCTGTAAATTGCTTACATTTTTATTCTCTCGTAAATAAAGCTTCTGTGCGTTAGTAGGAGACTGTGAGTTTGTTTCTTCATTCCGTCACGACCCCCAGAGTTTACTTTCTCCACTAGGTAAGTGGAGTCAAAGCCACGTAAAAATGATTAGGCTGGCGTCTGAGACCGTCTGGTAGAAAGAAAGGCCCTACTCACATACTTCCGACATAAACTTTATTAACAATTTTATTCTCCACTACGTTATTTGTCCTAGAGTGATTGTGAATCGTTTAGCAGAATTACTTACCTAGCAGCAAGTGAGTTAAAAGAAAATGACCATAGTAATTTATGTGCATAGTTCTTTGCAGTCCATCTTCAGTATATTTTTCAGGGGCAATGTCCCCAATACCACCATTGCAATATAATATATTTAGTCGATGTTCTGTTGCTAATATATCTTTTGCGAATTCTCTTACGGATTTTAAAGATCCAAGATCCACTTTTTTACCTAAAAAATATTCATACGCTTATAGACCTGGTCTTGTGTTTTTAATAAGCAAAGCGCATACGGAAAAGTTAATTTACTCTTTAGTGTCAAAGCGTAGACTGTAAAATATTTAAAACTTTACCGCTATTTGTTATATATTTCCTTTAATATACATTACGCAATATTACAATCTTGTTAGCGACGCATTTTTGTATTTTACCCATACAGTATACCTCAGATAATGGGCGACTATAATTTATTTTTAACCTATACATCCCTAGGCAAAGAAGGATTTTTGCTGGATACATCTTTTCTTCTCTGTTTTTTAACTCACCTTTTTTACAATTCAAGAAAATATACTAAGTCTATCTTAATATTATAACATTCAATTAAAACGATGATGTTCAAATTACATTTGTCTATGGATGTATGAATAATCAAATAAACTGGAATAAGAAATGTGCAATTATCATTAAGGTGCCAAATGTTCATTTAAGTAATAATAATAATTATTGGAAAAGTATCTGGTCAGAACCCAAACTACACAATAATAACACCACCTGGATCAAAGCCGAAGAAGACAAACATAACATGTGACAGAATAAGAAAATCCCACATTAAATACACAAGAAATTACAGAAACTATCAAATACACACACAACTGGAAATGTCCTGGAATAGACAATATACAAAATTTCTGGTACAAACAGTTTACCACCACACACGAAGCACTCACAAATCAACAAAGCCATTCTACAACCACATACATTTCCCACTTTCCTCACACACAGGAATAACATACGTTAAACCCAAAAGCTCAGACACCACAAACCCGTCAAACTACCGACCTATCACCTGTCTTCCAACCCTATACAAGATCATCACAGCCACAATTTCGAAGAAAATAGAACAACACCTAACAGACAACAATATTCTCACAGAAGAAGAGCAGAAGGGATGCAGGAAAAATAGTCGAGGATGCAAAGAACAGCTGATTATAGATAGCGTGATTATGGGACAAAACAGAAAAGAACACAGAAACCTTCACATCGGTTACATAGACTATAAAAAAGCCTTCGACTCCATAACCCACAGCTGGTTAATCAGAGTCCTAGAAATCTATAAAATCAACCAACACCTCAGGCAGTTTCTCGCCCAAATTATGAAACATGGAAAACCAAAATACGCCTAGAAACAGAAACTGAAGGCATCCAAACAGAAGAGCTGTACATCAGACGGGGTATATTTCAGGGAGACTCGCTCAGCGCTCTATGGTTTTTGCCTCTGTCTCAATCCACTCTCAAATATACTAAACAGAACAGAGCATGGCTTCAATATCAGACACCAAAAAGTGAATCAACATAAAATAAACCACCTTCTATATATGGACGACATAAAACTCTATACTGCCACACAAACACAGCTAAAAGAACTCCTCAAAATCACAGAAATATTCACCTCAAAGAACAAGACACACAAAGTGGTTCACCAAGCACTAGCCACAACATACAAACTCATAAAAAACACAGACGACACAAACATCCAAGCGAAATTCACAGAAAAAATTTCCAAATACACAGACCTTGCAAAGGAAATAAAAAGGCTATGGAGACCGGAAAAAGTCATCATTGTCCCCCTCATTATATCAGCCACAGGCCTTACACCAATAACATTCACACCACATTTAGTGCAATTGGGACTCAACACAGACATACACAGAAACATTCAGAAGTCAATGATTTTGAAAATATCTAACATTGTCAGGTCATTCCTTAATACGGAATGGTAATAGCGTTTGTGCTGACTTGGTTTTGGCCCCTCAGCCAAGCATGGAACCACACTGATCAAGTGTGAGAAAGAAGAACTTTTTGTAATAATAATAATAATAATAACAACAATAATAATAAGCACAGGAAAACACAACAAAACTATTTACCTTCTACTAACAGGCAACCCAATGTAGGGACACTTTGAGCTTCTGACACCACAAAACATTGAAAACATTCCAGACAACAGCAGACCAATAAAAGAAGCATCGGGCGAGTGACGTAACGGTCGAGGACGTCGCGGGAAATGGCAGCTCGACCAAAACGATGAAGACCAGGCAACCGAAAATGGACCTGCCAAAAGTGTTGTGCCGGCGAGTAAGCCGACACCCACTAAGGCGGGAAAATCACAGCAACGCATGAGTTGCACCACAGGAATCATCGAACGCGCCATGCGTTGCTGTAATGAAAACACAACGCCTGACACAGAAATCACTGAGTAGAGAATCACTCGCCGCCTGGACCCACCACCATCAATCCCAAGTGCAACCGACGTAGATGCAGCACAAACACAACCACCAAAACCAGGCCAGGGCGCGTATGCTTTGCAAGGATAACATGCAACTACCAAGGCTGGCAAACCAAGACAGCGGTTTTTAAAGTGAACAGATGAAATGAATAGAACAGTGATGAGCTGTTTACTACACCGCCACCAAACTAGAAACAGTGACATCAGGCTACAGACTGGAACTACACAGACTTTTCTTGACCGAATATCCACATATGCAATTGATTGTTACAGAACAGAGAGTAATAGACCAAAAAAGAGTTATTACCAAGAACAATCGCCTCACACCTTTCGAATTGCAAACCATCAAAGATACAGTAGCTGCTGAACTAAACACAGACCAACCAAACAATAGAAAACGAACCAATCTCACACACATAACCACCCAGTCGAACACAACAAGAACCACCACCCAGCAGGAGCATAACTCAAAATAATATTACAAGGCAAATAGCAAGCACCACACGACACCATATCACAGACGACAAAATGAATGACTCGACCCGAATCACCTCTCATACAAACACTCAAAGCAAAAATGGAGCCACATTTAGCTCGGTGGTCAGGCACCGAGCCTACAACAAGAAATCCCATCCCGCGTTTAATCTTCAAACAGAACACAATAAACAAGCACATAATACGACAGCACATAACAGACTTAAGCACGATAGAAGTCATTCACACAGTAATATACGCAGCAGCAATCACCACTCTAACACAAAATAATCAAAACTTCCGCAACCACAAAGAGACCCCAACAGAAGCAAAACTAAATTTAAATGGCAAATAAGAATAGAAAACAAAATCAACAATATCGGAAGAGATCTGGGACACTTTACCCAGTTTATAAACGGGAACGCATCCAAACGTGTCACACAGGGTATAGACAAGGTCAAATCTAAATCTCTCAACTGAACACTGCCAGAAATCCTTGATACTTTGAAACAAAAACTATCCGTATATGCTGCAAGACTCCGTAGATACAAAGAATCCAACGAGAGGAAAGACACCAACAACCTCTTCCGAAGAAGCGAAAAACAGTTCTACCGAAAAACTATGTACAACGAGCAGACAGTAGTAACTGAATCACCAAACAAACAAGAACTCGCAGTTTATTGGAAAAGTGTCTGGTCAGAACCCAAACTACATAATAATAACACCCCCTGGATCAAAGCCGAAGAAGACAAACATAAACGTGTGACAGAACAAGAAAATTCCACACTAACTACAGAGGAAATTACAGAAACAATCAAACACACGCACAACTGGAAATGCCCTGGGATAGACAATATACAAAATTTAAGGTACAAACAGTTTACCACCACACACAAAGCACTCACACACCAAATCAACAAAGTCATTCTACAACCACACACATTCCCCACTTTTCTTACACAAGGAATAACATACATCAAATCCAAAAGTTCAGACACCACAAACCCGTCAAACTACCGACCTATCACCTGTCTTCCGACCCTATATAAGATTATCACAGCCACAATTTCCAAGAAAATAGAACTACACCTAATAGACAACAATATTCTCACAGAAGAGCAGAAAGGGTGGAGGAAAAATAGTCGAGGATGCAAAGAGCAGCTGATCATAGATAGCGTGATCATGGAACAAACCAGAAAAGAACACAGAAACCTCCACACCCGTTACATAGACTATAAAAAAGCCTTCGACTCCATACCCCACAGCTGGTTAATCAGAGCTCTAGAAATCTACAAAATCAACCAAAACCTCAGGCAATTTCTCGCGCAAATTATGAAAACATGGAAAACCAAAATCCACCTAAAAACACAAACCGAACGCATCCAAATAGAAGAGCTGTACATCAGAAGGGGTATATTTCAGGGAGACTCGCTCACGCTGTATGGTTTTGCCTCTGTCTCAATCCACTCTCAAATACACTAAACAGAACAGACCATGGCTTCAACATCAGACACCAAAAAGTAAACCAACATAAAATAAACCACCTCCTATATATGGATGACATAAAACTCTACGCTGCCACAGAAACACAGTTGAAAGAACTCCTTAAAAATCACAGAAACATTCACCTTAGATATCAATATGGAATTTGGTATAAGTAAATGTAAAGTGCTCCACATCAACAAAGGCCAATAGCAAGGTTACCATGAGACAGAAACTATCAACAACGAAACACTCGATAATATGCTCGACAAAGAAACATACAAATATCTAGGCTTCCAACAAATCATCAAACTCAACCACACTCACATCAAAACAGAGCTCATAACCGAATTCAAAAACAGACTGATAAAAGTTTTACAAACAAAACTCAACTCAAAAAATCTCACTAAAGCTATCAATACGTTCGCCATACCTATACTCACATATTCATTTGGTATCATCAAATGGGCACACACGGACATAGAAAATATTCACATCCTTATACGTTTTCAATTTACCAAATACAGGAAATTACACCCCAACGCATGCAAAGAGAGACTTACTATCGAGAGGAAGGCAGGAGGAAGAGGAATCATAGACATAAGATCACTACACACAAAACAAATACAAGCACTTAGGAAATTCTTTCACACCAAACAAAACCAGCCTCCGCACAGCAACAGTCAAAGCAGACAAAAACTATACCCCACTCGACTTATTCCAGATAGACCACCCAGCAGATACACACAGTCACATCCAATTACAACAGGAAAAGATGAAAACGTGATCAGAAAAAACACTCCACGTATAACACAGATACCTCATAGAACAAGACCACGTAAATAAAAAACAATCATACACCTGGTTACAGGATGGGCAGCTATTCCCGGAAATAGAAGGCTTCTTACTTGCCATCCAGGATAAAGTCATATTAACCAGAAACTACCAAAAGCATATCATCAAAGATACAACTATTACAGAAGACAGATGCAGGAAATGCCACCAGCAGAAAGAAACGATCGGACACATAACAAGCGGATGTAAAATATTAACCGGAACGGAATACACAGCCAGACATGAGTCAGCGGCAAAAGTAGTTCAGCACTCACTAGCCACAACATACCAGCTCATAGAAAACACAGATCCCTACTAGAAATACACACCAACGTCCGTACTTGAAAATAAAGATTACAAACTCTACTGGGACATTAGTATCCATACAGACAAAACAGTCTCCGCCAATAGACCCGACGTTACTTTTCAGTGCAAAAAAGAAAAAGTCACCTATCTAATTGACATATCTGTCCCCAACGACACAAACATCCAAACGAAATACACAGAAAAAATTTCCAAATACACAGACCTTGCAACGGAAATAAAAAGTCTATAGAAACATTATATTAGCCACAGGACTTACACCAATAACATTCACACCACACTTAGTACAATTAGGACTCGACACAAACATACACAAAAACATTCAGAAGTCAGTGATTTTGAAAACATGTAACATTGTCACGTCATTCCTTAATACACAATGGTAATGCGTTTGTGCTGACTTGAAAAACAATAATAATAATAATAATAATAATAGCTTTATTCCCAACAGTAAGAACAATTTACAGGGAAAACAAGAAAGAATATGAATGAAATTTTCTCTTAAAACTAAGGTACTAAAATAACAACAAAAAATAGACAAAAACAATAAAAAAAAAGAAGAAGAAAGAAAGAAATAAAAATAAATAAAGAAATTAAATGAATCAGCGCAGTACAAATTAGAATAAAAGTGAAATAAAACAAATATTAGTTACATACATCCAACAAGCAAAACAAGCTTCTAAAAGAATTTTTATAAATGTCCTATCAAGTGAAATGATCTAAACATATTGACCGAATCTTATTTTCGGTGTCTGCAAAAATGTCTAATTACTAATTAAGTTAAATTTATTGCACATAACACTGATTGGTTCAATTAACCTGAGATTTGTCCTAGCACGTGAACAAACAAAAGTAGCAGTATTTCGTGAATTAATTCTAGGCACCAATATAGCCACCTCTGATAGGAGCTGAGGACAGTCGATGACTCCCTGCAACAATCTATACAAGAAAATTATAGACGAACACTCTCTGCGAGCCTCAAGTGATTGAAAATTAAATCTCTCCAATAACAAAGAGTACTCTATACCTCTCATTGGATAGACACCATCTACCTTATATGATAAATATTTTAGAAATCTTCTTTGAACTCGTTTTTAGCATTAGTTTGTAGCATAAATAATATGGGCTCCAAATAAGAGAGGCATACTCTAGTTTGGATCTCACATAAGACTCATATAACAGTATTAAAGAACGTTTACTATTAAAGCTTCTACAGTTGCGCAGTATAAAACCATATAGACGATTGGCTTCCAGCGTTACGTTATTAATGTGATTAGAAAAATTCATTTCGTTATCAAATACTACTCCCAAGTCCTTTACACTGTTGGTGCGCCCGAGAGTTGACGTTTCTAGGGAATATTCATATGTTATTATATGGTTTTTCCTCGTCACCGACATAATTTTACATTTAGAAATATTCAAGTCTAATTTATTGTGCTTACACCAATCCTCAAGCACGCAAAGTTCAGTTTGAAGCACTTTACAGTTCTGAATACATGAGATGGGCGCATACAGCTTGAGATCATCAGCGAAAAACAGCCTGCCACAATTCAGAGTATCACAGAGGTCATTAATATGTATCAAAAATAGTAGAGGACCAAGATTAAATCCCTGTGGCACGCCCGAGGTTACGGTATAGGAATCGCAAATATATCCATTATAGTGTACTGACTGAGAGCGGTCCTCCAAATATGAAGAAAACAAACTGCACGCATCCACACTAAAACCCATACGCCAAAGCTTCTGCAGCAAAACGAAATGAGATATTCTATCAAAGGCTTTAGAAAAGTCCGTGTATATTACGTCAACCTTCCCTCCTGCGTCTAATATGTTCTCTGTAAAGTTTGTATAAACTCCCAAGTTTGTTACATTAGATCTACCATCAATAAATCCATGTTGATGGGTTGACAGAATACCTCTAACCTGAGTATAAATGCGATTATACAGAATTACTTCAAATAGCTTCGAAAAATTGTTCAGAATAGAAATAGGTCGATAATTGTTTACCTCGCTACGTTCGCCGGACTTGAAAATGGGGCATTTATCAAAGTAAATAAAACAATTTCAGCATGAAAGTTGATGTAGTCACATCATTCTAAATTCAGTCGCTATCAACGTATACATCTTAAAATTTAATATATCTCCGCACAAAATTGTTTCAAGTGTGTGTTGTAATAGTGTTTTCAAGTATTCTGAAATAATATAAACAGATAAAAATAATAAAACAGATATATGCACATGACTAAAGCTGGAACACCGATGAGACATCGTGGAACATTGATGTAATGAAGAGATTATTACTCGCCTCATACTCACTACTTTCATGTTTGCGTCAAACGTGTAGGATAACTGGAATACCATTCTCTCAAGAAACTTTGAAATACTATTTTCTAAGTGACACACCAATGCCGGAAGACAACAGAAGTGACAGAAAAGATTCTGATGAGAAAGTTTCCCACCGCAATAGCCGGTTGACTTCAAATGAAAACGCTGGCCTCTAATTATAATTAAATAATAATAATTTAATAAAATTACTACGTATATTTTATTTACCTTACAATTTAAGTTACTAGGCATTAAAACTTATTCAATAGTAACCAAAGCTGAGGTTGAGGTCGTTAAAAATTAATAAATAAGAAATAATTAATCCTAATAGACTAAGAGGACGATCCGAAATTTTGACCTGCCGACTAACCGTCAACCTAGTTATTCACTCCCTCGGGCGATGCGAATAAGAGCCTTTAACGTTGATTTTGCTGCCTCCGTGCCCTGGAATGTCCAGATAAAGACCAAAATGCTACATCCCAAAATAGACCGTCATTTATCCACTTGAATCAAGTACCATGGTTTTTGTTGACACTAAAAAAGTCGAGCGCCCCAAAGAGCAGACGCCGCCGACATCGGACCCAGCTTACTTACTTAATCCTTATGCAGGCTCATTGATTGGACTACTTCTTAATATTATGAAAAAGGGACTTTTCATCTTCCTTTTTACTATATTATTTATACTGACGGGGATGTCATGATAACAGTCAGCTTGCTACGAAACAACCATCTGTATTATATTTTTACATTAATCACCACCTATACACCACCCATAAACACGCAGCCGCTGGCTGGAATTGTACCGGCGACCAGCGGCTTACTATGCAGGCTACTGGCCCACCAAGCAAGCCACTATATATCGTTCCCGGACTAGCTCTATATAGTCAGAACGCGAAATAGTGGCGATTCGCGTCGTAAATTGGCGGCGAGTGAAAATCCCCTAACAAAGTTTCCAGATAAGTTTCAACTGGTCAGCTCATTAAGCTTGTTCTGTATGCACATTTGCGTGAAAGTCTAATTGTATCTCTCTACGATACGTAGAGCCCTTTCTAGCCCTGTTTTTTGGAGTGTCAGGCCCGTGAAGTTGAGTTATTCTATATTTATCTTTTCCATATTTCTTTCCATATCTTTCTATCAGATTTAAATTGCCGATTGCCTCTTTTGTTTCTTCTGTATTAGTTTCTTCTGTTTGTGTGAGTTCTGTATCTTGTTCCAGTATTATGTTTCTTTGTTGATTTTTGTATGCTATGTCATTCCACTCTGATAGATCTTTATAGTACTCCCTCCATATTTCCATAATTTTGTCTTCTTCTTTTATGACCTTTTCTTTAAATTTTTTTCATCCATTTCCCTTCCTTTCTGTTTCTGTGATTCCTACATAGTATATTTGTTGTTTTTCTGTTAGTTCATCTTCTTTTCCGTTTATACCTCTATTATTCCGTGTTCTTTCTATCTATTTCTTTGAGTATCTTCTTATTTGTATTCCTTTTACTAGTCCTCTCTTCCGTATCCTTTATCTTTGTCAGGATCGTCGTCAATCTACCTATCTCTATCCTTTTTCTCAGTTTTTTAACTTGACGGTAGTAGTATTCTTTGTTTGTTCTGTTAGTTTTTCTTCATCAATATCCCATTTACATTCTCTTCCTTCGAT
>CM032449.1:44113674-44118674 GCA_019049505.1 Pachyrhynchus sulphureomaculatus
ATAACAGACCGCATATCGAGATAAATCTATTAGGTGCCCATTTCTCGGCTTTATTTGACTCTGGTGCAAATGCCTCCGTTATAGGTCAGAATGGTATTAAAATTTTAAGTCGTTTAAGAATAAAAATATGCCATGTCAAAAATAGAAGTGTTACCACTGCAGATGGCAGCCGTCTAAAAGTTTTAGGTACGGTTGAGTTGCCGCTAGTCTACAATGGTCATTGTTTAGTAATCCCTGTTTTAGTAGTACCTTCTCTATCACATACTTTGGTTCTAGGATGTGATTTTGCACAAAAATTCGGAATTTTAGTAAAACTTTTAAAAATATTTCGTGGTATCCACAGTCCCTAGAAGTCAACTCTCAAACAAGTTTTAAAGATTGTTATTCAGAAAGTTCTTTAGAAAACCTTTTCTCGCGTCTATGTACCGTAGATGATCTCTCGCGGACGGAACGCTTAAAGGCAGAAAACGTAATAAGCTCTTTCAAGGAAATAAGTAGTAAAGATAGGTTAGGCCGAACGAATAAAATAAGGGGTTAGACGAAATGTTGAAACTCGGAGTGACTTCGTCTAAGCTATGACGGAAGAAAGCTCAACGAGGTCAACAAATTTGATAACTATCCATTACCGAACATCGACAGATGTCTATAGATACGGCTGATGCCAATCCTGTAAAGACAAGGCCCATCGCCATGTCTCCGAACATGTCAAAAGTATTGAATAAGGAGTTAGACGAAATGTTGAAACTCGGAGTGAAATCGTCTATGCTTTGACGGAAGAAAGCTCAACGAGGTCAGCAAATTTGATAACTATCCATTACCGAACATCGACAGAATTTTGTAAGGAGTTAGACGAAATGTTGAAACTCGGAGTGATATCGTCTATGCTTTGACGGTAGAAAGCTCAACGAGGTCAGCAAATTTGATAACTATCCATTACCGAGCATCGACAGAATTTTGACATCACTCAGGAATGCTAAGTATGTATCTTCGATAGACCTTAGAAAGGCTTTCTGGCAAATTCCTTTGGACAAATCCTCTAAGGAAAAGACCGCTTTTGCAGTAGTAGGCCGAGGTCTATTTCAGTTCGTCACTATGCCGTTTGGTCTTAAGAACGCTGCTCAAACTCAGCAACGTTTAGTAGACGCTATATTTGGTCCAAAATATGAGCCACATATTTTTACCTATCTCGATGATATTTTAGTAACATCGGAAGACTTCGAATCGCATATTCGCTTACTTAAGGAAGTAAAAGATAAATTGAAAGAGGCCGGACTGACGATAAATCTGAGCAAATGTGATTTTTTCAAAACTTCTCTAAAGTTTTTAGGCTATATTGTAGGCTCAAATTCCTTGCGTACCGATCCGGATAAAGTAGCAAGCATGGTTAATTATGCGAGACCTACTAATACTACGGAAGTTAAGCGGTTCGTAGGAATGTGTTCATGGTATAGGCGTTTTATTGAGAATTTTTCTACCTTGTTGTCACCTATTAATGATCTTTTGAAAGGACAAAAAAAAGAACAATCGATAGATTGGACAAACGCAGCAGAAAGATCTTTTATAAAGATTAAAGAGCTATTGGTTTCAGCTCCCATTTTATCCCAACCAAATTTTTCCCATATATTTCTAGTGATGCTTCTAATACCGGTTTAGGGGGCGTCCTAACACAGAAAATCAATGGTGAGGAAAGAGTGATAGCGTATGCCAGTAGAACTTTATCAAAGGCTGAACGTAACTATTCGGTTGTTGAAAAAGAATGTTTAGCAGTACTCTTTAACATCGAAAAGTTTAGACCTTACATAGAAGGTGTTCCTTTCACGGTCATAACAGATCATTATAGTTTATTGTGGCTTAATTCTATTAAAAACCCTAGTGGCAAACTAGCACGTTGGGAGATTAGGCTGAGACAACATGCGTTTAAAATGCGTTTTGATATCTTAAAGTTTGTGAGGACTTGTGAAGTATGTGGAGCGCAGAAATCTCCAAATGCACTACCTATGGGACTGATGGGAAAAGAGAAAACGGTTAATTACCCTTTTCAAGTCATAGCAGCTGATCTAGTAGGCCCATTCCCACGTTCAAAAAAGGGAAATAAATGGCTTCTCGTGGTTTCTTGCTGGTTAACAAAGTATACCGTGTTATTTCCTTTGAAAAGCTCTAAAACCGAATGCTTTTTGAAAATTTTAGAAAACGATATTTTTCTAATCCACGGAGTTTCATCGCTTTCGATATGCGATAACGGTACTCAGTTTACTTCTGAGTGTCTTAAGAGCTTAAGTGAGACATATAGTTTTAACATCCGTTTTTTAATCCCGTGTACACCGCAAGACACGAAGTAACAGGGTTTACACCGTCTTTCTTAGTACGGCAGACATATACCTCTATCTGGATCGTATTATAAAAATTTAGATTTGGCTGTCAATGTTGACAGCGAAATAATTCCGAGTAACAGGGGTGCGTACGCCGAAAATTTGAAGGGTTTAAAAGATATTTTCACCGACGTGCGTAGTAGGATACATAAGGCTTATGAACGGAACAGTAAGTCTTACAACCTTAGAAAAAGGGATTTTGCCTTTAAAATAGGTGATCACGTTTGGCGAAAAAATAAAATTCTTTCCAGTGCAGCGGATAAATTCACATCTAAGTTGGTACCTAAGTATGTGCATTGCGTGATTAGAGAAAAGATTTCAGATTTAGTTTATGGTTTAGTTAATTTAGATGGGACTAAAATAGGACGATGGCATATTAAAGACTTAAAACCATTCAATGAACCTAACCCTAATGAAAGTTCGTCAGAAGAAGAATAATTTATATTTACATAATCTTAATTGCTTTACTTTATTTTTTTTTGATGTTGCTCTGTAGAGGTGACGACCTCGTTTTTTTTGACTGTTATAAAAGTTGAGCTGAGGATAGCTTACTTTTTATAGTTTTTACTAAGGTTTTGGGTACTGATCATATCCAAACTTAGGTTGATTGTAGTTGATGTTTAGCATCGACTCAGCTGTCGCGAGCTTGCGAAAGAGTCACACTCAGGATATATCATAAGACTGGTATGTCGGTGGTCGCGGGATTTGATTTGCTTATGACCCCAAATAATATCCAGTTCTTGACACTTGGAAGCGAAATTTTGATTAGAGGCAATCCAAGGTGATCTTGAGTTAGGACAAGCGCAAGATGTAGCTCGTGTAGTGTGATGTAGAGTCAAAATTTTTATGAGCAATTTCAAAGTTTGTTACCCGAGTGGGTGTATTTTTATTACCTTAGTGGTATATGTTGGGTGCAATTAAGAGTAAATTGATTTTGGTTTATCCAGTAAGTCTAAGACTTGGATTATTTTGATTTAGATCTTCTTCTGAATTGACAAACTGAGGGTATTTTCCTTTTTTTCAGAGCCGTTTAAACGTTACCTTTGAGTCACTAATTTTTAAAAAAAATTTTTTTGAATAGACTCATAGGCGTCTGATGAGTTTTTTCGGTTTACTATCAGATGGATAGGAAATTGAAGTCCTACAGGAGAACTAAAGGCTGATCATTTACAAGAGATGAGAGCAGAGTAAGACAGTCGTTTCACAAAGAAATGATCAAAATCTGATACCGAGATGAGAACCTTGTCAAGGGAGGCTAAGCGCAGTGAAGGAAGATTCCTAACCGAATTTTTAGATTTCCAAGAGGTAATCTAGAAGTTTGGGCTGACAGAAAACAGTTATGCCTGATACCTGTAGCAGTTTCTTCTAGAGGCTATTGTCTAGGGAGACGATTAACACCATGATCGAATATGTTAGCTGTCAACGATGTTTTCTTCTTGTTTCTGATTAAGCTGGAAAAGCTCTTGTCGTCTTCAAAAGTTTTGTTGCGTTGCCACCGAAAAATTGAGCAATTTTTGCTTCATGTAGCTTTTCAAGCTCAGTTTCGTTTTTGGAAATTTCCGTAAGAAGCTTGGTTAAGTCAACCTTGTAAACCTTTTAGGTTGTATCCCATGAGTTATCTGTTTTTACAGGCTGTGATGCACCGGGTGCTAACAGATGCCGTTACGACGTTTGGCAGGGAGTTAGTCTTCCTGAGGAACAGACTGATTGGAAGGGTAGTCTATGGGGGGTGAACGTTTGACCTTTGGGACCTTTAGAGGTTTTGTTACCCAATGGTTATTTCTATTTGAACCAAAGGAGAGCCTAACTACTGTAGTCGACCTCAGCTCCAATTAGCCTATTAGTGGTGACAGGCTGTTGGCAGTAGTGTGTTTCGGAACACCCTATTGATTAAATTTTTTTGACTTATGGTGGTGTGGTAGACACCGTTTTAGTTTAGTGGATGCTATAATCTACTCCCTTTTGTTGGTGGACTCCAGGGTCACCATTTCAGTATTTTATTGTCTCCACCATTCAGTATATCGTGGTGAGGTGTTTGTCTCCTGTTATGTGGGATGGATTGAATGTTTTTCGTTGTTGTTCCAGGGCGAGACCAGTACACGAGGGTTCTTCATGCAACTTGAAGAGGCGCAATGCTGGTTAAGTTTTATATCTCTATATAGCCACCCTGAAGAATGACGGAGGGTTTTTGTGTGGTTGTTTTTTTTTTTTTTTTTCCGGCTCATGTTTCTAAGCAGATTTGTCACTTTGGTGCGATGTGCCGAAGATTTGATTAGCTTTTGCTAAGAGCTTTCACCAAGCTCAGTATGGAGTTATCATAACCAAGAGTTTGGGATTTGAACTTCTGTATGTATTTCTGTATATATTTCTGTACATATTTCTGTATATATTTCGGTGTATGTTGGTTGCCTGAGGGCATGTGCTCAAAATGCGAGATTTTGAGTCGTTTTGCTTATGGACTCCCATATATAGGATTATGACTTTAGGGAGGTCCTATTTCGAGACTTGCTGTCTCATATAGTTATGCTAGGAATGTTTCCTTGAATGTTAGTTGCGCGTGGACTAATCATTCTGTTCTTTGTGAACATTGCTTTTTGAAGCAGGATCATTCAGTTTGGTGAATTTTAGCTT
>CM032449.1:44123674-44204844 GCA_019049505.1 Pachyrhynchus sulphureomaculatus
TACACTATTGTAATAGGAGATTTTAACGCCAAACTGGGAAAAAAAAAAACGAGACAGATGAAGAAAAGATTGGATGTTTTGGCCTCGGTGAAAGAAACGATCGAGGACAAATGAATTTTATGGAACAGCAGAATCTATATGCCATGAATAAGAAAAACAGAAAATGGACTTGGATCTCACCGAACAGAGAATATAAAAAACGAAATAGACTACATAATATCCACCAAGAAAACAACTGTCAAAGATGTGTCAGTGATAAACAACGTAGGAGCCGGAAGCGGTGATAATAGATAGAAAATGGGAGAGAACGAAAACAACGAAAAACTCTACGCCAACAATAGATAGAGAAACCTTAATAATTAAAAATGCCGAATATAGGGAAGAACACGTAAAAAACTTAAATCAGATTCCAGATTACGAAAAACTTACGGTGGACGAGGTCAATAACACAATTAAAGAAGCTATGTTAAAAAACCGCAGATAAGGTGACAAGGACCCAGAGAAAGAGAACTAGACAGTGGAGTACCAAGACGGAGGATTTATTCGAAAAGAGACGGCTATTAAGGAGAGAGAAGGGCTACGGCTCAATCGAATACACAGAGACAAACAAAACACTGAGAAAGTCAATCAGAGAAGATAAAAGGAAACAGACAAAGAAAATGATAGAACAGATAATAGAGAGAGGCAGAAACATGAAAAGTGTCAGAACGTCACTAGGGAGAGCCTACCTTAACACAGTGAAAGATGAGAATTGTGTTGAGGTAACAGACAGAGAGAGGATATTACGAACAACCGAGAAATTCTATAAACATCTATACAAACAAAAACAGAAGGCCCCGGAAAATATTGAAAAGCACTTAGAGAATAAAGTCATGAACGAGGGCTCAGAGGACATCCCAGAGATTACCAACAGAGAAATAATAAGTAACATTAAAACCATGAAGCACAACAAAGCCCCGGGAATCGACGGTATATTCCCAGAACTTATCAAGGAGGGTGGAGAGTCAATATTAACACACCTGAGGGTACTTCTAAATGCCTGTTTACACGAAAGAGGAATCCCAGAAGAATGGAACAAATCGTTAACAGTCTTGATATATAAAAAGGGAGACAGAAACAACTTGGAAAACTACCGGCCAATAACCTTGTTACCACAGATCTACAAACTACTAACCAAAATAATAGTAAACAGACTGGATAATAAACTAGAGCAATTCCAGGATTGTCAGCAAGCTGGTTTCCTAAAGGGATTCAGTACGTGTGACCACATACTAACACTAAAAACGCTAATAGAAAAATCCACTGAGTATAACTTACAGTTATACCTGGCCTTTATTGACCACGAGAAGGCATTCGCCAGCGTGGAGTGGTGAGCAGTACAGCGAGCACTATAGAAATGTAGAGTAGATTATAGATATGCCGAGATATTACAATCAATATACGAAAAAGCAGAGATGGTGATACAAGTACACGAAAAAACCCAAGCAATTCCCATTCAACGGGGCGTCTGACAGGGAGACTCAATGAGCCCTAAGCTGTTCATAACGGTGATGCAAGACCTATTTTCAATCCTCATTTGGGACGACAAAGGAGTTATGATAGACGGAAAGAGATTGAATCATTTGAAGTACGCTGATGACGTGGTGTTGCAATCAGTGAGTGTCCGAAAAGATAGGACTGAGGCTAAACAATAAGAAGACGAAAATCATGACCAACCAGAACGAGAATACGGAAATTATTATCGAGGACTCTGCAATAAAGCGAACCGATGAATACATTTATCTGGGACAGAGCTTTAGAAGCCAGTCAGAGGAAATAAAAAGACGAATAAGATCAGCGTGGCGGGCTTTCGGCAGGCAGAGTGGCATCTTGAAGAACCAGAATATTGCTTTAAAACTGAGAAGAACAGTTTTCAACCAGTGTGTGCTGCCTGTCCTTACACATGCCGCACAAACATGGTCTATAACAAAAGGACTGATGGATAAACTAGCTAAGACACAAAGAGCGATGGAAAGAATAATGTTGAACATTAAATTAAAAGACCGAGTGAGAAATGAAGATATTCGTCAGAGAACTAAATTAATAGACGTGAAACAACACGTAGCTTCACTGAAGTGAAGCGAATTCAACACTGGACACCCTAGTTGGGAAGAAGAGACAGGGGTCGCCCGCAGACACGGTGTAGAGACGACATGAAACTGGTAGCAGGACTCTGCTGGGCAAGTGAGGCACAGAACAGAGAACGATGGAGGCACACAGGGGAGGCCTATGTCCAACATTGGATGACGGAGGGCTGAAGAAGAAAAAGAAGATTATGTATATATATATATATATATATATATATATATATATATATATACTCGCTCGATAGAATGAACAACTAGGCAGACGGTTAATCGGTGGGTCAAAATTTCGGGTCGCCCTCTTGGTCTATTAGGATCAATTATTTCTTATTTATTAATTTTTAACAACATCTACCTTAGCTCTGATTACTATTGAATAAGTTTTAATGCTAGTTAACTTATGAGGTAAATAAATACACGTAGTAATTTTATTAAATTATTATTATTTAATTATAATTAGAAGCCATCGTTTGAGATTTTTTAATATTTGTTTTGGACTTTTTCCTCATACAGTTTTAAGTAAACTAACATTAGAAATCCATACCCTGAACAAATTAATTGAAAGAAAATTTTGGTTTTATGTGCTTGTTTAAGAGATATCCTAAATAATTTCAATCTACCATCCAAGTGATTATTTGCCTTAAGTTGTATTATGGCAAGAGAATATAGAAGCTTAAAGTATTGATACAAACCATAGAACTTCTAATTTAAATTAAAACAAGTACTTACCAATTATATTTAGATTATAAGTTTCTTTTTTTATGCTTTCCACTGCTTCCGATATGTTTACTATATCTGCTATAATTACTCGGCATCCTTTGGAAGCTAAAGCTAACGCTGTTTGAAAACCTAGACCTAAAACAATTATATATGTCTTAAAGAAGTAAAATAAAGTCATCTCCTCCTTCTTCCTTGAATTTTATTTATGGTGCCACTGCAAAGATAGTGGCAAATAGTAACATAATTTTCAGAGTACCCGATTCTCAAAACCCCAAGAAGGACGTACAACGCTATATATTCGAAATAGCATACGTAAGTAAGGATATAAATAGAGGAGAATAACTCAATCATTAGCGATTCGCGGAAGATATTGTGTTTATATCTTCATCATTAGGGACCGGTTATATGCATTTGCATATTTTCATATGTATTTGCATATTTAGACCATTCTCACCGATTATTGCATATTTTACCCTAAATCTAATAATGAAGCATATTTTCCCTATATTTACAATATTTCTCGGTACTAGGCAATTGAATTGCTCAGGGTATTGTTAATGTCGCCGTCTGGAACTGATCTTATTACCTGCAATAGTCTAAATATCGTTTAGGTTATAGTTCCAAGGGAATACCCAACATTACGACGGTATTTTATTCCTTTGTTTCTTGGTCGGGATATTAAGTAATAAGTAGTTAGTTTCTAAGAATATTTGTTTGAGCGTGGATCAAATAAACAATTTTCTCGAAGACGAATTTTTATTTTAAAACAAGATATCAGTTTTAACATTATTGTTGACGCGCTTGCATCAGTGTAGTCTTTTGCAATTTTTAACATGTTGTGTTAAAGTTTAACGTGTACCACGCCACCCGCAAAAAAAGGGTAGCTGATTATCCTGGAACATTTACATACGATGGAAATGTTTTATATTGTCGAGTTTGCGAGAAAAATGTTTCGTGCACAAAAAGAGTTTCAAATTGACCAGCATATCAAGACAAGTCTTCATATCGCAGAATTGCAAAAAAAAGTCCCACGACAACAACTTATAATAGCAGCAAGTAGCAGTGAGTCCACTTCTATAGGCAAACAAAAAAACCACTTTAGCATGGATTTATGTGAAGCATTGCTTGCAAATAATATTCCTATCCACAAACTTACAAATCCTACATTCAAAGATTTTCTGCCAAAATATTGCTTGAATCAAAAAATACCAGACGAATCATCACTGCGTAAAAATTACATACCAACAATTTACCAACATATTCTGGAAGAAATACGTAATAAACTTCAGGATGACATTATTTGGATTTCAGCTGATGGAACTACCGACAGTTGTGGTCGCTATATTGCGAATTTAATTGTGGCTGCATTAAGATTAGAGCCTTCTTCTTCCTATTTGGTAGCCTGCAAAGAACTTGACAAGACAAATCATTCTACGATCGCCAGATTTGTGAATGAGGGTATTAAAAAAATATTTCCTAAATCTTCTGCAGATGAAAGAGTGTTTATATTTCTCTCAGATGCTGCTCCCTATATGATCAAGGCAACCAAAGTCCTCCAAGTATTTTGCTCACGGAGTCCATCGACTCGCTGAAGAAGTACGATCCACGTTTGGAAATGTAAATAAACTGATTTCATCAGCAAAGAAAGTGTTTCTTAACGCACCTGCTCGCAATAACGCCTATAAAGAAAAACTGCCAAATGTGCCTTTACCTCCAGAACCAGTGGTAACTCGATGGGGAACATGGATTGAAGCTGCACTATTTTACAGTGACTTCGATAGTGCAGAGGCTATGACAGTTCGTCAATCCAAGGAAGCATTTAACGATTCTGATATTAAAAAAAAAAAAAACATAGCTTTGATTAGCACTCACTTTTCCCACATACCTGCGGGTATTAAAAAACTTGAAACTCGAGGTTTGGCGTTGACCGAATCAATTCAGTAATGAATAAAATCCGTCAAATAAATTCCACATTGCCAGATGTATTCTCGCGTAGAGTTAAAGAAAAGTTTGAAAACATTTTGTGCAATAACCCAGACTTTGAACCTTTGTGTCAATTTGATAGTGTTATTAATGGGACGGGTGAACTTTTGCCAGAAACAATAAGTGCTAACATAGCACCCAAATTCAAATACCGCCCAGTTACCTCAGTAGATGTGGAACGATCTTTTTCCACTTATAAAAATATTTTAAGTGCTCGAAGACACAATCTTACTACCCAACATTTGGAACAATACCTTATTGTTTACGTGTACAAGAATACAAATGTTAAATAATTTTAAAAAATGTTAAATAATTGTTAATTAAATTTAAACATCGTCGATAACTTAACTTTATGCTGATTTTCAAATAAAAAACTAAAAATTACTACCTTTATTATAATATAATATTGCATATTTTGATCCTTTTCACCCCCCCACCACACACATTTAACAACAATTTCAAAATTTTACACACCCAATAAAAAAGGTTTAAAACTAAACCTTTTAGAGACAATGCAAATAAATCGATTAAGGACTACAGGTACTTTACTCAAGGACCAGGTAGATTTAAACAATTCACCATTATTGAATTTATTCTCCTAATTCCAAATCTATGTGGGTTTTCCAATACTATAAATGTAATTTAATTAGGTGTAATATTATAATTAACAAATTATATAAAATTGTGAACATTAAACCTAACTTGACAGTGTAAAATGTAGATCTGAAGAAGCTGCATCGACAGCTAAACGCGTCATCGCAATTTGAATAAACTAGTGGAAATTGACTAAAAACAGTCTTTTATTATATGCTTATATCCAGCAACAAAGAAGAAATGGAAGAAATGCTGAACGAACTTAACAACAAGTCCAGAGAGATTGGTCTGAAGATAAACATCGCCAAAACCATGTTCATGACAAACCACTGTGGTAAAGAAGCAGAACTGAACATTGAAAATGCGAAAATCACAAGAACGGATTCATACGTACTAGATATCTTGAACAAAAAATAGTAATATCCAAGAAAAACTTGAAAGCGGATCTATCAAGGAGAATATCATTGGCTTGGTCGGCATTTGGCAGATTGTGAAACATCTTCCTTTCCAGTATCCCAAATACACTAAAAGAGAACAATTTTGATCAATGCGTGTTGCCAGTATTGACATACGGAATGAAAACTTGGGCATTGAATCAAGACATTATAAATCACCTACAAGTAGCTCAACGAGCGATGGAAAGAAGGATGTTGGGAATATCGTTGAGGGATAAGCTGACTAATGAAGAAATTCGAGGAAGGTCCAAGATAACTGATGTACCTAAGAGGGTAAGCAGGTTGAAGTTGAGATGGGCGGGTCATATCGCAAGACTCTCTGATAATCGATGGACCCATAAGGTAATCAACTGGAGGCCCTGGAATGAGAAAAGAAGAAGAGGACAACCACAAACCCGATGGTCTGACGACATCCAAAAACTAGTGGAATACAACTGGATAAACAGGGCCCAAAACCGAAGAAGATGGACATACTTAGGGGAAGCTTATGTCCGAAGATGGACTGCATAGCTGATGATGATGATAGCACACGTGCTGCAGGGAAATCCCTAAAGCGGTACAGGCGCGACGCATATGCGAAAAGTGATTCTCGTTTGCCTTCAATCACTGCAAATTTTACTCGGTGAGAAACAACCTGGGCAAATCAGTCCAAAGGGATAATGTTCTTTATGTAAAAGATCGCTTGAAAAGGGTTATACGAGAAGTGATAAGCTGAAACTCATACCGATGTGAAGTATTAGCGCTACGTGTATTCCTAGCATGTACCGCTCTGGGAGGAATTAAGCGCACAACATCCATTGAACACTCTCCATGAAAATAGGGTCAAGCCGATAATTGTTCTTCGATGTTCCAATGAATCAAGGTTGCTGGTGAGTTTTGGGTCACAAATCAGGCAAGCAGCTCTGTCCTGAATATTATCCAACAAATACAATGTATTTTTGTAGCATTAAATTCTAGTTGGTTACAGTCACCCCAGTTTTTGTTAAGTTGAACGACGTCCTGTTGCCTGCTGATATTTTCATGAATAGCCGATGTTCGAGTGTTCAAAGTAAATGAAATCTCATCTGCAAACTTGTAGATTACATTCTTAGTCCTTTCCAGCAGATTATTAATGTACAGGGTGAGTCAACGATAGAGAAAAGTTCATTATCTCATTTGTTTCGAGAATGACAAAAAAATGTTAAACACAATAGTATTAGGGAATGCTAAGGTACACAGTTTAACATTATTTTTGAGTATCCAGGATAATTCAAAAACGTGTGGCCGATATAACATATGTTTTTTTTTAAATGGAACATCCTATTTTCCAATTTATTTCTAAATTCTGCTTAAAATTTTATAACTTTTTTATTAATAATGTTATATACCTAAACCTAGTAGTTTTTCTAATATTTCAATTTTTTTTAATAAAATACTAGTTTTCAGTTTTGCAAAAAATGGCCAGTAGCGCCATTGTTTCTGAAGGTGGAATACTCATAATCGGTACGAGCGTTTTATAGAGATGAAAATAAGATATATGTAAACAAAATTGAGTTAGATGCTACAGGGTGTTCAAAGTAAAGTTATGCATTTCGACTATTTTAAATTGAAAAATCTCAAATTTTTTAAATGGCACCTGTATATTATTATTTTTTTCTAATAGATTTTACAAATCCCTCCAACTTTTATGTATGTCATATACCTATTTCCAATAGTTTTGGATTGATTTTGAAATTTTTCAATTTTTATCCTTCTTTTTAATACACTTATGCTATTGTAAAAACATAAACAAATAGTTAATACGAATTTTAATATAGTTTAACTTATCTAATGATTTATTATTATGACGTAATAAATATTCAAAAATATGCCCGTCTACTTGAATACACATGTTTAGTCGCTTTACTATATTTTCCTTCACTTTCCTAAGCATAAAGGGCGTTATTGTCCTGCACGCATCCCGTATCCTATTTTCCATATCTACTGATAATGTAGGGGGATTCACATAAACACAATCTTTAATGAAGCCCTATAAAAAGAAGTCTAAAGATGTTAAGTCACATACTCGAGGGGGCCTCTGAATGAATCCATCCCTACCGATCCATTTTTGTGGGTAACGATCGTTTAAAAATTCCCAAACTTCCCTGTGGTAATGAACAGGAGCTCCGTCTTGTTAAATCCACATTTGCTCCCTTTCAAAGTTATCAACTTCTTCAGGAAGCTGGGGTAATTCGTTTTGCAAAATATTTAGATATCTAGGCCCGTTAAGCGGTTCGCGGAAAAAATATGGACCAATAATTCGAAAATTTAATATTCCACACCATACATTAAGCGACCAATGGTTTTGGTTTTGAACTTCCCAGACCCAAAATGGATTAACTGTTGAATAATAATGCATATTATGGCTGTTAACTGCTCCATTACTGTAAAAAATTTGGATCGGTCTTGAAGTTCTTGGTGTAGTTCCATATGAAAGGGATGATACTTGTATTTTCTCGTAGTACGATTAACCGTAGATTGGCATGTGTCAGATAAGTCAGCTAGTTGACGGCTACTGACCTGGGGATTATTTTCAACATGAAGTAAAATCTCCATTTCTTTTTCCTTATTAGTAGCATTCTGGTTTACTACTTTCCGTTTCGTATATTCAACGCTACCACTACCATCAAACCGTTCTATTAAACACTGAAAAGATTTTCTAGATGGTATACTTCTATTAAGGTACTTCGCTCCGTAAAGCCTTACTGCCAAAGAATAATTTTTCCCGCCTCGCCCAGAATATAAACCCTATCAATTAATTCATTTTTAGGAAAATCCGTAACTATTATCTTATACATCACTTACTACAACAGATTAAACTATTTTTACTTGCTTAATAGATATGTCAAAATTTGACAATGCCTACATTTTTGTTTTGTATCGGCAACTATGATGTTATAGCGGTAAAAATTGAAAAATTGAAAATAAATCGAAAACTATTAAAAATAGGTATATAACATACTTAATAAAAGTTGGAGGGTTTTGTAAAATCTATCAGAAAAAATAATAATATACAGGGTGTGCCTTTTAAAAAATTTGAGATTTTTCAATTTAAAACAGTTGAAACGCATAAATTTATTTTGAACACCCTGTAGCATCTAACTCAAATTTCTTTACATATATATTTTTTTCATCTCTATAGAACGCTCATACCAATTATGAGTATTCCACCTTCAGAAACAATGGCGCTACTGGCAACTTTTTACAAACCTGAAAACTAGTATTATTAAAAAAAAATTGAAATATTAGAAAACTAGATTTAGGTATATAACATTATTAATAAAAAAGCTATAACATTTTAAGCAGAATTTAAAAATAAATTAGAAAATAGGAAGTTTCATTTAAAAAAAACATATGTTATATCAGCCACATTTTTTTGAAGTACCCTGTATACTCAAAAATAATTTTAAACTGTGCACCTTAACATTCCCTAAAACTATTGTATTTAACATTTTTTCATCATTCCCAACAAATGAGATAATGAACTTTACTCTATCGTTGACTCACCATGTACATGAAAAAGAGAGTAGGAGGCAGTATGGAACCTTGTGGCAAATCGGCGTCGATAGTGAATGTATTAAAGCTCCGTGGGCTGCCACTCGTAAAGAACGCTTTCTGAGCAAACTCGAGAACTCAACAAAACTTTTCAGACATGCCATAAGAGCGTAGCTTAGCCAACAATCCATCATGCCATACACGGTCAAATGCCTTGGATACATCAAGTGTAACTTCTCGAAATTTTCCAAAATTTTCAATTGCGCTGTTCCAAACATGTTATAACAAGCTAGAAGATCTCCTTCTAGATATTTTAGAAAATGACGATTGATAGCCTTTTCCAGAACTTTCGATATTATTGAAGGCAGTGCGACTGGTCGGTAGTTGTTTGACATCGGCTGAACTGTAACTCATTTGCAGTAGGAAGGAAATATTTCCTTTCTGTAAGACAGTTTGAAAAGCTTACAGAAAACTGGTGTTGGTTCGCTCGTGTATTTCATGGTACGAACAATATTCTTTATATATATATATATATATATATATATATATATATATATATATATATATATATATATTTACAATAGATCTAATACAATATAATTCCGGGTTTCAATCCGTTCGTCTAACAATAAATTTGCAGTGCTCTTGTAGCTGCTGCTACTCGATACTGTGATCTTGCTGCTGCTGCCGCTCGAAGTTAACTGTAATATATCTGTATCATTGAAAGTAGTGCCACTGCTCAGTAGTTGTGTGTAAGCTCTTGCCTTTTCTGGGTAGCAGCTGAACCATAGTGCACTTCAGTAAGAAGAAAATATTGGTTTTCTGTATAGTGTGGTAAAAAAGCAGTTGAAATTGCACAATCTAGATACAGCAATATTATGATTTTATCCTCTCTGGGGTATCACCAGGAGTATTGTCCTGAGTTTTGGACCTCGAAAAACTTGTACTCTTTTATTTTTAAACAATTTAAGTTTTGAAAACGCGTTTTTTAAGATTAAAATGTGAATAACTCCAATTATAAGTCGGATCGAGATAAAAAAAAAAACAAGCTCTTCGTAATGAAATTTCCAACAAATCCTCCTTAGTTTTAAGTCGGCTCAAGTGCGTACAGAACCCACAAAATTGAAAAAACAGGCAAAAAAACTTTTTTTTATTTTATTGTATAAGTCGACTAAGTAAACCGATCGGCATAAAATGGCGGGCAATTCAAATTTAAATATCAAATTCAATTCTGTTCACTGGGGTAAATTTCAGGGTATTTTTGCTATAGCAATGTTTTCTTGCCTGTTTTTTCAATTTTGTAGCTTATATACGCACTTAAGCGATTTAAAATTAACGAGGATTTGTTGGAAATGTCATTATGAAGAGTTTGTTTTTTTTTAATCTCGGTCTGGCTTATTTAACCGGAGTTATTATTAGTTAAAAAAAGCGTTTTAAAAACTTAAAAAACAAATTTTTCGAGGTCCAAAACTCAGGATAATACTCCTCGTGATACTCTAGAGGGGATAAAATCATAAAATTGCTGTATCTAAACTATGGCTATCTTATCATTGTTTTAACCTTTTTTTCTGCACTAGTAGCATAGATTGAAAGTCTACAAAAACTCTCGCGCATTTTTTTTAATGCTATAACAGCGCTTGTAGCTTTTTTGGTATCTAGCTTTATTAAAATACATTTTATGATACGCTGTCTGAAGACAATATCGGTCATCCTTGACTGCACTATGAAAATAGTTTGTGGTGTTTTTCCTTGGAAATCGACAGTAGAATGTGAAGCAATGAGTTCAGAAGACAAGTTAGGTATTGTTTCAATATTCTTTAGTTTGAGTGAGTCAAATTTATCGATTTTATTTTAGTACTGCATGTTTTGCAAAAGTAGTACTGAGTAAATTACTTTACCAATTTTTATTTAGTTGCTAAATGAAAGTTTTGTCGTAGTGGAATAATTTACCTTCAAAGATTTTTGCATTTTTTTCACATTTTAAAGTCGCTATATCACGAAAGCCATATTTAGTCATTTCTGTCAGTTTGGCTGTCGGTCGCTATGTTAGCACGATAACGAAATCAAATATCAATTTCAAATTTGATATACATATAACACCTATCGTAAATATAAAATTTATAGTTTTTGACCGGTACCGCTTCAGGTGAAGGGGATATGAAGATTTTTATGGTTTTAGTAATAATATGGTAATTTTTTTGGTTTATAGAATAAACAATTTTATACATAATTATTTGTAATAAAACTGTTACGCTATTAAAGGGCTGGAAGGAGGAGGAAGTTAAAATATATATGGAGTTACAGGGGTTGAGGAGGAGGTTTGAGGGATTACTTAGTAAATATCGTGTTTTATGTCTTTTTTATTAACATTTTACCATAAAGTTATTCTCTAGTGTGAGAGAGTCGAATGGAGTTCACTTTATAACTGGATGTGAGCAAGGGAAGTACAGGGTAAATCACTTTACCAATTTTTTCTATATTCTACGTTAATGTACCAAAAAAATGTTATACGTTACATCCGTAACGCCCATAGGGCCCATAAGGTTTCAGACATCATATATGGTCTCATCCCGAAACATGCTGATTAGCTTTACAAAATCTCCTTCTCCAAAAAAACTTACAAGCTTCCAACTGTTATTTACGTATAACAATTTTTTTAAAATCATTTTCTACTGCATTTTGACAATTGTCCCCTGCTCCGTCCTCAACTAATACATTTTACATGGTAATTTTATTATAATCATATTCTGTTTTTAGAAAATAACGAGCTCATTAAGGAGAGATTACAACAATATTGTTTTAGTTTTACATTACTTAGTCAATTTAGAAACTGCATGATAAATAGCGTTGTTAAAACATCCATTGTTATTACGTTCAATATCAAAAGTATGCTAGTCCGTGGGTCGTTTAAGAAACCCCGGTTTGAAAAATAATCAGAAAATCCTAAAATTAACCTTATTTTTTTAAAAAACTAGGTCTTATGTAACATATATCTCTTTTATATCCTCTACACCTCTTAAATAATTGGAGAAGTCTCAGTTCCCATACTGGTAGAAGGAGGAATTTGCGAAGATCCATTACTTCTCAGTATACTAATGGTTGAAATAATTCTATGAGTTCATAAAATGAAGGTAATAAAATTAGAGAAAGCAATTAAAATAATATGATATGCTGACAATGTCGTGCTGATAGCAGGAAACAAAATTGAGTTTTTACAGGGTACTTTATCAATTAAACAAAACAGCAAAAAAATGTAATAACAATATCGGCTGCAAGAACCAAAAGCATGGCAGCAGTAAAAACACCACTAAAATACAAACAAAATAATTTTACTAATAGAAATTAAGTATAAATATCCTGACACAGATATATCGACACCAAGTGACAAAGGAGACAAGAATAGCGGTACACTTAATAAACAATGCAACATGGTGAAATACACGTCTAAAAATTTTGATCGAAATTACCAGTTAATAAGATAACAATTGGAGCTATAGTAACGTACGCATCAGAAACCTGACACGAAACATTATAAAGAAAGGAAATTTTGGAAATAACAGCAATAGAGAATAAAGAAAGAAGTGACATTCAGGATAGATAATGTAAATGACAGAGTGTTAAACAAAAAGATAGGATGGAGGAAATATATCGATAGAATAACAAATTATTACAAAGGACAGGTCAGAAAGATAGACCACTTAAACATTGAAGCCAATAAGGAGCAAACGGTAATAAAAAGGCTATCGAATCCATGCAAAAGAGAAGGAAGTAGCAGAAGAAGCAAGCTTAAACTGTGTGAAAAGTGATTAAAGAAAACATTATTTGTTTAAAGATAATTCGACAATATAAAGATGGATCGTTCATAAGCAAGGAGGTTCTCTCACAATAAAAAAAAACCTATCCTATAAATTTCACATTTTGATGAGCAGCATTTATTTATTAATATGTTTCATGTCATGTCTCTCTCTAGCTCGTCTAACTTATGGTACAGTCTTTTTTTGACTTTGGTGCTTGTAAAAACCGATAACTTTCAACAACCAAATACTTAGTATTTCCAGTTCCAATAATTGAATGACAACTGGAATACTAGAGAAATTTTTCACTCAAAATTTTAATTTAACAGGACATCAACGACTTACAATTTAAGCAACTCCACGACGTACACTGCAATTCGTACTTTAAACACAGTAGTAGAGTAACTTAGTGACTTATGGACAATTGAGAGAAACAAATTTAACGCTAAGATGATAAGAAACGACATTTGCATATGTTTTAATATGCTTTGTACTGAATTCAAGGAGAAGATCAAATACAATAAGATATTGAGATCTTCTTCTTCCTACTTTTTCTTTAGGCGTACGCCTGTTTAATCTTCAACCACCTGCCTACTACTCCTCTGCATTCAAGTCATCGCTCCACCTCTTTCGCGGGCGGCACGCTCCTATACCCAACTGGTGACTTATCTCGGGCCACTCTTACCATTCTTTCCGTCTTCCATCCTACCAATGATCTTATTCCACTCTTTTTTCCTGTTTAATACCGTCCAACAGTGTTTTCCCAGCTATTCTGCGAAGTACCCTCATTTCTGTTGTTTCCAACAGTCTTTTTGTCTTTGATGTTTCCGGCCTGGTCTCTGCGGTGTAGGTCATAATAGGTCTTATAGCTGTTTTGTAAATTCTCGATTTGGTCTCAATTCCTATATTCTCGTTAGGCCATATTATGTCGTTTAAGCATCCTGCTATTTTTGTAGCTCCCGTTGTTTGTTCACTCACCTCTGCTTCAACATAGCCACACCTCGATATCTCTATGCCCAAGTACTTAAATTTCATTTCCTGTTGGATAACTTGTCCGTCCACCTCAAGTTTACATCTTAAAGGAGTCTATAACGTTGTTAAACATTTTGTTTTACCGGCGTATATAACCATATTGGCTATGCGATTATATTGATGTAGGAGTCGTTGTAGATCATTTTCATTTTCCGCGAATAGTGCCGCGTCGTCAGCATAGCACAATATGGTAATTTCCTTATTTCCCGTTTTATATCCTCTCATTGGGCGCACTTTTCTTATTACTTCGTCCATGACGATGTTGAAGAGGAGGGGGCTCAGTGAGTCTCTTTGACGAATACCATTCCCGGCTGGTATCGGACTGGTCAGTTCTCCGTTTATTTTAGCATGGATTTTGTTTGCCGTGTATATATTTTGTATAGTTTTTATCAGATTGTGTGGGATTTGTCTATTATAGAGGAGATGTATAATATCTTTCAACTGGACACGGTCAAATGCCTTTTCTAAGTCAGTAAAACATATGTAGGCAAGCTTGTTGAATTCAATAGACTTCTCCGATATTTGTCTTAGGACAAAAACGGGGTCCGTGCAAGATCTGCCCGATCTGAATCTTTGCTCTTTATCTTCTAGGGTAAATCACTTTGGCAATTTTTTTCTATATTAATTTCTACATCAATGTACTGATATGGTCTCATCCCGAAACATGCTGATTAGCTTTACAAAATCCTCTCGTCCAAAAAAACTTACAAGGTTCCAACGTGAGCACTGTTATTTACGTATAACAATTTTTTTTAATTCATTTTCTACTGCATTTTGACCATTGTTCTTTGCTCCGTTTTCAGCTAATTTTATTATAATCATATTCTGTTTTTACAAAATTACGGGCTCATTAAGGAAAGATTGCAAGAACAATGTTTTAGTATTACATAACTTAGTAAATTTAGAAACTGCATGATAATTAGCGTTGTTAAAACATCCATGGTTATTGCGTTCAATACCAAAAGTATGCTAGTCAGTGAGTCGTTTAAGAAACCCTGATTTGAAAAATAATCAGAAAATCTTAAAATTAACCTTATTTTTTTAAAAAACTAGATCTTATGTAACATATATCTCTTTTATATCCCCTACACAGCTTCAATAATTGGAGAAGTCACAGTGGTAGAACAAGGAATTTACGAAGATCCATTACTTCTTAATATACTAATGGATGAAATAATTCTATGAGTTCATAAAATGAAGGTCATAGAATGAGAGAAAGCAATTAAAATAGTATGATATGCTGACAATGTCGTGCTGATAGCAGGAAACAAGATTGAGTTTTTACAGGCTACTTTATCAATTTAACAAAATAGCAAAAAAATGTAATAACAATAACGGCTGTAAGAAACAAAAGCACGACAGCAGTAAAAACACCACTAAAATACAAACAAAATAATTTTACTATCTGAAATTAAGTATAAATATCCTGACACAGATATATCGACACAAAAACTATAGGTTTTATCTCCGCGTTAGATGTTACCTATATACCAAATTTGAAATTGATATCTCATTTCGTTCGAGAGTTATCGTACCAAAACACCGTCAGACCTAGAGACCTACAGACCAAGACCGACAGACCTGCAGATGGGCAGACCGACAGACGGCAGGCGGACAGACAGACAAACTGAAGTTAGTGTCTATGTTTTTCTTTATCTAAAAATCCTACGACCTGAAGAAAAGAAAAATTTGAGGGTGATTTTTTTTCACGAATACGATACTTTTCTTTAGCAAGGAAAGTAAGAAAGAGTACAATAACTAGGTAAGTATTGAACTTTACAACTCAAGCGTCATGGACAGAAAATACAATTCGACTCTAAGGGTAATATGAATTCCAATTAAAATGATTGATTTAAGAGCGTCTGTACCGCGATCTGAGAAGCGGGAAGGCTAATGACACCAAACTCAAGGAGTTTGCCACCCTTCTGACAAGTTACGACTGATAAATATAAATAAAATTCTTAAATTTAATCACCTGATGCTCCTCCAGTTACAATAGCAGTTTTACCAACTAAACACACTTTACTTCTACTCCAAAAGCACCAACGTTTGTTCACTATTACTAATGTTCCTAAAAAAAATATAAATACCAATATGAAACTCATATTTTACTTCAACCTATGGGAAAAAGACGGCTTGTAAAGATATTATCATGTAATGGGAACACAAAGTAATATCAAGTAAAAGTGCACTCTGTATCTAGTTAACACAATACCATTAAATAATTAAAGAAAATAAGTCTGCTAAATCTATAGTCTAGGAGATAGTTACGTCTACTCATACCCTTTACTAATTCTGAAAGCAGCTATAGCATGAGCTATAGCAAGCACGAATTAAGCCTGCTGCCGTTTCTTGCTAGATATTTCCTTTTAATTGTTCGAAGCAGAGAGAATTACTACTATAAACCATAGTTTTGGGAATCATATGAAGAATACTTGTAGGCCAACTTATATCACCCATTTTGGAAATCAATTTATTTCAGAAAATTTCTCAAATGACTGGTAAAAATGTGTTTGAAGTGTCTAAACTCTACCCTGTTAAAAACAGATTCCTTAATGATAATGATAATTTGTGCGAGTTTTTCCTCTAGTGAGATAAGCAGATCATATAGGTCACCCCCCTTTAGGTTTCTTACTGCTATAACTTCTTCTATATCTTTTTGCAAGGCTTGCGAGCCTTCCTTGTCTTCTATTCTCTGGTAGATGATATTATTTCCCGATTATTTTGGGCCAACTATTCTTTGCAAATATAGTTGACTTCACATCCATGGTCTATCGAGCTGCAATATTTATA
This sequence comes from Pachyrhynchus sulphureomaculatus, assembly GCA_019049505.1. NCBI lineage: Eukaryota > Metazoa > Arthropoda > Insecta > Coleoptera > Curculionidae > Pachyrhynchus > Pachyrhynchus sulphureomaculatus. The sequence continues at coordinate 44,140,682 of CM032449.1, forward strand.
ATATGTTCCAGTCTGGAGACTCCAGCTTATTTTCTCCAGAAGTTCACTTCCAAAACCTCTAGGTGTAACAGGTTTGTTCATTGATTTAAAAAATCTCATCCATAAATTTCTATACTGTCGGTAATTGTTTTACAGATATTCTTTTTATTTCACTCGAATATTCGCTTGCTTTACAGTATTGGATTAAATCGCTAGCTTGTTTATCGTCCTTGATCGATTTTTTTTTTGATGTCTTCATCATTTTTCCCTACTGTAAACAAGGTAACTACCCTAAGGTTGGAAATATCTAGTGTATTAAATCGGTTATCGAGTATTAGATCGTAATCTTTTTTTTTCAAAATACCATGTTTTTAGTGTTCCATACGGAACACTTATAAGATCACTTCGGTGTCTGTCTGTCTGTCTGTCTGTCTGTCTGTCTGTCTGTCACACCCGATTTTCTCCGAAACTATTTGACATAGAAAGGTGAAATTTGGTAACAATATAGGAATTGATGGCCTCATCAGAGCCATGTAGTTTTGAGAATTAAATTTTGACTTAAGGGGTTAGTTTTAGGGGGTGAAGTCGGAAGCGAAAAAAAATTTTTTTTACTAGGTCATCGAGTGTGGTGTCAAATGAAAGCTTGTGAAAACACGAGTAAAAAATATATATATATAATATTATACTTGCGCGCACTTTTCTTTGTATTATTTTTAAAAATTCGCGAAAAAAATCGCTGTCCCGGGCCTTATCTCGAAAAGTACTTATCAAAAAATTTCGAAAAAATTCTGGAATATTCTCCACGGGGTGTAGATTGAACGAAAATTATCACCAGTGCATTACCTTTAATAATTTATATGGTATATAAAAAAAACAAAAATTTCAAGGTCATCCGATTTCAGTAAAGATTGGAAACAAACTTTGTTGAAAAGTCATTTGGGGTGTGTTTTGTGAAGTTATTGATCATTTTATACCACCGTAACATAAATTTTGACTTAAGGGGTTCGTTTTGAGGGGTGAAATCGGAAGTGAAAAAATTTTTTTTTACTAGGTCATCGAGTGTGGTGTCAAATGAAAGCTTGTGAAAACATGAGTAAAAAATATATATATAATGTAATACTTGCGCACACTTTTCTTCGTATTACTTTTAAAAAATCGCTGACCCCTACCTTATCTCGAAAAGTACTGATCAAAAAATTTTGAAAAAATTCTGGAATATTCTCCATGGGGTATAGATTGAACGAAAATTATCACGAGTGCATTACCTTTAATAATTTATTTGGTATATAAAAAAAAAAAAAAATTCCAGGTCACCAGTTTTCAGTAAAGATTGGAAACAAACTTTGTTGAAAACTCATTTGGGGTGTGTTTTGTGAAGTCACTGATCATTTTTATACCATCCTAACAAAAATTTTTATTTTAAAACAATCAACGTACGGAACACTAATTGTGCAAGTTCAACTTGCACTTGACCGGTTTTTTTACATTAATCTCTAATTCCCGTCTATTCAGAGTCACATACCTGCATTTACATTTACAGTTTTTTAGAGCACTTTCTATATAGGTGTTGAAGACAGTTGGAACTAGAGCATGGTCTAGCGTAAGACCCTTTATTACAGCAAACATAGAAAGTTTACTACCAATTTTAAGTACACTAGTGCAATTCTAGTCGAATCCTCGCATTGTACGCGTAATTGATACCATGAGACTTCAGACTATTCTATAACTTGCCTAATGAAAGTGTATCACCAGCCTTTTGTAGACCTATAAATGTTAAAAGCACCTCTTCTCTGAAAATAGACTTTAATCTTCGCAACATAATACTGGAACTCATCTCACGTTTGCATCGCTTTTTGATGTAATTGGTCGCTCCGCCTAAGGTTTACTCAAAGTCAAAATAATTTCTTCAGCCTTTCACCATCCGTTGTTTAATGAATTAAATAGTTAGGCTTTTATTTGACCGAGTAAATGATTACTCCTTTTATAATGGTCTCCAGACGATTTTTTATGCTATAATTTGAGTACGTTTAGTTGCTTCGAGTAATTATTCTTGAGGTATTTTGCAAATCTGCACTATTACTATATGTAATTTTCTACCAATGTTTCGCTACTGAACTCTGAAGATACCATTCGTTGCTAAAATAAAATCAAACATGGTAGTTGCTAAGATAAAATCAAACATGGTAGTATTAGTAGCATTAGTAGTAGTAGTAGTAGTATTAGTAGTAGTATTAGCATTAAGTTCCTTTTTAGACTGACTTATTGTCTCGTTTCTAAGCAATAATAACGAGCTACAGGCTCTGCCGCTATCTCAACCCGTTATCTGTTTTTTATTAATATTGCACCTTATTTCCAATCCTCATTACCTCTATCTTATTCCATAAAACTTGTGGATTATCTGCCTTATAATCTCCTTCTTTTTCTTATAAAATTACATTCTCGCCGATATCTTCAGGATATAAAAAAGAGTAAAATCACTACTCAGTTGAGGAGGTGAACAATAAAAAAAAGACAAGGTCTTGATTCGTTTGTTTTTAAGCCTCTTGTCACGTAAATGTCCAGCTTTCGTGCCATCTTTTTGATGGTCGACCCTCCCGGCCCCCCGTTTCTGGTTTTTCATCTTTTGCTTATCTTCTCTCTCATCCCTCCAATAACGACATCTTGATCTTGCGAAAAGGACGATGTCTTGAATCTTGAGTTTTTCTCATATAGTTGTGCTTAGTACCTGGTCTCTTCGGGTTATTTCTTTAATAGTGCTCCGTGTTTTAATTTCTGTAGCTCTCATAAGGGCTTTTGTTTTAGATGTTTCTGCCCTCGTTTCTGCTGCATACGTTAGAACCGGTCTTACCACCGTTCTATATACAGTAATACCCCGCTTTACGCGAGGGATACGTTCCGAAAAAAAATCGCGTTAACTGAAATTCGCGTATATCGAGGTTTATGATTAAACATAGTCAAAATTTAATACAAAAAAATACAAATCATTTTAATCAATCACTTTAATTCTAAGAACACTTTATGCAATACATACTCTTATTTTTTACGGAAAAATACATCTATTGTCTTTTGGGTAACGTTTTGTTTACGTTCTTGTAAAATACGTTCATAACACCCAACACTGTTTTTAATTGTTTGACACACGGTCAAGACACGGTCATCATTATTGTCTATACTCTGCAATATGTCCAAACCTGAATAAATTTTTGAAAGTGCATTTTGTATTTCCCCTGAAGATAAAACTTTCTCTTCTACTTGTTCTTCCTCATCGTAGATAGGATTATTCTGTAACTCGATCAGATCTTCATTGCTAATAGGATCGTCGTGCGTTGCTACAAGTTCTACGAGATCTTCTACCGTGACATCTTCAAGTTCAGACCCCTCAATCATTGCAGCAATGTCTTCAAGCACTTGTCTCTGCATCTGGACAATTCTTCTAGGTGCTTCCACTACATCTGGCCAAAGATTACGCCACACCCCATTCATACAACTCATTTTAACTTCCTTCCAAGCCTCTTCTATGTTGTGAATAGACTTCATAATGTTGTATGACTTCCACCACTCTCGCATAGACTGTCTTCCTTCCCCGTCAGTTTCATGAATTAGTTGGCTAAAAGTGCGGCGATGGTAATAAGCTTTGAAGTTTGCTATTGCTCCCTGGTCCATAGGTTGTAATATTGACGTAGTGTTTGATGGAAGGAACTTTACGTACACTTTTAAGTCTCTGGGCGTATCAAGTGAGGTTGGATGTCCTGGGGCATTGTCTAAGAGTAATATAACTTTAGGTTCAAGCCCATTTCTGTCACAGTATGATTTGACTGATGGGCAAAAACTATTAGAATACCATTCTTGAAAAATTTCCCGTGTAACCCACGCCTTTCTGTTTGATCGCCACACAACTGGTAGACTTGTCTTGTCTGTGCCTCGCATTGCACGGGGTGTTTCTGAATGGTACACTAGTAAAGGTTTCAGTTTGAAATCACCAGTGGCATTACCACCCAGCAGAAGTGTTAGTCGATCTTTCGCAGCTTTGAAACCACTGGCTTGACGTTCTTCCTTAGAAATGAATGTTCGAGATGGCATTTTTTTCCAGTAAAGTGCGGTCTCATCAACATTGAAGATGAGACAAGCAGGAATTTTCTCTCGTCTAACGAAGTCTTGAAACTTGTCTGGAAACTCAGCTGCAGCTTGAATGTCCGCGCTGGCCGCCTCGCCTGTTATGTGGATATTGTGAAGATTAGAACGCTGCTTGAACCGATGGAACCAGCCTCTGCTGGCAGCAAAAGTCGGAGTGGCACTCCCTTCTCCTTCTTTTGTTTTCAGCATCTCATACAAAGATTTTGCTTTTGTGCATATGAGATCTTGACTTAGTGGTGTGTTCTTCTTATTCAAATCTTCGATCCAGACTGACAGTAATTTCTCCATTCTTTCTAAGATAGATGATCTCGAACGAGAAAGTTTTGTTGCACTTATAGGTGTTGAACCTTCGCTGGAGATTTTAATTTTTTTTCCCGATTTTTATAAATCGTTCTCACAGTCGATTCTGAGAGTCCAAAATCTCTCCCAACAATTGTTGCTTTGCCTCCATTTTCCATTCTTCTTAACACTTTCATCTTCAATTCCAAAGTGACGCTTTTACGCTCTTTTTTCTTTACAGGCGGCATTTTTAACGTAGGGTTAAATTATGTATGTATGTATCTCCAATAAATATTAAAACAAAACTGCCAGCCGACCGAACTAACATTACGGAACAAATGAACACACGAAACGAACGAGGAAATCCCCATAGAACAAAGTCGAAGGACAGGGAATTCCCAATTCTTCAAAGAGAATATTCAGAGAAAGCGGGGATCCCCCGCGACCATAGAGAAGTTAATGACTACATGAGCGCGAAATTTGAAATTCGCGTTATAGTGAAACCGCGCGTAACGGGGTCGCGCTAAGCGGGGTATTACTGTATATGCACTTTGCTTTCAGCAGACATTTTTTCATATCAAGTCAAACAATATTTTCGATGCTTTATTGGCCTTATACCTCTTGATATAGATTTTTGATTCATTGATTCTGTTTTAGCGTATAACGAAGTTTGTAATTACCTTGCTCAGTATGTGTAAATCTCCGATGTATTTCTAAATATACCATCACGGTGGTTTTTTCCACTCTAAACCTTTCTTCTACCATTGTTTCCATGTACCTTTGTCCGTCCTGAATCTAAATTATCCATCTGATAGTCTTAACCTTTATTATTATTATTCTATAAATAATTCGTGTTCAAATTTCTCAAACAAGCAATAATAAACTATTAATCAACATCGTCATCTATATTTCTGATAAACCTGACATAATGAGCATGTCTCAGTCTAGCTTGCTAATTTCTCTCCTAATATCTTCTAGTCTCTCTATTTTTTTTTCGAGCTTCAACGAACGATCTTCCTATTAATCCATAGAGCTAACTGCAGTTGCTGACATAATTACAGTGCAGAATTATGAATCAATGATTCTACCCATCTAAATTGTACTAATTTTGAAAACCGCCTTGAAACTTACATACTGTGATGGTTTTTCATTAGTTCAAAATACATTTTGAATGTCATAAGCCCTTCATGATCTCCTAATCTATTATAAATATTTAATGATCTACTATCGTCATTTAAACCTTTTAGGATTTGGTGGTCCTTCTTATAATGGCTGTATCATTTATAAAAACTACAATTTGCTTAAATTGAATAAATTAGACCACCCCTCATACAAGCATACCAACTCTCTGTTTCATTTTCCGAGCACAAAATCTTTAAGGAACAAGCATAGTACTGACAAATTAATGCTTTTAATAGTGACACTTTAGTTCCTTTATAGTTCGATCATAACTGATAAACTGAACCAAGTATATTCCAAGTAAATATAATTGTGATATCTTTGCCTCAATACAAATTACAAAAACATGTACAAGGCATGTCTATATGATAATAAAGTGTGTATTGTTGTAGCATCGAAGTCTGATATAATTATTTTTATGTAAATGATTAGTAATCTTGTGATACCTTTACCATATCATATAATAACCGGTCAAGTGTAAGTTGAACTTGCACAATTAGTGTTCCGTACGTTGATTGTTTTTTAATTTAAAAAATTTTGTTAGGGTGGTATAAAATGATCAGTGACTTCACAAAAACATGCCCCAAATGAGTTTTCAACAAAGTTTGTTTCCAGTCTTTACTGAAAACTGGTGTCCTTGAAATTCTGTTTTTTTTATATACCAGATAGATTATTAAAGGTAGTGATAATTTTCGTTCAATCTATACCCCGTGGAGAATATTCCAGGATTTTTTCAAAATTTTTTGATCAGTATTTTTCGAGATAAGGTAGGGGACAGCGATTTTTTTTACGATTTTTTAAAAGTAATACGAAGAAAAGTGTGCGCAAGTATTACATTATATATATATTTTTTACTCGTGTTTTCACAAGCTTTCATTTGACACCACACTCGATGACCTACATAGTAAAAAAAATTTTTTTTGATTTCCGATTTCACCCCTCAAAACGAATCCCTTAAGTCAAAATTTATGTTACGGTAATATAAAATGATCAGTGACTTCACAAAACACAACCCAAATAAGTTTTCAACAAAGTTTATTTCCAATCTTTACTGAAAATTGATGACCTTGAAATTTCTGTTTTTTTTATATACCAGATAAATTATTACAGGTAATGCATTCGCGATAATTTTCGTTCAATCTACACCCCGTGGAGAATATTTCAGAATTTTTTCAAAATTTTTTGATAAGTACTTTCCGAGATAAGGCGAGTAGATAGCGATTTTTCGCGATTTTTTAAAAATAATACAAAGAAAAGTATTACATTATATATATATATATATATATATATATATATATATATATATTTTACTCGTGTTTTCACAAGCTTTCATTTGATATCACACTCGACTACCTAGTAAAAAATTTTTTTTTTCACTTCCGATTTCACCCCCCAAAACTAACCCCTTAAGTCAAAATTTAACTTTTAAAACTACATGGCTCTGATGAAGCCATCAATTCCTATATTACTACCAAATTTCAACTTTCTATGACAAATAGTTTAGGAGAAAATCGGGTGTGACAGACGGACAGACAGACAGACAAACAGATAGACAGACGGACAGACAGACGCCGAAGTGATCTTATAAGTGTTCGGTACGGAACACTAAAAATGATCTATAAGAATATGGATATTGTTCTTCACTTTCAGTTTAATTTATGTCTGTCAAAGGCTATCAATCAATAGCTTATCGGCCATATTTTTAAAAGCAGTTTATGAGTCTGTATACAATTGAGTTGCCTTAAAACTGATACTCATTCTCATGCGTGATCTACGTGTTCAAAAATCTACACAGTACAGGAGTCTTCAGAATTTGATTAACTGTATAGTTAGTTACCCGTATATTATTGCAATCTGGTGCGTGCGCTTTGCAAGTTATTAGCAACACGCTGAAATTTGGCCGCAATTTTTTTAAATGATAGACGAAGAAAAACTTGAATTTATAACATTTTTAGTGTTCCGTGCGGAACACTTATAAGATCACTTCGGTGTCTGTCTGTCACGCCCGATTTTCTCCGAAACTATTTGACATAGAAAGTTGAAATTTGGTAATAATATAGGAATTGATGGCCTCATCAGTGCCATGTAGTTTTGAGAGTAAAATTTTGACTCAAGGGGTTAGTTTTGGAGGGTGAAATCAGAAGTGAAAATTTTTTACTAAGTCATCGAGTGTGGTGTCAAATGAAAGCTTGTGAAAACACGAGTAAAAAATATATATATATATAATGTAATACTTGCGCGCAATTTTCTTCGTACTATTTTTAAAAAATCGCGAAAAATCGCTGTCCCCTCGCCTGATCTCGAAAAGTACTTATCAAAAAATTTTGAAAAAATTCTGGAATATTCTCCACGGGGTGTAGATTGAACGAAAATTATCACGAGTGCATTGCCTTTAATAATTTATCTGGTATATAAAAAAAAAACAAAAATTTGAAGTCATCAGATTTCAGTAAAGACTGGAAACAAACTTTGTTTTAAAAACTCATTTGGGGTGTGTTTTGTGAAGTCACTGATCATTTTATACCTCCGTAACAAAAATTTTTATCAGCAATCAACGTACCGAACACTAATTGCGCAAGTTCAACTTGCACTTGACAGGTTATTGATATTAAAGTTGAGCAATTTTACAAAGTTTGAATTTCCTTCAAATTCATTGGCTTGGTTCAGGTTACCTCAGCTAAAATTATTTGACTACATTGCATTCCTAAAAATACACAGATTAAAATGTAAATTATCATTGATAAATAATATTAATTTAAATTATCTATAAAAGGAGTACGAAAAAAAACAGCGCAGAGGAATAATTTTTTTCTGATTCGCTTAAAATAGTCTCTCTCAGAGTTTTTTTGCTCCTCTTTTTCTATTTCCACAAATATAGTTTTCATCATAAAATTAAAATATTGAGCTTCTGGTCTATAATTTATACAATTTTACTGCATTAATTGCTGCATATTTAAAACAGATATATGCTGTTTTTACGTTATAACTTTTTTTTTTGGCATTTAACAAGGTATTTAGCCGGCCTCGGTGGAGTAGTGACTTTGGATGTTGAAGCGTGGCACTGCATGTCCTCAGCATACTTTTCATAAGATGGTACGTAATTACCGAGTGCTAATCGCAAGCATGATGACATATGTTCGTCAGTTAGTCGATTGCGATATTTTGACTTAATTATCTTCATTTCAGACAATGCGGACTCGCACAAGTAAGTTGACCCAAACATTGCCGTCAGTTAAAGGGCGATTTCCCTTAGATTCGGATATTTATCTTCAGATATAAAACACCAGAATTTTGTATCAGATGCTGTGGCTTTGATATGTATATCTGATATAATCTGCACTAACCCATTTTCAACAGAACATGTTAAACTGACTTGCTATTTCAGTAGCTAATTCCTCAATGTTTTTACACGAAAAAGGATAACTCATAAATGATGTAATATTTGCCAATTTACTGAAATCATAAAAACGTATTTCGAATTGGCCCAAAATATTTGATAATTCTGCCTCATAAATATCATAATTCAACTGAGGAATCCTCACTTTCAAGGACGGAAAATTTTTCAGATCCTTTCTTTTCAGTTGATCTATCATAAGTTGCAATTTACTTTTGAATGCGCTACGTGCACGGATAGTATTCACAATTTTTATTGCAATGCCCATAATCTCCTTCATGTTTAGAACTTTTAAACACAAAACTTGTTGATGTATAATGCAATGGAAGGAGAAAAATGAAGGGAAATCATCATTAGCTCGACACAATGCCACAAAACCGTTTTCGTTTCCAATCATTGCTGGTGCTCCATCGGTTGTAATGCACACCAGTTTATATATTGGTAGCTTGTAGTTTGTTACAAAATTGAAGAAAACGTCATATATATCTTCGCCACGGGTCTTTCCTTTCAGAGGAATCATTGTCAAAAACTCTTCCTTAGCCGACATGTCATTGAATACCATTCGAATAAAAATACACAGCTGGGCAGTGTCTGTCATATCGGTGGATTCGTCGAACTATAAAGAAAAGTATGTACATTCCATGATATCATGTTTTAGTTTATCTGCCATGTCCTGACTCATGACTTCAACACGCCTTGTGACAGTCGGACGAGATAACTGAAGTTCTCTAATAGCAGACATAATCTCTGTTTTATTTTTAAAATCTCCAAATAAAGCCTCACCCGCTTCAATAAATGCTTCCTTCACAACCACTCCATCATCAAATGGTTTCTTGTGTTTCGCCAATATATGAGATATTTTAAATCACGCGATCGTTGCAGCTTTTGATTGTTTGGCTGGTCTTGTGAACATGGTTTGTTCTTTTTTCAAACAAGTTATCAAATCACGTACTTTTCGTTTTCTTAATTCACTCTGTGACGGAAAATCCTTTTCATAGTTTTTATGAACCGTTTTATGATGCCTCTCTAAGTTCCCACGCTTAGGTATTGCAACTGACGCACGGCAAATGAGACAAATGCACTTATCCTTTACCATACAAAAGAAAAATTCTTCCTCCCAATCGTTATTAAAATGATAAGTTTTACTTTTCTTCGCCGCACTCATTTTGGACTATTTATTAATAAACTTTGTATCGATGTATCGCCTTCAAGTTACAACTCAGACTGACTCCTGTTCCTGCAGGCGCAACATTTATATCGGCGCGAACGAAGTCTCGAATGTTCCCGTCAAACACGCCGCCCGAAGTTTCTAGAAAAATCGGCAGGAATCAAAAATGCTGCTTTTATTTGACAAGTACCGCGCGTTCCTTTGATAAAGCCGCCTAGCAGGGGGTTATTACGATAAAAGAAAGTGATGAGGGGGTTTATTCTGGCCTAATTGTGGATCGAATAAATTTTAGTAGTTCATTCATTACATTCTGTTTTAGTTACCTAAAACAAAATCTGTGAATAGTTCTATATCGGAATTTTTTCTCGAGATCGACTCAAAAAGCACTCGCGATCGACTTGTTGATCGCGATCGACCGTTTGAGCACCCCTGTTCTATATAATTCGATACAAGCCTAGATAATGGGAGATAAGGTGAGATAATGGGAGATAAGGAGAAATAATGGGAGATAAGTCGAGATAAGCTTCGATAATGGGAGATAAGGTGAGTTATGAGAGATAAATATAAATAAAGGGAGATAAGGAGAAATAATGGAAGATAAACAGAGATAAGTCTAGATAATGGGAGTTATGGTGAGATAATGAGAGATAAGGAGAAATAATGGGAGATAAGGAGAAATATTGCGAGATAAGTCGAGATAAGCCTAGATAATGGGAAATAAGGTGAGATAATGGGAGATAAGGAGAAATAATGGGAGATAAGGAGAAATAATGGCCGATGAACAGAGATAAGCATAGAAAATGGAAATTATGAAGAGATAATGGGAGATAAGGAGAAATATTGGGAGATAAGGGGAAATAATGGGAGATATTTTATTACGTTGGGTAACTTAAGGAATAAACAGTGACGATAGTAGTGACTCAAGTCCACGCGAGCGGAGCCGCGGGCCCGGCTAGTCTATATATATATATATATATATATATATATATATATATATATATATATATATATATATATATATATATATATATATGTATATACAGTGACTCACAGCTTAAATGATGCAGTCGCTATAAGAAAAGACTAACTGGTCTCAGTGCTTCTTTATTTATTTGGAAAAAACAACTTATTGAAATTAAATTAGTAAAGAGTCTTCTAAAAAAGTATGAATTACTTTTTGTCTTAAATATGCCTTACTTAATTAACAATAAATAATTAATTAAATTATATGCGATTTTTCACGTCACAGTTTAAATGATGCAAAATTCAATATACCAAAATTATTAGAGAAAACAAACTGTAGAATTTAAAATAAGCCTGCTAATATTTGGTCGGGCCTCCCTCATTATCAATAACGGCTTGTAATCTTCTGGACATTGATTCAACTAACTTTCTAGTATACTCCGGGGAAATAGTGTTCCATGCTTCAGTAATTTTTACTTTTAATTCAGTTTTATTTGATATTGGGGCACTATTTACTTTATTTTTAATGTCAGCCACAAATTTTCAATTACATTTAAGTCTGGTCACTGGGCTGGTGTTTTAATAACATTTGGACAGTTATAAAGCAACCAACTGCGGACTCGAAATGACGTGTGCTTGGGATCATTGTCGTGATAGAACCGATAATTGTTTTCAATATCTAATTTTTGGGCACTAGCGGCGAGATGCTGCCTTAGTATATCCAAATACACATATTGGTTCATATTCCCTTCGACGAAATGCATGTTACCTACTCCTGCAGATGACATACAGCCCCATAACATCGCTCCACCTCCACCGTGCTTTACCGTAGCTTTCATATTTTTCAATTTTAATTCTTCGTTAGGCTTTCTCCACACTGATATATTTCCATCGGACCCAAATAAGTTTATTTTGGTCTCATCAGTAAATATTACTGAATTCCAGAAGTTCAAGTCTTTATTGATATGCTCTCTGGCAAATTCCAATCTCACGCGTCTATTTTTTTGGCTAATGAAAGGCTTATTTCTAGCAGTTCGACCATGTAAATTATTATTTGGCAAGATCCGTCGAACTGTTTCGGGGTTACACCTTTTTCCAAACTGTCTTTCCACCTCGGCGCACAACTTTGGCGCACTTTTTTTGGATTATTTGATACCTCTCTTAAAATCCATCTTTCTTCACGTTCATTGAAGATCTTATTTGGAGCCAACCTTGACTTATTCTCGACTCTATTTTCATTCCGGTAACGTTCAATGATATGCTGAACAGTTGACGGACATTTATTTACCATTTTGGCTATGTCTCTTTGGCTGTATCATTCCTGTAATGAGTAATAATTAAAATTCTCTCAGAAATTGTAGTTCGACGACCCATTCTTAAACAATTTCGTTTTATTGAATGAAAAAAATGTCAAACTAAACAAAAAACAATTGCACTAAGAAATCAAAGCAACGCCGCCTTCGTAAATTTCAAAATGCGATAATTTTTGACTCCTGTTGTTATTTTGCATCATTTAAGCTGTGACGTTAAAATTGCATATGATTTGATTAATTATTTATTGTTAATTAAGTAAGGCATTTTTAAGACAAAAAGTAATCCATACTTTTTTGGAAGACTCTTTATTTCAATAAGTTGTTTTTTTTTCCAAATAAATAAAGAGGCACTGAGACCAGTTAGTTTTTTCTTTAAAGCGACTGCATCATTTAAGCTGTGAGTTACTATATATATTATATACATATATATATATATATATATATATATATATATAAATATATAAATATATAATAATTTTTTCTGTTGAACCTATTGTTTACATAAACTTGATTGGTTTTTCTTTGGGTACTTAGTTTCTTTTGGAAAATACAAACTCTAAAATTAGAAAATACAAAGTTAAAATCTTTTAGGTCAATTTACAGGTTTTTTAAAAACATATAACCTTTTACGCACACTCGGACATTTAAAATATTTACACTATAACAACAATATAAAATAAATTAAACATGAATATATATCTAGAAAGAAATTTGTGTGTTTGTGAATTTCAAATTCTATATTTCTTATCAACATATCGTGTCTCGTATTTTTTTATTGATTTTAATAAATAAATATCTATAATGGGTGTCTTAATCAAAAAATTGTTATTGATGTTAAGTATATATACCATTTTGTATTATTAAGAGGATATGTATGCCACCATGTTTATTTTTTAATTAGATTTGTGTAGGTATGACTGATTCGTCTTATCTCAGTCCTATCATTCACAGTGTTTTCAACTTTTTTTTATTTCAATCATCTCCTTGATTTGTAGTTTGGCATAATTCCGGTCTTTGCAGAGGTTGTTTTTCTTCTGCTTCGTGTATACTAAGGGCAGTGGAAGCATTGCTAGTATATTTGTGTCCATTCAGTCTGTTTTTTAGTAACTGAGAAGTCATTCCAATATATTTCACACAGTATTGCATACACAACATTAGATTTATTCATTGTGGGGATATGGCTTTTTAAGTTTGTAAATAATGAACTTAGTTTATTTTGAGTTTTATGGCAAACTATAAGGTTTTTTCAAGACCCATTTTAGCTTCTCAGAAAGTTCCTTTGTATAAGGAAGGGGTAAAAATTTATCACGGTTTTGTTTACTATTTTTGGTGTTGCTTTTTGAGTTATTATAAAACTTGTATATTCTCTTTTTTATTGTTCGATTGATGTCATTCTCTTTAAAATTGTTTTGTATTAAGACAGTTTTTACTTTTTTTAGCGCGTCTAGTCTTAGTTCAGGGGAAGTCAATTTTATTGCTCGGTCTGTTAGGCCCACTATAACGCTGATTTTCTGGGAGATTGCATGATTAGAGTGAAAATTCAAGTATCTTCCTGACCAAGTAGGTTTTGTCTACCACTCTGTAAGGATTTTATATTGGTTTCTGATAAGAGTCAGATCCAGAAAATTTATTTTACCATCCTTTTCAATTTCTGATGTAAATTGTAATTTTTTGTGTAAGCTATTAAATTTGTATAGGATTTCGGTAATTTTTTCATTTTAGGCTGCTAATAAACAATCATCTACGAACCTCTTGAAAAATAAAATGTTACCTTTTAGTTTTTTAATGACCTGTTCTTCCAAGTCTTCCATTACTAGCTAAGCAATGACTGATGAAATGGGGGAACTCATGGCACAATCGCCGATTTGTTTATAAAATCTATTTTCAAATTGAAAATAGTTGGTGTTTAATGTGGGATCTACGGCATCCAGAAAATTTCTTTTTGAAATTGTTGTGTGTTCTTGTAGTAGATCCCATTTTTCATTAATAACGGTTTTAACTAGTTCATTTGGAATATTCGTGTACAGGGATGTTACATCAAACGATAAAAGTTTATAATTCGATGGAATTCTCACTGTGTCAATGAAAGTTTTAAAGTCGAAAGAATCTTTAATAAAATGTTCATTTTTACCGGATATGTTAGATAGACAGTTGGCTAAGTATTTAGATAGATGGGTAAGCCATAAATTTGGTTGGTGTCACAGCATTGTTTATCATTCTGGACGCCATAGATCTAGATCTAGAACCTAAGCACCCAATCAAAATCAAGCTTATATATAAATATATATATATATATATATATATATATATATATATATATATATATATATATATATATATATATATATATATATAAATAAAATTCAGCTGGCCATTTGGTGTTTACCTGAGCCATAAAACACAAAAAAAGATACTTCTGTGTTTAAAATGGCAGATTGTACTGATAGTTGCTTAATAATAAAAGAGGTGTTCTAAAAATCGTTTAGTATATTGAAATGAAATAAAATATCCTGGGCAAGCTAAAAAAAAAAACATTCACTCTTGATTTTTAAATTCCGGATAACTTTAATACTTTCGGAAAAATCCATTTTCAGGATTTTTTTCGAAAGTATTTTTTGTGGCGCCTGTTTCCAACGATGTTGCCAATTGTTTTTTTTTTTTCAATAATACCATCTTTGGCTAAAATGCATTTCCCTAAAATGGCGGTTGTTAAATAGGACCACTGTCCTAAAATATTTTCTTCTTATAAGTATTGGAAATATTCGTCATAAGAAGAGTTATCATCATCATTAGCTTATTTCATCCATAGTCGGATGTAAGCCTCCCCAAATTATCTGCAATGAAATTTGTTGTCTGCTTTTTGCATCCAATCATGTGTTGCTAATCTTTTTATGTCGTCCGTCCATCTTGTCTGTGGTCTACCTCTGCATCTTTTGTATTCTCTAGGCCTCCATTCATCTATAAGGCGTGTCCATCTGTTATCATTCATCCTTGCGACATGTTCCGCCCAAATCCACCTTAATATACATATTCGTTGTATTACATCGGTCACTTTTGATCTTCTTCGTATCTTGATATTAAAAATACGATCTTGGAGTCTAATATTTAGCATTCTTCTCTCCATTGCTCTTTGGGTTACCTGGAGTTTAGTTATTATACTTATATTTAAAGCCCACGTGTCAGTGCCAAGCTAACGAGACTCCTCTATCCAAGTCAGCCTTTAAATTATTTTTTGATATTTCGATTTTTTACCGTAAATATATAAATGTTAATACCTTTTATTAACAGTTCCTGGCTGTTATCTTCACTTTCGTTGTCCAAATATTTGGTTTTGGTGAAGTTTATTTTTAGACTTATTTCTCGAGACTTGTTATTCAACTCCATCATCATTTCTTGCAATTCTTCTTTTGTGTTGGCGATCAGAGGGACATCATCTGCGAACTTGAAGTGATTTAATCTTTCTCCGTCCATTAGTATTCTTTTATTTTCCCACGTTATCGATTTGAACATGTCTTCTAGAGTCAACGTGAACAGTTTTGGGGATATCGAGTCGCCTTGTCTAATTCCTCTTTTAATTTTGATTTTATTTGTTTTTTCTTCAAGCATTATTTGTGATGTTGTATTTATATATATATATATATATATATATATATATATATATATATATATATATATATACATATGTATTCAAGAAGAGTTGTATATCTTTCATCGACTCTGCAGTTACTTAAAGCGTTAATGACTACCTATATTTCTACAGAATCAAATGCTTTTTCATAGTCAACCATTGCTATCCACAAGGTGACTTATATTCATTTGCTTTTTCCACTAGTAATCTAATTGTTGAAGATGGTCCAAAGTGCTGTATCCACGTCTAAGTCTCGCTTGTTCACGTAGTTGATAACTATATAATTTGTTCGTTAACCTACATGTTATGACTCTAGTGAGGATTTTGTATAGTATCGATAACAGGCTGATGGGTCTGTAATTCTTAATTTATCCCTTTTTAAAATAAGCACAATCAAGGCTTTACCCAAGATGTTGGTATTTTACTTTCTATTAGGTATCTGTCAAATAGAGCTTGAAGAGATTGTATTTTCGATGCCCCTCCACACTTTATAATTTTTATAGTTATTTCATTGTCACCTGGTTCTTTGTTGCTGTGCATATGTTGTAGGGCATCCATTATTTCATCCGTTGTTACATCGGGAATTTTTTCAAATTCCACATTTGTTACCAACACTCTATTTCTTTCTTCTTTTCCTGGCGGTGGCGATATTTTCGTGTCATATAGTGTTTAATAATATTTCTCTGTAGCTTCCTTTATCTCTTTGATTTGTGTGATCTCTTGGTTATCGTTATTTATATGTTTTATTATTTGATGTCTCCCTTCATTTATTTGTTTGTTTAGATGTTTCAAATTTGTCCCTCTTTCAAAGTTTCTTCTATTTTCGAGTTTCTGTACTGTCTGACGTCTTCTCTGATCTTTTTCTTTATTTGTTTGCCTATTTCTGCCAATTCTAATCTGCCATGTGTAGGATCATTTCTTAATAGTCTTCTTTGTTTCATAAGATTTTGTCTCTTTACTTAATTTTTGTGTTTTTTCTTTTTTCGATGTTGCTATTTGTTTTGTAGTCATGAGTAGGCTGTTGGTTATTTGTGCGTTTAGTTCATCAAGTTCTGTTTGGTAGTTTATGCGTTTTATATGATTTTCCAATGCTTGTCGATATTCATCTGTGTTTTACTTTAATATTTCTCTTGGTGTCTTTATCTTTGTATGCATTATCAATTTACATCTCTCCTGCTTCAGGTTTATTCTTATTTTTGCTCTGAGTATCCGATGGTCGCTGCCAATGCTTATAGTGTTCAGCACTGTCGTTTCATTTTTTGTTATAGCACCTGGGCTTTGCCAAGTGCATCGCCTATGTTCTGGCTTTTGGAAAAATGTATTCATAACGTACAAGTTATTTTCATTAACAAAATTTGGTAACATTTCTCCTCTGCTGTTCCTCGTACCCAAACCAAACTTCCCGACACTCTTCGCATTTGGATCAGTTATACTTGAAATACAAAGCAGTTTTTATACATATGGAATCGTGGTTCTGCTTAATTAGGACTTCGCTTGCCAATCTATCCAGTTGTATTTGGAAAACTATTGGCAACGTTTCTGTTAGCACACAGTATAGAGCTACGTATTAATAAAAACTGTTCGGGTCTACGAAATGTAAGAGAAGTACGAGAATGTTTTATTTATTGATTCGACCATTTTGCATTGTGGTTAAGTATGCAATGTTTAATAACCGGTCAAGTGCAAGTTGAACTTGCGCAATTAGTGTTCCGTACGTTGATTGCTTTTCAAATAAAAAATGTTGTTACAGAGGTATAAAATGATCAGTGACTTCACAAAACACACCCCAAATGAGTTTTCAACAGAGTTTGATTCCAATCTTTACTAAAATCTGATGACCTTGAAATTTTTGTTTTTTTTATATACCAGATAAATTATTAAAGGTAATGCACTCGTAATAATTTTCGTTCAAGCTACACCCCGTGGAGAATATTCCAGAATTTTTTCAAAATTTTTTGATAAGTACTTTTCGAGATAAGGCGGGTGGACAGCGATTTTTTCGCGATTTTTTGAAAATAATACAAAGAAAAGTGCGCGCAAGTATTACATTATATATATATATATATATATATATATATATATATATATATATATATATATATTTTACTCGTGTTTTCATAAGCTTTCATTTGACACCACACTCGATTACCTAGTAAAAATTTTTTTTTACTTCCGATTTCACCGCCCAAAACTAACCCCTTAAGTCAAAATTTAACTTTCAAAACTACATGGCTCTGATGAGGCCATCAATTCCTGTATTATTACCAAATTTCAACTTTCTATGACAAATAGTTTCGGAGAAAATCGGGGTGTGACAGACGGACAGACACCGAAGTGATCTTATAAGTGTTCCGTACGGAACACTAAAAATGTAGTAATTATTTATATGCGTGAAAAGTTTCAGCTTCGGATAGTTGGTGTATATTATTGTTGTTGCCAAATAATTGTTTCAAAACACTGAATTTTAGATGTAGCTTGTATTTTTTTCATCAGTGTCTTTTTTGAATTTTTCAAAGGTAAAATGCCTTTAATTTATAAGATAAAATAATAAAATTTCTAGAATCCAAGTCATTGTCAAAATTCTAATAATTTGTTTTTGATGTATCTATCTATTTACTATACCCATTGACATATATGCCGAAAATCTTCAGGGTCAGTTTTCGCATGAGTTAAGGCAAAGCGCCATTTATTACAATTTTTTCGCAGTTACTCTTAATCAAGGATAAATACATTTAACCATTTTTAACATCCCATATAAACTTGTCAGAAACGCCCATTAAAATCCACATTTATGTTATTATAAACAGTTTTTGCCCGACTTGTTTATTAATCAAATAACAACAAATACGTTTTTTCAGTCATTTTGAAAAAAAAATTGAAAATTTTTTATCGCATCTGATAAAGAATCACGAGACTTTTATTTTAAAAAGGTTAACGCGAAAATGACCGAAAAAAACGCATTTGTTGTTATTGGATTAATAAAGAAATGTAAAAAAAACGGTTAAAAAATTTCCGAAAAAAATTTTTTTTATGGCATCGGAAAGCTGGAGTCGAGACCTAGTAGTAGTAAAGTGAGTGGGTGGTACCTTGAGTCCCTGGTGTCACCTAGATCTAAAAGTTCTTCTGTGACTCCCCACTGAGTCGAGTCAGGGTCGCAGCCCTAGTTCGGCATTTTCTGCCAAGGGACATAGGCTACTCACCCTGACCTCTTGTAGATCTTTGGGTTCACAGTATAGTTAACCCCAGTTTCTATATCTCTTGAGAGTCAAGACCTAAATTTTGAAAAAAAAAGATACATTTTGGACCAAATGGCATAAAATAGCAGGCAATTCAAATTTTAAATAATAATATAAAATAAATTTCAGGTTAACAAAAGGCATATTTTCTAAAAGTTTTAAACCGATCGGTTCGCTCAGTCGACTTGAACTTGCAAATACTCATTACCGTTTCGCATCTCCAATAGTAGGCTCTCAGATTTAGATAACACCGCGCAACAGTATTCCTGTTACATGAAATATTATTTATGATCCTGAATGTATTTTTCAAGCTTATTTCAAATATCTAGTCGGTTTTCTTGGCGCAGCTCTAGTTTTCCAGGTATGAGTGGAGGGACTTTTAATAAAAGATACAATTTTTCGAGTTATAACATTTTATTAAACACACCTAACTTGAATGAAATTTCCTTTTATACGATTTTCTCACATAAGTCGACTTATGAATACTATTCTGAACGGGCCAACACTAAGTAGCCATCATATTTACATCCCAATGACCCTGGTACCGCTTCTCCATAGTGCGAATATCCTGGTGAAAGCGTTCCCCTTGTTTCTCGCTTAAATCACCAAGATTTTCTGAAAAACGGTCTATATAACTGTGAAGGAAGTGTAGCTTTATACGCATGTTGCATCCAAGTCGCTGGAACTGCAGCATTGTCTGCTCAATGTGTTGAGAGTAATCTTCAGACTTTTTATTTCTCAAGAAATTTTTCACTACCCAAACGAACTTATCCCACGTATATTTTTCATTATCTGGTAAAACATGGATCATTTATTAGTTTTCTGATCTGTGGATCATCAAGAATGCCAGCTTTTGATTTCTTAGTACTAAATTTTG
This sequence comes from Pachyrhynchus sulphureomaculatus, assembly GCA_019049505.1. NCBI lineage: Eukaryota > Metazoa > Arthropoda > Insecta > Coleoptera > Curculionidae > Pachyrhynchus > Pachyrhynchus sulphureomaculatus. The sequence continues at coordinate 44,160,832 of CM032449.1, forward strand.
GAAACATCCTTAAAATGTACATTCCCCGTCTTTGTTGAGCACTTTTACATACTGTTTCATTAGCCCCAGTTTGATATGTAAAGGAGACAATATTATGCGGTCTCTGGGCACGAGTGGATGATTTATAACGTTCAGTCTCCCAGGGATTAAAGCTTCCCTAGAAGACCAGCCTTTCCTAGTCCAGTGCTCAGCTTTAGCTTTGCTGTCCCATAGACATATAAAACAGGGATATTTGATATAACTGCCTTGTTGGCCCAAGAGGAAACTGACCATTTTCAGATCCACACCTAAAATCCACTTATATTCATTATACCTGATCTTATTTATAACTAAAGATATTGTTGAATAGTATTCTTTGACTTTGGTTGAGTGTGCAATAGGCAAGAGCATAGCTTGTTACCGTTATGCAAGAGTACACATTCAAGACTACGTTTTGTTGACCCTATAAATAAACGCCAAGATCATGGCCATGCAGCATCTTGTTGTCACATTCCTTCGAAATGTGTGAAGTGTGGTGAAGACCACCACACATCCAAATGCTCAAAAAAGAAAGAACTCCCACCCAAGTGCGCAAACTGCGGAGGCAGTCATCCGGCCTCATCTAGTGTTTGCCCGCGTCATTCATCACAAATCAAAGTCAAGAAATCCACTTTCAGAGGCTGGGGAACTCAAGACAATTCCAGTCTTGCCCCCAAAAAACAGACGACCAACACAGTCCCCGCCCAAGCCTCTTCCGAGGCTTTCTTGACCCCTGCGCAACTAGCGCAAATATCCCGAGGATACGATCCAAGAACAATTAAAAACACTCATGACCCCTGCCCAAACTTACAATAAACAATGAATGGACAACAAAAACCGTTGACGCTAAACACAGATTTGACCATCGACTACCCTTGTACTTAGTATTTAAGGATAAGGCCATAGTTTAGATGAGCAACTCCTATCGGTTAAAAGTCACACACAACTAACACAATTGTAACTCAACACTCCCCGGAACTTGGGGATTTAGGTTAATTTAGCTTTAAGTTAGGATAAAGTAGATTAGTTCTAGTCATTAGAAAATTAACCTTAGAGTTAAAAACATGCAAACACCTAGACATTAAAAATCTCAGTATGTAAAAGGAGTAAAGGGTTTTCCCAGCTCACAAGGAGCTTTAGTAAGTATGCCAACCCTTCAGGTTGGAGAGCCCCACATAACTAGAGCACTTTGGGGCACCCTTATGGTGACACAGACTGCTCCAGTATCCATAAGGCGGATTTCTCCCTGTAAAAAAAAAATTGAAAATACGTTGTAGAAAAACACGAATACGCTTTATTAGTGGGACAGGTGGAAGGATACGAAACATGAAGACAAAATACCCAAATATATTACCAAATTAAGTGAAAATTACAATCACTGTACAAAAAACTAAGAACGTAACACTAACGTTTACAAGAAGTACAAAATTTATGTCAAAGTTAAAATTCCTTAATTTTCGAAAAATAAAAATACTACCTTCATTTCAAATTTATTTTGAAATGAATAAACCCAAACCCTTATAAAAAATTTTGTACGACCTAATATAACTTTGAATTTTGCGAAACAGAATAAGGGAATCTTTCCCTGCGTAAACTAATATGAAATTACATTTCAAACCCACGGATCGTACCCAACCACTAGAGTAAAATCCTGATACCAAAGCAAGCTCAAAGGGTTAGTTTTCTACGTTCTTTTAAAATTCAGTAGTTTTTAGTACAACCAATAATGACCATATTTTAGATTCCGGTAAGTTATAGTGTCTAAAATAAGTTGAAAGATTAATATAAGGCCTTGATAAATTATATTGTAAAAATATTTATATCGATGTAACAAATTTATATCTCCTACTCCATATTTCTAAATAACGATAAAAATTTACGATTCTTTCTGTACATTTGTTTAGTGATGCAGAAGAAATTTTTCCAAAAATAACGAGAGTTAATTTTTCTTGCAACTTCTTACAGTTCTTTCTTACTTCGGCCTTTAACGATTCTCAAAATGAAACTTTTTTGAATTCGTTTGGAGAAAAATTTTACAACGTCATGATTTTACTGAGAACCAATTCAATTTAGAGTAAATTTCAATGTTAGATAACTAACCGGACCAAAACATATACTTTTTATTATTTACATATTGTCTAAATGCTTAAATTTTGAAAAAACCTACATTAGAAATTGTTTGCTTATTCTAAATATACTGTTACAATGGATCAGCTTTCTATTGCTTGATTACTACCAGCCTGATACACATGGTTGGATCCGGACTAAAGTAAATTAAAATTCTTAATTAATTTTAGCACGTTAGCAGAAGTGAAATAAAAAAAAAATCGACATAAAACAAATTAGTATATAACTGGTTCCTTTTAGTTCATAGGATTGTCAAGATGCTCTTTACAAAGTTATCAATTATACCTTCCATAAGTGTTCTTTCTTTAAGTGGTAGGACTGTTCTTTTAAATTTAAAATGGAAAACACACATATTAGAACTTCCCAGATAACACTTTTAAATCTTAACATATTTGCTACTTAAAGTATTTTAATTGAAAAATACATAATAAATGTTCTAGATAAACTATTTATTCTCGGCAGTAATCTTACTGTGTACCTTTTAAATATTTCGGGAAAAATAAATATGTAATATGATTTATTTCGTAATTTTGTACCTGTTAATTTGAACCAGAGTCGCAGATTGGTAGTTCTTTGAATTTTTGTATCCTACTTATTGAAATTTCCATTTCATAAAAACTAAAAATCTGTGTGTACAAGCAAGAATGAATTCCGAATCCCGTCAATAAAATCATTAAAATGATTCAAATTCATCAGTCATTAAAATAACTTACTTATGAGTATTAACACCAGCACAAATTAAATAAATATTTTATGATTAAAGAAAACTCCATGTATTAACATTTAATTTCATTTGGTTCCAGCTTCGTAACCTCTATTGATTTATCCCAAATTTTTTGACAAACTTCTCGGCTATGTATTTGAATAGGCCGAGGAACTCGCATTCCTTCGTAAAATGATTCGCCAGTAATTTTCTCCACTTCATTCGACTGAGCCAAGTGTAACAAAGTTTGAGCACCTTGCTCCGGAGTCTAAAATTAAATATGTCAGTAAATAAATACATAAAGAAATTAGAGAAGGAATTAACGACCTTGTTAATGTAACAGGTGGTCCACAAATATGAATATAGGGTTTATAGAGTCAGTATTTTCTATTTATTAAATAATATTTGAAATTGTGTACTATTGTAGTTATTTTTCTGAATTCTCATGCACAAAAGTTAGCAATGGAACAACATAGGAAGTGGTAGCATTTGCAATCAGTTAAAAAAAAGCCAATTTTAAAAACATAACCTTAAATTAGATTTCGAATTTTTGTCCGGAAATTTTAAAATCCCTAATTCTTTTTTTTTTTCTATTAATTTGTATTAATCAAAATTTTGGAGGATCTATACAATAAATTTCTTCTTTTAAAACTGCCTTTTATATTAGAGGTAACTACCGTATTTTTTTAAAAAATATGATACCTAAAGCATATTCTTAATTGAAATTTTTGTCAGGACTTTCGTTTTTCTTGCTAAACGCCTCAAAGTACAACATATTGGTTTTTTTTGATATCACGCAATGTGGGGGGTATATGGATATAAAGTGCATCTTTTAAAGAAAAAAAAAGAACTAAAGGATGGAGCTATTTATAGAGAGGGGAGTGAGGGTAATCAACAAATAAAAAGCGTCAAATGAGAATCTAGGAGCGAAACCACTTGATGAAAAAAAGACTATCTGCCAATGTAACTCTAAAAGCTTAAACCTCTTTCAACACAGTAAACTAAAATCGATCGAAAGGAGGGAGATATTTCACAAAAAAAAAACTACCAAGGGTGGAACTATACGTAATTTAGAGATCGATGACCGAAGCATAAACATTTTTCACAAAACAGGCGTCATCGAGTTCAATAAATTTTATAAAAGTAGAAGAAAACATTGTACAAATCTAAAAACTGGAAAAAATACAAAAATATCAGAATAGCACCGAAAAAATAAGAGATTACGTTTCGTTTGTAAAGGAAAAAGACACCGGACGGTATCCGACGTCTTATGTTACATATCCAAAAACAAGATAATACGAGAGCTACCTTTTAAATTTTTGCAAAAACAATGAAAGAAAAAAATTTTTTGGTACAAATCATTTTAATGTTTCTCAAAATATTCGCCTTTAAGATTTTTGTTTTTGCAAGCATTCGAACCAATTCTCGAAACATTTTTTCCATTTTGAAGCTGGTATCTGGTTTTGGAAGAATGCAACAGCTTTTTCAGATGATGAAAATCGCTGCCCACGTATTTTTTTCTTAACATTCGGGAACAAAAAGAAGGCGTTAGGCGATATATCAGGTAAATACGAGCAATGTGTCATTAATTCGATGCTTCTCTCCGTCAAATAATCAATTGTTTGACGTGCTGTGTGACAGCTGGCATTGTCACGATGAAGAATGATGAGGCTTTTTTGATTGTTTTTCCTGATTTTATCGATGACTTCCGGCAAACAAATGTTGTATACCATTCAGCATTAACTGTTCTTCGATTCTCTAAACAATGGTTAAAACATGTCCAGTATAACCAAAGAAACAAGCGATCATTTTCTTGGACGTACTATGCAAGCGAACCACTTTTGCTGGATTCGATTTATCTTGGAACAACCAAACAGTTGATTATTGCTTAGTTTTCAGCTCGTACGAATATATCCAAGTTTCGTCTCCTGTTTCATTAATTACTTTTTATGCATAATTCACGTTCTACGACACGAACAGGGTATTTTATAAGCACATTCAGTATGTAATGGAATTATGTGAAACTTTTCAATAATTAGAGTATTTTTTCTGCCGTGCCGTATTATATACTGGTGGATCCCCATTACTATTATATTTAGAAATTACGTTTTTAAAACACGGATGTTCTTAACATATTTATGGAGTTCTAAATACTAGTAACTTGATAATGGATAATTTTCTAGAAGACATAGTTGGTTTTTAGTAATTATTATTGTGGGTATTATTAATCTACTTTTAACTTACTTTGCCACATGTAAACACTAAACCTGTAAGGAGTAAAATCGATATGTTTGGCTCGACTGCCAAACCTTTAAAAAATATTGGTGTTTTGACTCCACCGCAATGAACTACATTGGCTGTAACATTAGTACCTGAAATTAAGAATAGAAACTGAAATAAACACATTGTTAAAGAAAAATAATTTTTTACTGAAAACTGTATATTATACATACATATATACATTTACGTTTCTAGCTAGAAACATCATAATGCTTTCTAAGCGGAGTTAACTGAACTTCAAAACAGACCAAATGCAATATTGATCTAATAGTTATAGTAACCAACATAATTTTATGTAGTACCAACATGGTGGATCCAATATGGTACCCAAAACCGAAAATTAGACGAAAAATGAGCAATTATGGAGATTTAGCAGTGAGATAGCACTTTTTCTGATAGGAGTAATTTTCGGTTTTAGGCGCCATATTGGATCTACCATGTTGGTATTATATAAAACTATGTTAGTTGCTCTAACTATTACATCAATATTGCATGTTGTCTCAGTTTTGAAGTGGTATATATACCATTACATCAAACATTTTTATTTTTTGCACGCGACGCGCATGCATGTATATATACAGTCAGTCCAAAAAGTCTCCACATATCACCTGCTTTCTATACTACTTTTCTGTTATGTTTAACTAATTAATTGGAACTATGAGAAACATGTTTAAATTAATATTCGAAACTTAACCAACGAGGATTAATATTAAAAACAGCTATGGAACATTTTATTTAGAAGTTACGTCATTGTTATAAAAATGAAAACAAAATTAATGTCAAAAAAGTCTCCATACACTCAAGAACTGTAAAAAAAAAACACGTTATAATCAGCCCCATTTTATCAAGCTATCTATTGCTCGCTAAATTGAAAACAAATGAATAATTCTCGGCCATGCTTTATAATCTGTCTCTTGTTGCTAGTAAATTTGCAGTGGATTTCAAAGTAATATTAAAAATGAGCGAGAGAAATTGTGCACTTCCATTTTAAGTTCGAAAGATCATAATTGATTTGTGGAAAGGGGAAAAATCGTAGAGAAATATAGGAAAAATTGTTAAAAGGTCGCATGCTATTATTCAGTACATTGTAAACCAATATAAATCAACGGGTTCTTATAAAATTCGACCAGGCTCCGGACATCCCAAGAAAATGACTCCACGTGAAGGGGAGAGTGTTGTTAGATAAATAATTATAGATCCCAAGAAGAGTGCACCAAAATTAATTGAAGAAGTACGGGAACTATTTTCGAGAAATGTTTTTTCACAAACAGTGAGAAACTGTTTACACAGGGCACGCTAGAAGAGGTGTGTAGCCAGGAAGAAGCCATTAATTTCGGAAGCTAATCGCAAAAAGTGGTTAGCTACGTTGCTATAACCTCCTGAATAGTGTTGAAACTAAAATTAACCGTTTTGGGTCTGATGGCAGAACTAAAGTTTGGAAAAAGAAGAATGCCGCATTCGATATTAAAAACATTTGTTCCACGGTGAGACAAGGGGGTGACAGTGTTCTGCTTTGGGGATGCATGTCCGTTGGAGGGGTTGGAAACTTACATTTTATTAATGGTACCATGGATCAGCATGTTTATCTGAACATTTTTAGAGACAATTTAAAAGAAAGTGTCCAAAAAGATACATTTTCCAACAGGACAATGATCCGAAACATACCGCGAACTTGGTGCGAGAATGGATATTTTTCTAGTGTGCGACAACAGCTTCATACACCCGATGTTAAACCCATCCAGCATGTATGGGAGGAACTTAAACGGCGCGTCAGCAAACATAATGTTTCAAATAGAGGAAAATTAAAAAACAGAATATCGAACGAATGGGAGAACATGCCAGCAGAAGTTACTAGAAGGCTGGTTGTAAGCCTGACAAAAAGGTTACAGGAGATTACCAAGGGCAACGGCGGTCCCACTAAATATTAGTTTAAAAGAAGTTGTTATTTTCCGTTCAACTCCGTCAAACTATTATTGATAATTGTTAAGTGTGTAAAGACTTTTTTGAAATTAATTTTGTTTACATTTTTATAACAATGATGCAACTTCTAAATAAAATGTTCGGTAGTTGTTTTTAATACTAATCATCGTTGGTTAAATTTCAAATATTAATTTAAACATATTTTCTCATAGTTCCAATCAACTGGTTAAACACTATACTATAGAAGCATGTAGTGTATGGAGACTTTTTGGACTGACTGTATATATATATATATATATATATATATATATATATATATATATATATATATATATATATATATATATATATTACCTATTTCACTCTTTTCCTATTGAATATATCAAAAAAATCTTTCAGTACTAAACTAATTTTTCATGAAGAAGCTACATGTGATAACAATTTATCCTTTGTGAAATTTGACAGATTACAAAGTCAGCTAGATTTTTTTAAATATATATTACTTGATATTTATTTTCAGTCGTTTCCGATATACAAGGCTTTCAAGTTATTCAACCGAATGTTGACATTTTAATGGCTCAGTTGATTTACTATTTTCCTATTTGACAGTAGTGCAGTTAAAGAAGCATTTGAAAATGCACAGTTTAGATACAGCAATATTATCATTTTATTCTCTCTGGGATATCACCAGGAGTATTGTCCTGTGTTTTAGACCTCGAAAAACTTTTGCTCTTTTGTTTATAAACAATTAAAGTTATCAAAACGCGTTTCTTGACCTTAAAATGCGAATAACTCTGGTTATATATGTCGGATCGACACAAAAGAAATCCAAACTCTCCGTAATGAAATTTCCAACAAATCTTCGTTAGCTCAAATGTGTACATAACTTACAAAATTGAAAAAACCGACAAAAAACTATTCTTTTTTCACTTTATTGTACAGGCCGATTAAGTGAACCGATCGATTCAGAAAATAAACCCTTTATTATAACAAAAATACCCTGAATTTTTGGTTTAAAAATATTGAACCCAGTGTGAACAATTTCTTATTTAAAATTTGAATTGCCCGCCATTTTTTGCCATTTGGTCCAAAATAGATCTTTTTAGTGTTCCGTACGGAATATTTATAAGATCACTTCGATATCTGTCCGTCTGTCTGTTCGTCTGTCACACCCGATTTTTTCCGAAACTATTTGACGTAGAAAGTTGAAATTTGGTACTAATATAGGAATTGATGGCCTCATCAAAGCCATGTAGTTTTGAAAGTTAAATTTTGACTTGAGGAGTTAGTTTCGGAGAGTGAAATCGGAAGTGAAAAAAAAAATTTTTGTACTATGTTATCGAGTGGGGTATCAAATGAAAGCTTGTAAAAACAGTTCAAAAATATATATAATGTCTTACATACGCACACTTTTCTTTGTATTATTTTGAAAAAATCGCGAAAAATTGCTTTCCCCCACTTGTCTCGAAAAGTACAGATCCAAAAATTTTTAAAAAATTCTGGAATATTCTCCACGTGGCACAGTATGTCGCGTAGAACATGCTAGGTGGACAAAATTCATATTATGATTTCCAGGAAATCTTATTTGCAAAACGTAAACAACACCACCAAACCCCGAATTCCGAGAAAAGGTTGTTTATCAAATTTTTAAGTGGCGAGTCATAAGCGTCAGAAGTCAGGTAATGAGTTTAATGCAGCTCTTTCAATCAATCAGTTGCAATTTAGCGACACTTTCGTGCACATCTTATAGTGACATATTGTAATATTGTGAAAGTTTTTGTGATGAATATTAATACTGAGGGTAAGTACTATTTTTTAATGTATTTTTTTAATCAGAATCTATTAATTTGAATTTTTAGTATTTTTTTTAAATAGCCTATATATTTTAGCGTGTTTTAAAAAAAAAAAAAACTTTGAAAGTTCAGAATATACAGACATTCACCTCTATCCGGGCTAGTTTTTAGATATTACACAGAAATAACTTTATTCTTCGTAAAAATACACATATTGTTTAGCACACTTCAGTACAACATGTTTTTTTTTCTTTTTTTCCAGAACACGTTTACTCTATTTCAAGGGTAGCCTTTTTTGAGGAGTGGTTGAAACACACGAAGAATGAAAAAAACTCGCGTGTATATGACTTTCTTTCTTCAAAATTTCACTTTGGTGACATTACTGAAAGCCGCCAAAAAGAAATAAAGTTGAAGATATCCAACTTGTCTAATAAGTTTGGTGCCAAATGGTTGGCTTCAGGAAAGTCGAAGGAGCGTTTTTTAATTAAAAATAAGAATTGGTTGGATGAAGCAGACATACAGTTTACTGCGAGTTCTTTTGCGCCACAACCTTCAACATCAAGTGAGAATGTGACTCCTGCAGGAAGACCTCGCAAAGATTTCGAGGAATCGTCGTTTAAGCTACTATTTTTAGTTATGTAGTGCTTGTACTAAGCATGTAAACCTTGACTTGTAAATTTTTCTTTATCAATAAATGAGTATTTTTATTTTACATATAATTACAGTCAGTGTCATTATGCTAAATTTATTACAGAGCATTTATAACATTTATTTTAAAATTAAACAAAAACAATTTTTGACTGGAATTTTCAAAAACAATTTTTTTTTGAACCGAACAGCAAGAAATATGTACCTTAAAAAAATCAAAAACGTTTTAAAATACCAACTACTTATGTATGTATAATGCACAAGTTACCTACCTGAAAGGCAGGTATTATTTGAGTTTATCCTTTTTGTGTCAATAAAACTAAGTAATATGGATTAATTGTTTTATTTTTAATTGACAAATGCAATAAATGATTTTTCATCTGGTTATTATTAAAAATAATAATACAGTGTCTTTCATTTAGTTGCACATTCAAGTTTGTAGAAAAATTCGTGCACATACGCAGAATATTTTGTTTTTGTTATACAATGTTTTGTGCAGCTGGACAAAAAATACAGGTAAGCGAAATGCAACTAAATGAAACACGCTGTATTATAATTTTTAATTCTAATAACCATACAAAATACCCTTGCCCTTTAGTTCCGTTATCTACCTACTAAGCTGATGCAATCCTACCGCGATATGCAAGGGTGGCTGTATTACACAAATTTTATCGATATTGAATACCTGCGGTAAATTGTGAATAAAAGCCACATTTATTAACCGATTTTCATGATTAATACCTTATTTTATTTGCCAGATACGCAGCTGTCAGAAAAATGTATAATATTTTGTTTTTCTTTTGTTATTGCGCTTTTTTACCGAAAAAAAATAATGAATTTTACACGAAAAAAAATTTTTTCTCTCCATTAATTTCTAAATAACTCCAAAACGATAAAAGATAGAATAAAATAATATTCAATCAAATTTAATAAAATTTTGTTACGCATTTTTTAATGTTTTATTTATAAAAATCTGACAAGTTGTTCCCGAGTTATCGTTAAATATGTCTGCGTAGCTGACTAATTTAGGGGGAAAAAATTAGCCACGCCCATAAAAAAACCAACGCGATGAATTTTTTCTTAAAATAACTTAATATGCCTAGAATATACATAAACAATTCAAATAAGTGAAAAAAATAATTTTGTCCAGCTAACCTGTACTAGTCGTGGTGTAGATAGAACGAAGATTATCACGAGTGCATTACCTTTAATAAAAGATTGAAAAACAAACTTTGTTGAAAACTTATTTGGAGTGTGTTTTGTGAACTCACTGAACATTTTATACCTCCGTAACAAAATTTATGATTTCTGATGCAATCGACGTACGGGACATTAATTGCGCAAGTTCAACTTGCACTTGACCGGTTATTTTTCATTTAGGTCTTGACACCAGCTTTCCGATGACATTAAAAAAAAATTCTAGAGTGATTTTAACCGTTTTTTTTACATTTGTTTATTAATCAAATAAAAATAAATGCGTTTTTTTCAGCAAAGAATTGAAAATTTTTTGGCACATCTGGTAGAGAATCGCGAGGTCTTTATTTAAAAAAAAACATTTTCGTTAGCATTTTTTTCAAAATGTCAACTGTTGTTATTTGATTAATAACCAAAATTTTTTTAATGGCTGACGTCGAGACTTAAATTTTGAAAAAAAAAACATCCATTTTTGGGCTAAATGGCATAAAATGGCGGGCAATTCAAATTTTAAATAACAAATTCAGTTGTGTCCACTGAGCTCAATATTTTTGTGTCAAAATTTTAGAGTATTTTTGCTATAACAAAAGGAATATTTTCTGAAAGTTTCAAACCGATCGGTTCACTTAATCGACCTATATAATAAAATGAAAAAAAAAATTTTACTAAATCCACTGTACCACCATTCACAATTCCAGATACTACTATTGCAACACCTGGTGAGAAAGCCAACTTATTAGCTAAACTTTTTGATTCACATTTTACTGTCGATTTCCAAGGAAAAACACCACCCACTATTTCCATAGTATAGTAAAGGATGCCCAATATTGTCTTCAGAGAATATGTCATAAAACATATTTTAATGAAGTTGACGGAATACCTGGTATAGTACTCAAAAAATGCGCGAAAGATCTAACACCAGATTTCTGTAGGCTTTTCAACCTATCCTAGGGAATATTTTCTTCCTCCTGGAAATGCGCTACAGTTCACTCGACAGCCAAAAAAGGTAAGAAGACCTTGCCAAACAACTACCGACCACTCGCACTGCTTCTAAAGTCATGGAAAAGTCTATCAATCAGTATCTTCTAAAATATTTTGAAGGATTGAATATTATTACCGACCATCAATATGGCTTTGTTAATCAAAGATCAACAGGAGATCAACTAACTTATTTAACACATATTTGGAACAATGTAATTGAACACGTTGGAGAATCTCGAGCTGTTGCACTTGATATAGCCAGGGCATTCGACCGTGTTTCGCACGATGGATTGCTCGCTAAGCTACCCTTATGGTATGTCTGAAAAGTTCTGTGTATGGCTCTCGTCTCCCCTCAGAGAGCGTTCTTTACAAATGGCAGTCAATGAATTTCTTTCTAATACCTTCACACTATCAACGCCGGCGTGCCCCAAGGCTTCATACTGTCTCCTACTCTCTTTTTCATTTACATTAACGATCTGCTAGAAATGACCAGGAATCAAATCCACAGCTTTACAGATGACAATACGCTTATTTCTTCATTTAATTTGAACGATCGAACATCGGTTAATCATGCAAGTATCCGCAGACAGCGGGGAACTCGGTCAACTTAATAAATAACTGCAAGAAATTCTGTCTTGGGATGACAGTAGCCAAGTAGATTGTAACGCTACAAAAACACAGGCGGCAGTTTTTTCTGAAAAAGTTAACGTTGTTGTACCCGACATAGTTATATCTTACAGTCGGGCAAAGTTCTACCGTGCAACTCAAAATTTTATCTGCCTTTCAGTTTTTAAGATATTGCATTAATTTTTTTTTTAAATACTTATCAGATATAGTGCTTCAACTTGTACCTCTTTGTTAATTTTTTTTTTGTTGTAAATTTGGCTGAAAGATAAAGAAGGTGTCTTTTTAGTGTTCCGATTTTCTTAGAAATTATTTGACCGGTTTATTTTTTTAAATAATACTCTTTTGGATGATAAACTTTTTACTCTGTACATCAAAACCTTAATAACTTGCTTATGGTAATATATGTTTCTGAGGTCGCTGATGCCTGTAAAAATAGTCATTTCAGTAAAAATGTTGAGGATTTTAAATTATTGACCAATTTTGGTTATTTCCCGCTGTTTTTTATAATTTTTTCAGCTGATAAAAAAGAATCTCTGGTTCAACAGTATTATTTTAAGGTACTTAATAATGACCATTACAATAATTTTGACAAAAATTAATCTAGTATTCAATAAATGGCAAATTTTCAATTTATTTAAAATGTTTATTACTTTGCTTCCAACCGAAATTTATCAAGTGGGAATTATTTGAAGATAATAATCTACTTTTACAAAGTATATATAAATAACTGAAATCCTCAAAAGTTTAGCTAAAATTACTATTTTTACAGTGATCAGCGACCACAGAAATATATACAGTGTGTTCTAAAAGGTTTTATACAACTGGAGAAAAGGTTTATCTTACATATTACAAAAAAAATTATTCTTGATAAAAATTCTGCAACACATGGAAATCCATAATCGAGCATCAAAAGTTTAAGATATTTGATGGTATACAGGGAAAATAAAAAATAATAATGTGTTTAAATTCAAATACTGAGCAAATAGGTACTAAATAATTATGCTCACGTTTAGATTTGTGGCCTTCCGAGTTAAAAATTCAAAAAGACTCCAGTAAACACGTCTTTTGTTCAATAAATAATCCAACAATTACTGACGTGTTCACTGGAGTTTTTTTGAATTTTTAACTAGGAAGGCCACAAATCTAAACGTGAGCATAATTTTTTAGTTCCTATTAATATTTTCAATTAATATTTTGCTCTGTATTTAAATTTTAAACGCAATTTACTCTTATTATCAGACCAATATTTGTTATTTTCCCTGTATATCATCAAATATTTTAAATTTTTGATGTTTGATTATGTATTTCCATGTGATGCAGAACTTTTTATCAAGAATGAATTTTTTTGTAATATGTAAGAAGGTTTTTCTCCATTTGTATAAAACTTTTTGGAACATACTGTATTACCATGAGCAAATTATCGAGATTTCAATGTACACAGTAAAAAGTTCATCGCTCTAAAGAGTATTTTTTTAAAAAATAGCGACCTTTTTCATCTTTCAACCAAATATTAAAAAAAAATATATATACAGTGCCACCTCGATAATCCAGATCTCCATTAAACCGGATTCTTTAATAATCCGGACAAACATTTCTATTACATTGTGTACTTTATATTCCGGATTTAATAGTACCCGGACCTGCGTTTTTAGACAACTAGTTAATTTAAACTACATGGGAAAACTGAAATCGATAGTGAGGGGATTCCCCTAACTTCCAGTCTAATACATCTGGGATTCACTCAAACTGTAGGTGCCTTTGATTTGCCTACAACGCATCGCGTCTAAAGGTTAAGGACTTTGTAGATGTTTGTTTATTGTCACAAGTACAACATACCTACGTTCTATTTTACTTTATGTGGTTCATATAAGTATGTTTTTTACGTATATGTACCTACATATTAAAATGCCTTCTAAAAGAAAACATATTACACTAACAATAAAACAAAAGTCCGATATATTAGAAAGACTAGTTCTTGGTGAAAGCGGAAAAGTGTTGGCAAATGAATACGAAGTAGGAACATCCACAATTTCGGATATAAAAAAGAAGCAAGGGAAAATCAAAAGGTATGTATATATGATTTATTTTAAAGATAATTTTGGACACTTACTATGGACGTGTAACTTCTTTTAGATTTATTTCCAAATGTGATTCTGGTCCTGGCGTCAGAAAAACCTTACGAAAAGCCGAATATTCAGAAATGGAAACTCGTTTGTATACATGGTTTTGTACGCAACGATCAAGGCACGTCCCAACTTCCTACTAAATTTTATCAGGCAAAGCAAAACAGTTTTACACTGAAACCTACGGGAATGATAATTTTAGAGCTAGCAGAGGCTGGATTTCTAACTTCAGAAAAAGACTGTGTGCTTTAATAGTTTGTGGCGAAAAACTATCCAATGATGAAAGTGCCGTCGATCCTTTCCTAACTTTATTTGCAGATAAGATAAAAGAATTAAACCTTGGACCTACTCAAATATACAATGCAGATGAATCAGCTATGTATTGGAAAATGTTGCCTGAAAAAACGCTGGTTCGTTCTCAGGAAAAGACCGCACCAGGTCGAAAAATAAACAAAGAACGCGTTACCTTTCTAGCATGTTGCAATGCTGATGGATCACAAAAATTAAAGTTGTTAGTGATAGGAAAGGCAAAAAAATCCAAGGGCTTTTAAAAATGTGAGCATATCTGTTGAGTACAAATCATCTGCCAATGCATGGATGACTACAGCAATTTTCTTAGACTGGTTTCATCATTCTTTTATTCGCCAAGTTAAAAGTCATGCTAATCGTTGATAACGCTTTGAGCCATGGAACTATAGAAGAGCTGGCTAGTGAGGATGGATAGTTTACAACATTATTTCTTCCACCAAATTGTACTGCACTTTTGCAGCCTATGGACCAGAATGCAATCAGACAAAATTATTTTATCGGAAAAGTCTTTTAGCCCATATTTTATCAAATAATGAAGAGAAACTTGTTAGGTTATTAAAAAGCATTAACCTAAAAGATGCTGTATGTCTACTATGCAATTCATGGGAAAAAGTCTCTCCTGAAGTCTTGAAAATCTGCTGGCACAAAATTATGGCTTATATGGCAGATACCAACCCAGACACTGAATATGATGCTGAAGATCTGATTCCTCTGAATTAATTGCGGCACAATTTGCTTTCCACGAATGAAGAAATGAAAGGTAAAGCCTGAAATTTTTCTTCTAGTATTTTTTTTTGGTTAATTCGTAAATATTTAACAGATGTTTCAGATATGCTGAATGTTCTCACTAAGCAGAATCTCACGAACGTGCAAATATGTAATTGGCTTGAAAATGATTTGTTACCACTGGAAGATATAGATGATACAGATGAACAACACGAGAGTGATAATGAAGGTTCAGAGTTAAATACTAATACAAACCAGACTCTTAAGAACACTGTGAAGAATGATGAGGCAGTTAAAAGTTTCAATGTGTGCATGAGATGGCCAGAAGAAAATGATATCCCTTTAAGTGATGTTCTTGTACTTCAAAGATTAAAAGAAATTGCTTTTATGATGAACCAGAGAAGGGTCTAGCAAGCAAAAATTATAATTTTTTTTACAAAATAAGATAAAACTTGATAAGATATGCTTCTATTTTAAGTATTATTCTATGTATGTACTATTTTTTAGTTGTTTCATTTTAAATGATTCGTTTTTTAATATAAACAATGTCCTGCTTCAGTAATTCGAATTATTTACTAATTCGGATCACCGCGGTTTTAATTAGTCCGGATTATCGAGGTCGCTCTGTATATAATTTAACAAAAAAGTTACGGGTATAAGTTGAGGCGCTATATCTGACTAGTATTCTAAAAAAATATAATGCTATATATATATATATATATATATATATATATATATATATATATATATATATATATATATATATCTTAAAAATTGAAAGGCAACCGGAATTTTGAGTTGCACCGTGTATCTTGGTCCCACCATGAGTCTGGGCGCTCCATTCCTCTAACGTCGTCCCTGAATTTGCTGGGCGTTAATTTAGGAGCAAATATGTCTTGATATGGGGATGTTGGGTGCATAACAAGGAGAGATTCTCAAAAGCTGGAAATATTTCGAATCAAAAAGTTTTTTTTCATGAAAAGTGGTCGATGTATGTAGCCCGCGTAATTCTTCTCAAAGCAGTGCATGCTAGGAATACACGTAGCGCTAATACTTCACATCTTTATGAAGTTCAGCTTGTCACGCCTCGTACAACCCTTTTTAAACATCTCTCTGAACTAATTTGGCCAAGACTACGTAACAACATGAATCGCTTTTTTCCTACACACGTCGCTCCTGTAGGGCTTTAGGGATTTCCCTACAGCACGTGTCCTATATCCGTAAAACAAAATTGAATGGAATTTTAAATTTTACCATATTTTATATTTTATCATAAGGAAAAAAATGTTTGTTATTATATTTGATTTTCTCACAAAAAGCTAAGTTTATTAGTACAAGAATATCTTTCGTATAAATAGGCAGATAGTCGGATGAGCTACTTAAAAGTTAACATTCGGTTCAACAACTTGAATGCCCTGTATAACGGTAACAACTGAAAATAAATGTCAATTTTTATATATTTTTGTAAATAGACTGATAATGCTATTGAATGATGTGCTTTTATGTAGAGGGTGACATTGAAAAAAATCATAGTTGGCTTTGTAAACTGTCAAAATTGATAAGTAATAAATTGTGTGTTATCATGCAAAAGTAAGTTTAGTACCGAAAGAATTTTCTTGGTTTGTAAAATAGGCAAATGGCGAATTGTGGGAGAGACTAAAAAAAATGTCCCTAGTTGGGTCGACTGATGTGAAGCTGGCAGCCAAAACTTAGTAGCCAAAATGCCCAGAATTGCCAAATGGACAATAACTTCGGCTTATATTACAGTACCAAAATTTAAATAGTATTAAATAT
The DNA here is from genome assembly GCA_019049505.1 of Pachyrhynchus sulphureomaculatus. NCBI lineage: Eukaryota > Metazoa > Arthropoda > Insecta > Coleoptera > Curculionidae > Pachyrhynchus > Pachyrhynchus sulphureomaculatus. Next base: position 44,178,075 of record CM032449.1, read on the forward strand.
GACGTTGAGTTGCAAGTAGTTTCAAATTTCTATTACATTGACTGGTTGATATTTTTATTAATACTTCAAAAACTAGACATTAAGACAGACTAGGAATTTTGAGTTGTATACATAGCTTATCATATTGGAGTTTACACCAGAGAAATTTACTTGCAAGCAGTTTTCAATACCCGATTATTTTTGCTGTTAACTTAATTTTACTAATATCTTGAAAACTACAAATGCTAACAGATTAGCATTTTCAGATTAGAAATAGAGCTCAAAATCTAATAATATAGTGAGCAATGGAAAAGTTTACTTGCAAGCCCTTTTTAATACTCGGTTATTTTGGTCGTTAATTTATTTTTATTAGTATCTCAAAAACCATACATGACAACACATTAGGATTCTCAGTTTAGAAGCAACTCCTAAATTGAAAATCCGAATCTATTAGCATGTCTAGTTTTTGATGTATTAATAAAAATTACTTAGTAGCTAAAATAACCAATATTGAAAACTGCTTACAAGTAAAATTTCCCACTGCTAAATATAGTTTCTAACCTGAGAACCTAACCTATTTGCATTTCTAGTTTTCGAGATATCAATAAAAAAAACGGTCAAGTGCAAGTTGAACTTGCGCGATTAGTGTTCCGTACGTTGATTGCTTTAAAAACAAAAATTTTTATTACGGAGGTATAAAATGATCAATGACTTCACAAAACACCCCAAATGAGTTTTCAACAAGGCTTTTTTCCGATCTTTAGTGAAAACTGATGACTTTAAAATTTTTGTTTTTTTATATACCAGATCAATTATTAAAGGTGTGATAATTTTTGTTCAATCTACACCAACATTTTTTGCAATTTTTTAAAATAATACAAGAAAAAATGTGGACACGTATTACATTAGATATATTTTTGAACTCGTGTTTTTATAAGCTTTCCTTTTACATCCCACTCGATGACCTGGTATTTTTTTTTTCGTTGAACGGCTCTGATGAGGCCATCAAATCTATATTAATACCAAATTTCAACTTTCTATGTCTAATAGTTTCGGAGAAAATCGGATACGATGGACAGACAGTACGGAATACTTATAAGTAGAGACCGTATTATATGCAACATAAAAATCTTGAAATATGCATGTAAATATGCATGAAAAATGCTTAAAATATGCATGAAAAGGGTCAAAATATGCAATATTAAATAATAATAAAAGTAGTAATTTTTAGTTTTTTATTTCAAAATCAGCATAAAATTAATAAGTTATCGTCGATGTTTAAGTTTAATTAACAATTATTTAATATTTTTTAAAATTATTTAACGTTTGTATTCTTGTACACGTAAACAATAAGGAATTGTTCCAAATGTTGGGTAGTAAGATTGTGTCTTCGATCACTTAAATATTTTTATAAGAGAAAAAAGACCGTTCCACATCCACTGAGGTAACTAAGCAGTCTTTGAATTTGGGTGCTATGTTAGCACTTATTGTGTCTGGCAAAAATTCACCCGTCCCATTAATAAAACTATCAATTTGACACAAAGGTTCAAAGCCTGGGTTATTGCACAAAATGTTTTCAAACTTTTCTTTAACTCTACTCGGGAATACATGTGGAGTTTATTTGACGGATTTTATTCATTAACTGAATTGATTCGGTCAACGTCAAACCTCGAGTTTCAAGCTTTTTAATACCCGCAGGTATGTGGGAAAAGTGAGTGCTAATCAAAGCTATGTTTTTTTTTTTAATATCAGAATCGTTAAATGCTTCCTTGGATTGACGAACTGCCATAGCCTCTGCACTATCGAAGTCATTTATTATACCTTTAATGGCCTCGAAATGTTCATTGTAAAATAGTACAGCTTCAATCCATGTTCCTCATCGAGTTACCACTGGTTCGGGAGGTAAAGGCACATTTGACAGTTTTTCTTTATAGGCGTTATTGCGAGCAGGTGCCTTAAGAAAACACTTTCTTTGCTGATGAAATCAGTTTATTTACATTTCCAAACGTGGATAGTACTTCTTCAGCGAGCCGATGGACTCCGTGAGCAAAGCACGTCACATGAATTAAATTTGGATAAAATACTTGGAGGACTTTGGCTGCCTTGATCATGTAGGGATCAGCATCTGAGAGAAATATAAACACTCTTTCATCTGCAGAAGATCCAGAAAATATTTTTTTAATACCCTCATTCACAAATCTGGCGATTGTAGAATGATTTGTCTTGTCAAGTTCTTTGCAGGCCACCAAATAGGAAGAAGGAGGCTCTAATCTTAATGCACCCACAATTAAATTCGCAATATAGCGACCATAATTGTTGGTAGTTTCATCACCTGAAATCCAATTAATGTCATCCTTAAGTTCATTACGTATTTCTTCCAGAACATGTTGGTAAATTGTTGTTATGTAATTTTTACGCAGTGTTGATTCTTCTGGTATTTTTTGATTCAAGCAATATTTTCGCAGAAAATCTTGGAATGTAGGATTTGTAAGTTTGTGGAGAGGAATATTACTTGCAAGCAATGCTTCACATGAATCCATGCTAAACTGTTTTTTTGTTTGCCTAAAGAAGTGGAATCACTGCTACTTGCTACTGTTATAAGTTGTTGTCGTGGGCCTTTTTTTGCAATCCTGCAATATGAAGACTTGTCTTGACATGCTGGTCAATTTGAAAACTTTTTTGTGCACGAATTTTTCTCGCAAACTCGACAATATAAAACATTTCCGTCGTATGTAAATGGTTCAGGATAATCAGCTACCCACGAAGAGACACTTTTTTGCGGGTGACATGGTACACGTTAAACTTTAATACAACACGTTAAAAATTGCAACAAGACTACACTGATGCAAACGCGTAAACAATAATGTTAAAACTGATATCTTGTTTTAAAATAAAAATTCGTCTTCGAGAAAATTGTTTATTTGATCCACGCTCAAACAAATATTCTTAGAAACTAACTACTTATCGCTTAATATCCCGATCAAGAAACAAAGGAATAAAAATACCGTCGTAATTTTGGGTATTCCCTTGGCACTATAACCTAATCGATGTTTAGACTATTGCGGGTAATGTCGCGGCGATAAGATCGGTTCCAGACGGCGACATTAACAATACCCTGAGCAATTCAATTGTCTAGTAATACCGAGAAATATTGTAAATATAAGGAAAATATGCATCATTACTAGATTTTGGGTAAAATATGCAATAATCGGTGAGAATGGTCTAAATATGCAAATGCATATAATCCGGTCTCTACTTATAAGTGTTCCGTATGGAACACTAATAAGCTAACATCCAAAATAACCGGTTATTAAAAACTGCCTGCAGGTAAACTTTTCCAGCGCTAACTGTAGTCTATCAAGCCTTGTTTCTTACCTAAGAATCCTTATCTATTATCACTTCTAGTTTTGAGGTAATAATAAAAATAACTTAGCAGCCAAGATAACCAAATATTGAAAACGGTATGCAAGTAAAATTTTTTAGTGCTAACTGTAATTTATTGAGCGCTATTTCTAACCTGAGAATCCTAATCTGTATTTCTAGTTTTCAAGACGTTCATAAAAATAGGTTATCAACCAAAATAACGGTATATTGAAAATGGTTTACAAGTAAATTTCTTTCGTGTAAACTCCAGTATAATAAGCCGTTAACGTAGTTTAAAATTCCTATCTGTTATGTATATATATAGCAGCCGAAATAAAGGATATTAAACCGGTTAACAAGGCGATGTCACTGATGCTAATTATAATAGAATAGGCCACTAAATTACTCAAAATACGCTGATCTGTTAGTTTTTGAAGTGTTAATAAAATACCTTAGCAGTCAATGTAATAGAAATTTGAAACGACTTGGAACTCAATATTACGTTCATTACTCTTTAAAAAAATAGTTAATTAGTAGACTGTTTATCTACGATTTAATCCAAATGTCTTTAAATTTTGACATTTGAGGATCAATAGAATAAATAATATTTTACTGTAATATAAACCAACATCATTGTCCATTTGGCAATTGTTATTTTGACGGTCAACTTCATATTGGTGTAGTATTGGCTATTTTTATATGTGATAATTTTAGCTTTTATAATAAAAATGGCATTATAATCTGGTTCCATTAAAATACTCTTTTTTTAATACATTTTTTGCTACCCTTGGTACAGGGAATTTTTCTTGAGAAAATCAAGTGTCAGGATCTCAAGATCACGACTATTGGCACAACAAATATATAATAAAATACTGTTTTAGTCAATTTCCACTAGTTTATTTAAATTGTGATGACGCGTTTCGCTATCGATGCGGCTTCTTCAGATCTACATTTTACACTGTCAAGTTAGGTTTAATGTTGACAATTTTATGTAATTTCTTAATTATAATATTACACCTAATTAAATTACATTGATAGTATTGGAAAACCCACACAGATTTGGATTTAGGAGAATAAATCCAATAATGGTGAATTGTTTAAGTCTGCCTGGTCGTTGAGTAAAGTACCTGTAGTCCTTAATCGATTTATTTGCATTGTCTCTAAAAGGTTTAGTTTTAAACCGTTGTGTTGGGTGTGTAAAATTTGGAAATTCTTGTTAAATGTGTGATTTTCTGTTAAAAGATGATTAGCATATGTTGAATTAGACTTTGTATTGATGAAACTTTTTTTCGTGTTCTGTAATTCTTTGTATAAATGTACGTCCAGTTTGTGCTATGTATGTTTTAGGACATGACCCACATGTTAATTGATGAACCTCTGATTTATTGTCTTTATTAATTTGTGGTTTGTATTTTTTGAGATATTTCCCTATAGTACTGTTAGTCTTGTAAGCTATGTTAATATTTTTTTGATTTAAAAATTTTCCCAATTTTTCTGTTGGTTTGACGAAATAGGTTAAGCATTTAAATGTGGTTTCTCTGTCCTTAAAACGTGGTTATATTTCTGAGATTGCCTTGTTTCTAAGTTTTTTCCTAACGATGTTATCGATTAATGTAACCGAATAACCGTTGTTAACGGCTACTTGTTTTATGTAGTTTAATTCTTTAGTAAAATTGTCCTCTGATAAGGGGATATTGGTGAGTCTATTTATAAAACTATGATAAGCTGCTAGTTTATGATGGTTAGGGTGGTGAGAACTATTGTGAATTGTGGTATCTGTCCATCCAAAATATTGGCACAACAATTGATGCACATATGACATGACATGATAGAATAATGGAACCTGCACTTTTTAGCAATATAAAATAAAATAAATTAAGAGTTGGAGGTAAATAAATTTTGTATTTTATACATTAATATGATAAATTTTCCTCAATTTTGAATGAGGTAATGAATGAATTTTTACATAATTATGTTTATTTAAAAATATTAGAGTTGTTGTTGAGAGCGGTGAGTTACAGGGGTTGCTCGGTACATACCGTGTTATAAGTTAGTTTTGGAACTCTGAAAATTGTGTTATTATTTCATTGTTGTTAATTAATTATAGTCAATTATATGAATGGTTAAAGAAATAAGGAAAGAAGTTAGAATGATTACGCCATATATATCCTATCATAGATTATTTTCAGGGTTCCTCACTTAAATACGCCCTCGTATATATTTAGATTAGATTTCGTCAGTGACAGTCCTCATTACGAAATTACTATCGTACAGTAATTTACTTGATACTTCCCTTGAAAATATTTAATTCTGCACTAAATGGTGAATTTGACTTTCTTACGCTAAAAACATATCTAATTCTAGCACCGCTCTAAGTCGATAGTTTAAATGACAGATATTAATTATATAAAAAAAGATTACGGACAGTTACAACTGAAGCCTGACATTTTCTTATAATAAAATTTAAAATAATAAAGAAATAATATAGTTTTTCAAATTTCTCGACTTAACAGGACATATACCATGATATATTTCAAGAAACTCCTCTCTCTTCTTTAACCCTTTACCAGGTGTACAAGTATGAAATGCGGATTTCAGACTACAGATGGTGCACCAATGCAGTTTGTGATATAAAGATTTGACACTGTGCCATCTTGTTGTGTTATTAACAAGTGTCAGACGCGCACGAGTGATAAATTGGAAAAGTGTGTGCATAGTGTTGTGTTGTTGTGTTCAATATGGCGAAATTTATACCGAACAAAAAGCATTCGCGGACAGCATTAATTTTTTGTTTTCATTTGAAGAAAACTGCTGTTGAATCATACCGATTACTTCGAGAAGCTTATGGTGAACATGCTCCATCGCAAGATACTTGGGAACGATGGTTTCGCCGTTTCAAAAGTAGTGACTTCAATATTGCAGAAAACCTCCAAAAAAATACGAAAATGTGGAATTGCAAGCATTGTTGGAAGAAGATGATTCGCAAAACACAAAAAACAACTCGTCGAGCAATTGGGCGTTAGTCAACAAGCTGTTTCCAATCGGTTACGAGAGATGGAACAGATTCAGAAGACCGGTAGATGGGTACCACATGAGTTGAACGACCGGCAAATGGAAAAGCGCAAAAACACGTGTGACATTTTCCTCACTCGGTATAAAAGGAAGTCGCTTTTGCAGCGTATAGTTACAGGGGATGAAAAGTGGATTTATTTTGGGAATTCCAAGCGTAAAAAATCATGAGTAGACCCAGGCGCACCATCCACATCGACCGCAAGACCGAATAGCTTTGGCAGAAAGACGATGCTCTGTGTTTGGTGGGACCGGAGGGGCGTGGTCTATTATGAGCTGTTAAAACCTGGGGAAACGGTTAATACTAAACGTTACCAACAACAATTGACCGATTTGAACCGTTCGCTGCTTGAAAAAAGGCCAGAATACCGAAAGAGGCAACATAAAATCACTTTTTCTTCATGACAATGTTCCATCACATACGGCAAAACCAGTTCGAGACACGTTGGAAGCACTCAGCTGGGAAGTTCTACCCCATGCGGCTTACTCACCAGACTTGGCTCCTTCCGATTTCCACTTGTTGCATCGATGGGTCACGCACTTGCTGAGCAGCGCTTTGGTTCGTACGAAGATGTGAAAAAATGGCTCGATGAATTGTTCGCAGCAAAAGGGGAAGATTTTTACTGGCGTGGTATTCACAAATTACCCGAAAGATGGAAAAAATTTATAACAAGCGATGGAGCATATTTTGAATAAAGCACTTTTTATCATTCTTCCGAATTTAACATGTTTTGTTAGAAAAAAAAATCCGCATTTCATACTTGTACACTTGGTATACATTTGAACAAAAATAATATTGCAGACAATTTGCTCATTATCAACCAAAATCAAGAAAATATTGTCTCAACAATATTAAATTACATAAAATGCATCGACCCCCATTACTACTAACTAGCTAAAAAAAATTAATTCTATTCTCGTTTATAACTAAGGAGATTCCATTTTTAAAACATTAAAAAAATAAAAGGGACAAAAAGGATATTTATAGTAACGAGAATTTGTAGGGTCTAACAATACAGAAAATTAATACCGCCAAATTCTGGTTACCATAAACATCTTTTCTGCTCTCTGTTATTTAAAGTGTTGTAAAAAGATATCAACTTTAATTACAAATAGTAGTAATACTTCTCCTAAGGAGTAAAAATGAAACTCACCCTTTAATTTTTCACCAAATACTCTAGCGGCCGCAGCCATAGCTAACTTTGAGTTACTGTAACATCCTCCTGTCAGTTTGGACCCCCAGGTTGAAACATATTCAGGTTTTGGATTTAGAGTATCTATGTCCATATTTGAGATATAAGCCAGTAGAGAGCTAGTGAAAACTATGCGGCTTGAAGCTGACTTCTTCAAAAGATCTGCAATAGTATTTAATTGGCAAAATATGCAACGTATTTTTAAAAACTCTGTTGAGATAGGAGGAAAGGTTACTGGTTTTTAATAAATTTTAATTTACTATATTTTTATCAAAAAAGGCATTCTTTTCTGAATTATCTATCTAGCTGGGAAGAAAAATTCGTACAGCTTAGAAAAAAATACTTTGTTACATCACTACCATCTCCCATAACACACTTAGTCCAGCGTTTCTCGAGTTGTTTCATTCCGTCCAACAAAAAATTCTTGTGTTTGGCATCAATAAACGACATTGCAGTAACTTCAATTCATCACCTGTCTGAATAAAACGAAGTCATTTGGCACTAAATCACTTTTTTTTCAATCAACATACCTTTTGTAAAACGGCATTGGCAAACCCTAATTTTTTTCAACATTTATTCCTTAAATTGTTTTTTTCTAATTTGTTTGTAAAAAAGCTGTCCAGAAAAAGCCCTCTAAAATATTACTTTTTGGTCATCGCGGTTACCATGGATCGTACACCACGTTTGACGGTTTTCAAACAATTTAACTAGCAGAGGGCTGTTACACTTTAATCTGACATCTCTTGTTTGCACACCTATTCAATTCAATAAATTTAAACTAAGTAAACAATATACTAACAGCTTGAAGTGGTTTCCCACGGTAAAAAAGTAGATGTGATTCTTATTTATGGAGAAGCAAGAAGAAATTCTCGGGAAGTCGTTAGAGAGAAAGTTACCCCGACAGTAATATCCCGGATCATACTATGTTTTGTGGATTAGAATGAAATTTGAGGAGCAATATGGATGCATTTTCTAGGCAGAAAGGTATTTCTAAATGAAAAAGTGTTTTAACAGATGAAAAAGTAGCCGAAATTACGCATTATTTTCAAAACCATCCATCAATCGGACAAGCAAGTAGGCAATTGAATGTAACTTATGGGGCTATTCAGAAATCTCTTAAAGCTAACAAATACCATAACTATAAAATGCATAATCTTCAGTTATTAACACATTTTGATTCGGAATGACGGCTGAGTTTTGTAGCAGAAATGATCATTAAATATGACGAAGAACGTTATTTTCTGAATCATATATTATAAACAGATAAAAGTCATTGTGTCAGCAACGACAAATCTAATAGAAAAATTATCATTACTGGGCTAACGAGAATCTATACAACGTTAATCAAATTGAGAATCAAGGCCATTTTGGGGTTAATGATGTGGGATAATTGAGAGACATTTCGCTGGACCATACTTTTTTGAGGGAACACTAACTGAAAATAGACACCTTAATGTCTTTGTTAATACCAGTTTTATCAGAAAATGTTCTCCTTATTTTAAGAAGACATACATATGTGGTCTCAACACGACGGAGCACCACCTCATATAACTGCTGCTTTTAGAAAGTATTTGAATAAACAGTTTCAAAGAAGATGGTTAGGGGTTCGCAGCCCCGCACTGGTCCTTTCGCCCATAGATTTTTCTTTAGAGACTCTTAAAGATATTGTATACAAAACAACGATAAATGATATAGAGGACTTAAAAGCAAGCATATCAGATGCGTGCAATAGTATATCTGGAGAAATTATTTAGAAAGTCACTCATCAAGCGTTAATTAAAAGAATGAAAAAATGCATGATATTTGATGTATTTTTAATTTTTTAAGTTTCAAACATTTAATTTTATAAATATGTAATAAGTATGTAATGTTAAAAGTTATATATTTTTTTTGCGGTTTTAATAAAAATAATTTATTTAAGGAAAAATCTCAACAGCATAGTAACTAATATTTTTATAATTACTGTCAGCTTGAAATATGACAGCCGCCTACTAGATAAATTGTTTGAAAATCGCCCAACGCGGCATACGATCTATGGTAACCGCGATGACCAAAAAATAATATTTTAGAGGGCTTTGTTGCATAACTTTTTTGCAAAAACAAATTAGAAAAAAACATTTTGAGGAAAAAATGTTGAAAAAAATTAGGGCTTTCCAGTGCCCTTTTACAAAAGGTATGTCGGTGGAAAAAAAAGTTGTTTAGCGTCGCGGCGCCCGGCGTCGTTTTCACTACAAAAACGACAAATACGTCAGTATACTCCTTGACATTCACTGTACCATTCTACATTTGAAAAAAAATATATCTAACAATTTTCCATAAATCGGCACTGGGCGTCCAAAAGTATTCACTATGTACCAGTTTTAGCTAATAGAAAAAAAAAAAAATATATATATGTATATATATATATATATATATATATATATATATATATATATATATATATATATATATATATATATTCTCAATTTAGTGGGGCTACAGTCTATATTTAAATATTTATGGCCTTGGGTAGTGAAACAACCTTTTTTTGTTAGTCGAGCTTTCGAAATTAAATATAAACTAAATTACCAGGATCATCCAGCTAGTATCGAATAATTGAATTACCATAAAGTACCTGAATTGTCATAAAATAATTAGACTACATGTTAGAATAATTTACTCTATATCCGTAATGTATTTTAACATACTTTTTTTAAATTTTTGTAATGGGTAATTATTATTTAAAATGACCATTGACAGTAATTGTAATTGAACTGATGTTAAAATAATTTGTCGCAACTCTGTCATTTTTTATGTCATAATGATGTCATTTATTTGAAAGAAACACAAGCAAAAAACAGGTCTATTTATTGTTCAAATTGACAATTGAGACGACACAAACGGTTTTAATGCCTTATAAGGACATTATTAGGTATGCTTTTCCTAAAAGTGTCAATTGCTTTATAGAAATTTTTTAATCAAACTTAACGAAACAAGGAAACGCAGATTTATTTATTGACATACGAGTATGTTATCGCGGAGTCGTCAGCTGACGTTTTTTATGAACTAACGGATTTAATTTACGGAATGATTAAAATCGAAACAACCAAAAATTCAGTGACGTAAATATAAATCACTATTAAGAAATACATACTTATATTTTTCTTGTTTACCTAATAATAAGTGCGTTAGGAGGAAGTGACTAAAGTAGTTAACTTGCATTGTTTTTTGTATCCCGTCTTCGGTTTCTACATAGGTCCAATATTCTCCTATGCCAGCATTACAAAGTAATAAATCCAGTTTTTCTTCCGTAGCTAATATGTTTTGGGCAAATTCTCTTACGGATTTAAATGAAGCAAGATCCAATCTTTCACCTGTAATTAAAATAGAATATAAACTAATAAGAAGTAATAGTAGTTGTAATTGTGGGCAGAATATTATGCTTTTGTATTATGTTTATTACAAAATATTAAGAAAAATTGATAAAATGATTTATCCAAGAGCAAACACGCAATTCTTAAATACACTAGTCTACAGCCATTTTGCGACTGTGCGGATAATAGTGTTTTTCATTTAAATAATGAGTACACACCAATATCAGAAATTTCATATCACATAAAATCTTCGAGATTTCCGAACCTGCATTTTTTTAAGCAATTTTGCTTTTATTAGTAAAAACTCTTCAATTTATCAGTAATTTTTTGTCTTTATGCTGGGTAGTTGTAACAAATTAGACTTTCCTATTCTGTATTATCGTTCTTTTTTGTTATTATAGAAATTTAAACTGGTGAGTAGTTGTAAATTCACTGTGGTAACTGCAGAAAGTGGTTAATTAAAGTTAAAAATTGAGTTATTTGAAGTTAAACTGTCTAAAATACAGAAACGTGATTATATTAATTCAGCGGACTCATTTTGTTATATACATATGTGGCCAATATACACATAAATCACAAGCCAGAACAATGACTAAAGCAACTGAAGTATTTTGGACGTCTTATTATGAACCAAGATAGGAAGTGGTCTCCTCATATTTGTTGTCAGATTTGTACTGCAAACTTGAGCAACTGGCTAAATGGACATAGATTTTCAATGCCTTTTGAATTGAACTCGTGTGAGCCGACGAACCACACCATCGATTACTACTTTTGTATGACAAAGGTATTAGGATACTCGTAGAAAAATAAACACGCAATTAAGTACCTAGACATTCCTTCAGCAAAACCATCTGCTCCTTATGACGTAAGTTTACCGGTTCCAGCTCCACCAATGGACTTCGAAGGACACTTAATTCTTTTGATACTGATACTATTGAAAATCAGACTATATCTCATGAGTTCCCTGTATATATTCCCGAAGGAGTTGAAAAAGAACCACATTTGATTGAGCAAGCTGAACCTAATGATTTAGTGCGTAATCTAAACTTATCTAAACAACATGCTGAACTATTAGCATCAAGATTATAGCTATGGAACTTGCTAGCCAAGGGTACGGAGGTCATCGTGTTTAGAAAACGTAATGACGAGCTGAAATCTTTTTTTTACATTCCAAGACAACATTTGCTTTTATATACCAGGTGTACAAGTATGAAATGCGGATTTCAGACAACAGATGATACACCAATGCAGTTTTGTGTTATAAAGATTTGACACTGCGCCATTTTGTTGTGTCATCAACAAGTGTCAGACGCGCATGAGCGATAAATTGGAAAAGTGTGTGCATAGTGTTGTGCTGTTGTGTTCAATATGTCGAAATTTATACCGAACAAAGAGCATTCGCAGACAGCATTAATTGTTTGTTTTCATTTGAAGAAAACTGCTGTTGAATCATACCGATTACTTCGAGAAGCTTATGGTGAACATGCTCCATCGCAAGATACGTGTGAACGATGGTTTCGGCGTTTCAAAAGTGATGACTTCGATGTTACAGACAAGGAATGTGGAAAACCGCCAAAAAATACGAAGATGTGGAATTGCAAGCATTGTTGGACAAAGATGATTCGCAAACACAAAAACAACTCGCCGAGCAATTGGGCGTTAGTCAAGAAGCTGTTTCCAATCGGCTACGAGAGATGGCAAAGATTCAGAAGACCGGTAGATGGGTACCACATGAGTTGAATGACAGGCAAATTGAAAAGCGCAAAAACCCGCGTGACATTTTACTCGCACACGTACAAAAGGAAGTCGTTTGTGCATCGTATAGTTACAGAGTATGAAAAGTGGATTTATTTTGAGAATTCCCAGCGCAAAAAATCATGAGTAGACCCAGGCGCACCATCCACATCGACCGCAAGACCGAATCGCTTTGGCAGAAAGATGATGCCCTGTGTTTGGTGGGACCAGAAGGGCGTGGTCTATTATGAGCTGTTAAATCCTGGGGGGGAAACGGTTAATACTAAACGCTACCAACAACAATTGATCGATTTGAACCGTTCGCTGCTTGAAAAAAAGCCAGAATACCGAAAGAGGCAACACAAAATCATTTTTCTTCATGACAATGCTCCATCACATACGGTAAAACCAGTTCGCGACACGTTGGAAGCACTCAGCTGGGAAGTTCTACCCCATGCAGCTTACTCACCAGACTTAGTTCCTTCCGATTACCATTTGTTTGCATCGATGGATCACGCACTTGCTAAGCAGCACTTTGGTTCGTACGAAGACGTGAAATAATGGCTTGATGAATGGTTCGCAGCAAAAGGGGAAGATTTTTACTGGCGTGGTATTCGCAAATTGCCCGAAAGATGGGAAATATGTATAACAAGCGATGGAGCATACTTTGAATAAAGCACTTTTTATCATTCTTCCGAATTTAACATGTTTTTTAGAAAAAAAATCCGCATTTCATACTTGTACTCCTGGTAGATCCTGCAAGTGTTACGGAAAAGTTAGGCTTCCAACATGATCCTAAAGAGTTTATTTATAAACTCGTCTAAGATTATTTTAAAGCCGTTCTACTACATAATAGAAACACAAAACCATCAATTCCACTACTGCACGCAGTTAATATTAAAGAAACATATGAAAATATCTCATTGATATTGAATTTTATAAAATACACCTACAAATGGCAGATATGTGGCGATCTTAAAGACTTAGGGCTGCTACTTGGACTTCTGGGAAGATTCACCAAGTACTGTTGTTTTCTGTGTCTATGGAGTGGCAGAGCAAGAGAAAACATTATAAAGTAGATAAATGGACTCAAAGAACTGAGTTTGTACCAGGTAAAGTTAATGTCAAGTGTGTGCCTTTAGTTGACCCAGAAAGGTTTTGCTACCTTCGTTACATCTAAAATTCGGCTTGATAAAAAATGTTGTTAAGACGTTAGATACAAATAGCCATGTGTTCGAATACCCGAAGTAAATTTTCCCGAAGCTAAGCGATGCTAAATTAAAAGAAGGAATATTTGTTGGATCCCAAATCCAAAAAATATTAAAAGATGAACAGTTTGAAAAAAAAACTGAATGATGTTGAATTAAAAGCTTGGAAGTCATTTAGAAGCATTGTCACGCATTTCTTATGCACCAGAAAGTCAGATACACATGAGAAACTTGTAAAAGATTTGCTCAAAAACTACCAAAAAATGGGCTGCAGAATCTCTCTAAAAATCCATTCTTTACACTCACGTTTGAGTTTTTTCCCAGAAAATTTAAGTTCTGTTATTGACGGACATGGGGAGAGGTTCCACCAAGATATCAAGGTCGATGGGACCCTGAAATGATAGGAGACTATTGTTGGTTCCTTATGAAAGAAAGTGATACCGAATACAAAAAGAAATCACCATTTGCAAAAAAAGTCTTCTACAGATATTTGAATATTATATGTTTACATTATTAAGTAGTAAAGAAATGATTAAATATATAATAAACATGAGTATTTTCATTTTTTTTTTTATTTTATGTAAAAATTTTAAATCAATGTAACTAAAAATCTATATGTGATAGAATTTTTCCCAAGCATATTTAAACTGAGTGATCTTCAAATATAACAAAACTCCTAAAGCCATGTCAGTCGCATTTTATTTTTTTTTATTTGTAGACTAAATTAGACTATCTCATACTAAAGAATAATATACTACAAGCAGCTTTATGATGAAATATTAATAAAAAAAAAATAAATTTAACTGTAAATAATCAAAAAAGTGTTTAGTGATTAAAAGATTGTAATTCCCTTTGTTAAAATGACATTAAACAAAATGTATTTTTTCTACCAACGAAATACCTGCATACGTTAAAAAATAAAATTCAAATGTGGACTATATATAAATAAGTTTAATCAAAAAAAAACAACCGAGGATGCAAATGAAAGCTTGAAACCTCCACTTTGGATTGCCGTGTAGCACTTTTTATATTCTCAATAACGGAGTCAGTATGGGCTTAACCTGATAAAGTGTCAGAAAAATTATCGTTCCAAGGTGGTTTTCTCTTTCCAAATTACTCCAAATCCGTTGTAATATTTTGAAAATGAATGAAGGACTCAGAGGTACCAAAATCAAAAATGGCGGATACAATATAGCGGCAATTCACTGAAAACTCATCGTATTAACTTGAATATAGTGATTTGGCGACTTTATTGACTAATCGTGTAGGAATCAATTCTACAATGTCCAAAGTTTCAAACTCAAGATGGTGGATCGAATATGATGGCCAAATACCCACTTACGCAACAAAATTGAAATGGAAAAAGACCTCAGATTCATTATCAGCGACTCTCAAAAACCCCCAGGTACAGAATCTCATCCTAGTCAGACTGAAAATCAAAATTCAACCCAAATTAAGAATTTTTTCAGTGGGTAGATAATTCCATCTGAGCAATTGACTTCTCGCATCTTCTTTATTTTGAGAAAAAATCATCTCTATTTTACCACCGATACCACCACCCCCTTATGATCCCTAGAATTTCTCGAATAGGTACTATGATCCTGTCAAGGGGATCCCGTAAGTTTTTAGTGGATCATATTACGTAAGTGTGGTTTTAGACAACCTTATTGGATACGCCATTGGGTTTGAGAGTGTGAATATTGCGCAACTGATTTCTACACGATTAGTCAATAAAGTCTCCAAATCGCTATATCCAAGTTAATTCGATGAGCTTTCAGTGGATTGCAATACGTGTTTAGGGTGTTCAGCCTCCATATTGTCCATATTGTATCCGCCATTTTTGATTTTGGTATTCTGGAATAAAATCGATCATCGAGTACCCCTCAATCATACATTTCCAAAATATTAGAACGGATTTGGAGTGACTTGGAGAAAGAAAACCACCTTGGAACTATAATTTTCCTGACATTTGGTCAGTTTAAGCAGCCACACTCACACACACACACACACACAATATATATATATATATATATATATATATATATATATATATATATATATATATATATATATATATATATATATATATATCACACACACACACACACACACACACATATATATATATATATATATATATATATATATATATATATATATATATATATATATATATATATATATATATATATATATTAAAAATAAAAAACAAAAATAAAAATATATTTATTCCTGCCAACAAATGATTACATAGTTGTTATACATTAAACTTAAACTTAGTACTAACAGAACCAATACAGGGAAAGATAATTTCCCTAGCAGTAAAAACCAAATTACCATGCAAAAATACATTTTAAGCGATGCACAATTTTCTTAAAGAAGAATGTCCGTGCATTACCATTTAATAAACTGCTATTAGTGCCTATTACCAATGTACTAGAACGATCTTATTTTAAATACGTACTTTATTTATTTTCTAATAATGATCTATTTTGTTATTAAGCAACCAGCTAGTTAATTTATTTTTAACCAACCTATATGGCTTCATTTTCCGTTCGTTAGGAATTATATTAAAAATCCTCGGAGCAGAAAAAGATAGGGACCTTTGAGTAGCACTAAAGGGAGTAGATGGTAAATACACATTATTCAAGGTAATTAGTCTAGTATGAACAGAGTGATCAACTCTGTTTACCTTATGTTCGTTATTTGGTAAAATTCTTACCACCGACTTTATGTATAATTGCTTCAGTGACAAAACTCTGGCCCCACCATACAGTTGGTCCGTAGGAAATCTTCGCGGTTTAAACAGTACTATTTTTAGAATCTTTTTCTGGGTTATTACTAAAGACGAAGATATCGAATCACGCACGGACCCCGAAACAACCAAGCCATAGCCTATCACTGACTCCACAAATGTTTTATATACGTATAATAAATATTTCTTGGGCAACCACTGGCTAATCTGATAAAACCTAAATTACATGTTTCGAATTTTACTTGTTATGTAATCTATGTGAGAATCCCATCTCAAATGCGAATCTAGGTATACACCCAAATATTTAATGTTATCGGTGGAACAGATCTTCATATTGCAATCACAAGCAGCAAAGTTATTACAGTCAGGTTCATGAATCTTTATATAATTTTTGTTTGGATAATTTATTTTATTAAACGTAAAGGTTATAAATTTTGATTTATCAATATTTAAGATTAATAAGTTCAAATCCAACCACAACCACACCTTAATCATAGCCAGTTCTGCCTTCTCAAAGACCCGGTTCCATGTTTTATCCTGTAGCATTATAACAGTATCGTCGGTATAACAAACAAATTCTTCAAATAAAATATACAAAAGGGTATCTATGTATACTGCAGATAACAATGGCCCAAGCACTGTACTCTGCGGCACACCGCACTTAATTGGAAGTGATAAGCTCATGGATTCTCCTATTTTTACTTGTTGCGTACGTCCGATCAGGTATGATTTTATTAGATCATACTGGATACCTCTAATTCCAATATGCTCAACATGCGGTGAGACACAGTGTTAAAAGCCTTTGTCAGATCCAAGAATATTAAAAGTGATTTTCTTGCCAATGTCAAAGTTCTCAGAAACATGGTTTACTACCCTTATGAGAGCATCTTCAGTGACCAACTTTTGTCTAAAATCATACTGCGCATCGGATATTAATGTATTTTTATTTAAGTAATCGTCCAGGCGTAACTTGATACATTTCTCAATAATTTTACTCAGGTTGCTGACAATTGCAATTGGACGATAATTCGTAATTTTGTTACGCGAACCACCTTTATATATAGGCGTTATGGTACATTTCTTTAAATTGTTAGGAAGCATTCCAACTCGAGAAAGTAAATTTACTATATGGGATATGGGTTTAAGAACAAATCTGTGATATCGTTTTAGAAAATCTACTTTAAGCTTGTCGTCGCCAGCACTTGAAGCGTTTCTAAGTGAGTTTATAATTTGAATTATTTCAAAATTCATTATCAGGGCTAGAAAAAGTTATCCAGGTACTCTAGGAACACTATCAGGAATGGCATCTGTATTAGGAACAGTTATGCTATTAGCTAATTTCTTTCCTATCCCAGAAAAAAAATTATTAAATTCATCTGTTTGAGTTTTTCGTCTAGAATTTCAATTCCTTTATCATTGGAAATTACTCCTATTTTCTGATTATTTTTTTGACTGTTACTAGCTGACTTTATTAAATTCCAAGTTTTTTTTAGAGTCACTTAAGTTTAATTGAAATAAATTAGTGTAATAATCAACTTTGGTTTTATTCATTAACTTAGTCAACATTTTACGGTGATTTTTATACATATTAAGAGCTACAAAATTTTCAGGGTCTCTAGAAGATATTCTTTTCAATTTGTCATGCTGACGTATAGAATTGAGCAATCCTTGAGTAATCCAAGGTTTAATTCGTCTCTTTTTGCATACAATCCTTACAGTCCAAAACAACCAACCAGTGTTCTCCTTCCAAAATTTGTTTTACTTTAGTAAAGTCTATTTTATCAGCAAACTTTTTAGATATTCAATTTTCACTTATCTTACTTATATTCATATTTATAAGAATAGGAAAATCATCAGTAAAGCCGTGGTTCAGAATCACTCTGTGGCCTGCACACCGCTGCCTGTGCTTTACAAAGAAATGATCTATACAAGTTGTACTGTTTCTATCTTTCCTGGTTGCTTGATTAATTATACAATTAAAACCCTTTTCATTTAAAGAGTAATTATCAACAATTAAACTATTTCTATCAAGAAGGTTTATATTTGTATCTCCGCAGAAAATTTCATTATTAAAAAAATGTAAATTTTTGTCATTTAGGAAAATGTCCAGACAATTCAAAAATACATCAACTTGTACAGATGGAGGTCTATATATACCAGTCAAACGCAAAGTTACATTGCTTTTACATACCGTTACCCCTAGAAAATCGCAGATGTCAATCCTAATAATTTTACAGTCAACAAGTAACGCACTTCTAATGTACACACCATCACATTTGTTATTCTTACTTTCATTATAAACTATTTCGTATTATTCACTATCGAAATCTCGAGGATTATCCACTGTATTGGTTTCCTATCAGACTATAATATCAAAGTTCTTGTTTATTTTGTTTAGTGACTCAAGGTACAAGAGTAAATCATCATAATTTTTACGAATACTTCTAACATTAACGTGAATCACATTTAAATCATTTGTTGGATTGTCAAAAAACTTTACTTCTTCAATATAATAATATATATATATATATATATATATATATATATATATATATATATATATATATATATATATATATATATATATACATATATATAATTTAAAACCTGCGATTTTTCTTTATTATTGTAAAAATGTATGTTTAATTACCAATTATGTTGGGATTGTGAGTTTCTTCAATTATTCGTTCCACTACTTCAGATGTATTTACTACATCAGCTATAATTACACGACATCCTTTCGAAGCTAAAGCCAATGCCAATTGATATCCTAAACCTAAAAATTAAAAAAATAGTTATTCATAAGCAGTACAAAAAAAAAATAATTTTTTCTATTCTATTATATAATTATTTCTACTTGACTGCAGTTTTGTGAGTTTAATACATTTGCAAACGCAATAATTTCTCAACTATGCTATTTCCTTTTAAGGAGGATTACACGTTACACAAGTACCCAATATTATGAATCTTACTTGGGTGTTTTAAAGCAAGAAAACTTAAATTTTATAACAGACCAAACAGGGAGAATTTTTAAAATTGTAACTCTCATTAAGAAGTGTTACTTTGCTATCCATTTTTTGTATATTTATTTCTATATTTTCCAAACTGCTTAAATTATAACCTCCTGATTTTTTAAAATAATTAGTTTTATCTTTTACATTGACGATAATGTGGAGAATTTTTGAGATTGTTTGAAAATTATTTATAGGTTGGAGCGTAATAAGGTCTATTCTATTTTTTCTGATATTTGACGGTAATAAGTTATTGTAGCATATTGTTTATCTTTCCTGTTTTCATATATAGAAACATACAGAAGTTAAGTTAGATTATCTTTACAGCTTTACTGGTTATTTTATTAACAGTCGAGTTTGGAAAACCATCAATAAAGTTAAAATAGGTAATCAATTGTTCAGATTAAGAAATAGATGGTATTGCTATATGCAAAATTCTCGTCCAAATTTTGTTTATTTGTAATTGTTATTAATATTAACATTTGTAATTAGGGCCCCGTTTATCTCTTCTCTACTTATTACAGTTTAAATATAATGTAATATTAAAATAAACAATCATACGAAGGGAAACGTAATTGTGATAATGATTTCTAGGATTTCTCAACCCAGGTTTTTTTTATATATAAATCCAAAAGTAATTATTACCATTAACAAAGTAATGTAAAAACAGCAATACTGTTTTTTAATAAAATAATATGGTTGGAGTAATAGTAGTAATATTTTAGTAATGTGGATCAAGAGTCTCATCTTAACGTCCCGGTAATATCAGCCGTTCTGGATCTGCAGTTTAACATGGGATCTGAAACACATGATCAGCAGATGGTAGTCTCTCAGCTTGCTGTTTTTCACTTCCCACCAGTTAGAACATGGGCGAGGTGTCAATCTTAATACCTTTCAAGGTCTTTGTAGTGTTGCAGTCAAATAGGTTCGTCGGTGATGGCTCTCGATCCTTCCGGTTCGACAAACTTATGTAACACATGTTTAGAATAAAGCAATTGAACACTTTGGAGAATCTCCAGCGGTTGCACTTGATATATCCAAGTTATTCGACCGTGCTTGGCATGACAGCTTGTTGGCTCAGCTACGCTCTTAGTATGTCTGAAAACTTTGGTTATGACTCTCATGTTTCCTCAGAGAGAGTTTTTTACGAGCAGCAATCGACAGATTTCTTTCTAGTACCTTCACTATCAACGCTGGTGGGCACTAAGGCTCTATACTATCTCCTACTTTCTTTCTCATTTACATTAATTATCTACTGGAAGGGATCAGGAATCCAATCTATAGTTTTCCAAATGACAATATGCTTATTTCTTCATTCACTTTGAACGTTCGAATACCATTACTTATGCAAATACCCGCAGATGCAGGAAGTCGTTCAACTTAACACAGACCTGGAAGAAATTCTATTTCGGGATGACAGTAACCAAATAGAATTTAGCGCTACAAAAATCCAGGCGGCAGTTTTTGAGAGCAAATATGTCTTGGCATGAACGTGTCGCGTGCATAGCAAAGAGAACTTCTTCAGTGCTAAGTATATTATTTTGAACTAGAAAGCTTCACACTCCACAAACAACTATTAAGTTTGTACAAAGCTCAAATTCGACCAACGACGGAATATTGCTACCATGAGATTTTGCTCCCAAACATACACTAAATTTATTGGATTCTATTCAGAAGAGAACTGTTCGCCTGTTTGGAGACCCAGAACTTACCAACAGATTGATTCCATCGAAGGACGATTGGGAGACTTGAGCCTTTTACAGCGATTAAGGGCCAATTTAAATCGCTTTTTTTTTCCGCACAAATATCGGCGCTGAAGCGCTTTAGGGATTTTCATGCAGCACGTGTACTGTGTCCATAAAAAAATTTAAGCAGTAATATTTAAAGCTAAAGATTTACGCGCTGAAAAGGGCAGTTGGGATGTCAGAAGGATTGCTTCCAAAGTAATCCTGTTATATGTCCTTTTCAGTATTCTTAGCATCAAGAAATCTGACAATTACTTTTCTCATTATGTGCAATTCTACAAGCAATAGTATGCTAAGGGTTATTATTGTTCTCGTAAAATTATATTGACTTTAAAACTTGTATGTGCAAAAGAAGTATTGTCTTTAATCAAAAACTTTCGAAACATTAAATACAAACGTATTTAATTTTTCGAAAGAAAATATAATTATAAAAACTGGAAAACGAAGCTAACATCTATAAAATCTTGTCTATATATTTACAACATTACCAGTAATTTCACGTCCAAGAAAACTTTTTCTATGACGCAATTTTCATGGCGAATTATGGAGCTTAACAAAACTCGTATTCCATTTTTGAGAATTATTATGTTACGTAACAAAATATTTTCCATTATTTCCCCTTATCTCCCAATATTTCTCCTTATGTCCCATTATCTCACCATAACTCCCATTATCTAGACATATCTCTGCTTATCTTCCATTATTTCTCCTTATCTCCCATTATTTATACTTATTTCCCATTATCCCACCTTATCTCCCATTATCTAGGCTTATCTCGACTTATCTCCCATTATTTCCCCTTATCTCCCATTATCTCACCTTATCTCCCATTATCTAAGCTTATATCGAATTATATAGAACATGTGTATAAATTTATAAAAACACGTAAATCGGATAAGTGATTCTCAAGTAATAAGCGCACTAACGGACAGACAGACAGATAGGCAGAGAGACAGGCAGACACAGAGACGTTGCATTTTATATATATTCTAGATAGTAGATTATAGATAACCTGGCCAGAGAACAAATGTATGAATTAAAAAAAAATACTTAAATCGGATAAGTGGTTCTACAACGATAAGCGCACTAACGGACAGACAGACAGAGAGACGTTGCATTTTATATATATATATATATATATATATATATATATATATATATATATATATATATATTATAGATATCCTTTGCTACATGATAATGTTCCATAATTAGTGGTTTAGGCAGTGTATTGCAAGAGAACGCGCTAGCGGCAAAATTTTGTCCGATTTGATTCACAATTATCGTCACTGCTTATTCCTCATGTTACCTAACGTAATAAAATATAGTCTATAACCTGGCCAGAGAACATATGTATGTTTTAAAAAAAAAGCACAAAATTAATTGGTTCTCCAGCGATAAGCGCTCTAACGGACGGACAGACAGACAGTCAGACAGAGACGTTGCATTTTATATATATTATAGATTATTATTATCATTATATAACCTGGCCAAAGAATATATGTATGAATTTAAAAAAAGACACGTAAATCGGATCAGTGGTTCTCGCATGATAAACGCACTAAGGGAACACGCTAGCAGCAAACTTTTTTCCGACTTCATTCACTATTTTACGTCACTGCTCATTCCTTATGCTACCTATCGTAATAAAATATAGTCTATTTCTCAAGACTTGTTACTTAATTCCATCAACAGTTCTTGTAATTCTTCTTTTGTGTTGGAGATCCGAGTAACATCATCTGCGAACCTTAAGTTATTTAATCGTAGTATTCATTTATTTTACCACTTTAACGATTTGAACATGTCAACGTGAACAGCTTTGGGGATATCGAGTCGCCTTGTCTAATCAGCAATTTCTTCAGATCTCACATTTCTTACTATCACTCTATTTCCTTCTTCTTTCCCGGGCGGTGGAGATATTTCCGTATTATATAACGTTTTATAATATTTCTCTGTAGCTTCCTTTATCTTTGATTTGTGCTATCTCTTTGTTATCGTTATTTACAAGTTTTACTGTTTGATATCTCCCTTAATTCATTCGTGTTTGTTTAGGTGTTTCAAAATCTTTCCCTCTTTTAGAGTTTCTTCAATTTGCGGATTTCCCTATTGTCTGACGTCTTATCTGATCTTTTTCTTTATGTTTCTGTTTATTTTTACCAATTCTAATCTGTCATTTATAGGATCATATCTTAATAGTCTTCTCTGTTTCATGAGATTTTGTCTGTCTTTAACTTAATTTTGTCTTTTTTCGATGTTAATATTTGTTTTGTAGTCATGAGTAAGCTATTGATTATTTGTGCGTTTAGTTCAGTTTCATTAAATTCTGTTTGGTAGTTTATGTGTTTTATATGATTTTCCAGTGCTTGTCGATATTTGTCGGTGTTTTACTCTATCAATTCTGTTGCTATCTTTATCTTTGTATGCGTTATCAATCTACGTCTCTCCTGGTTCAGATTTATTGCTATTTTTGCTCTGAACATCCGATTTCAATGCTTCTTCAGGACTGTCATGCTGATTACAATTTTCTTGTCATTCGATAAAAACATAATTAATTTCGTTTTTTTGTTATACCATCTGGGGTTTGCCATTCTGGCTTTTGGAAAAAAATATGTTCATAAAGTAAAAGGCATTTTCGTTTACAACATTTGATAACAATTCTCCTCTGCTTTTTCTCCTACCCAAACCATACTTCCCGACACTCTTCTTATTTGTATTCGCTGGTTTCCCTATTTTGGCATTGAAGTCGTCGATTATTATAATATATCTTGTTTTATGGTGTAGCAATGCTTTGTTTATATCTTGGTAGAATTTATCAGTTTCTTCTTCCTCGCTGTCTGAAGCCGATGCATATACCTGAATGATCTTACATTCGCATCTTCTGTTCATCTGTGTTTCTACTGAAATCACTCTTAGCTATATGGCATGAACAACATTTTCTGCTATTTCTTTTTATCTATAAGTAAATCGACTCTACTAATTTTATTACTTTCATTCCCTCTACAGAAAAATTTATGGCCACTTTTTAGGATGATGCAAGACCCCTCCTGTTCTTATATATATATATATATATATATATATAATATATATATAATATATATATATATATATATATATGTATATACTCGTATATAATATATATATATATATATATATATATATATATATATATATATATATATATATATATATATGTATATACTCGTATATATATATATATATATATATATATATATATATATATATATATATATATATATATATATATGTATATGTGTATATAGAATTAATTTAAGTTCAAGCAAAGAATGATTCCCCGTTTTTCAGTGTTTTGTACGGAACACTTATAAGATCACTTCGGTGTCTGTCTGTCCATCTGTCTGTCACACCTAAGTTTCTCTGAAACTATTTGACATAGAGAGTTGAAATTTGGTACTAATATAGGAATTAATAGCCTCATCAGAGTCGTGTAGTTCTGAAAGATAAATTTTGATTTAAGGGATTAGTTTTAGGGGATGAAATCGGAAGTGAAATAAAATTTTCTACCAGGCCATCGAGTGGGGTGTCAAATGAAAGCTTGTAATAACACGAATTCAAAAATATATATAATGTAATACTTGCGCACGCTTTTCTCTGTGTTATTTTTAAAAAATCGCGAAAAATCACTGTCCCCCCACCTTATCTCGAGAAGTACTGATCAAAAAATTTTAAAAAATTCTGAAATATTCTCCACAGGGTGTAGATTGAACGAAAATTATCAACTATTAATAATTTTTCTGGTACATAAAAAAAAAACAAAAATTTTAACGTCATCAGTAAAGTACGGAAAAAAACTTTGTCGAAAACTCATTTGGGATCTGTTGTTTGAAGTCACTGATTATTTCATGCCTTCGTAATAAAATTTTTTATTTTAAAAGCAATCAACGTACGGAACCCTAATTGTGCAAGTCCAACTTGCACTTGACCAATTCTTCGTAAATAATTTATAAATTTATATTTAGTTTATAGTTTTATTCTAGTATATTCACCATACCCAAATAATAACCAGTCAAGTGCAAGTTTCACTTGCGCAATTAGTGTTCCGTACGTTGATTGCTTTTAAAATAAAAATTTTCGTTACGGAAGTATAACATGATCAGTGACTTCACAAATCCATCCCAAATGAGTTTTCAACAAAGTTTTTCTCGGATCTTTAGTGAAAATTGATGAAACTTTTTTTTATATACCAGATAAATTATTAAAGGTAATGCACTCGTGATAATTTTCTTTCAATCTACACCCTGTAGAGAATGTTCCAGAATTTTTTCAAAATTTTTTGATCAGTACTTTTCGAGATAAGGTGGGAGGACAGCGATTTTTCGCACTTTATTAAAGATAATATAAAGAGAATTGTGCGCAAGTATTGCATCTATAATCTATAATATGTATAAAATACAACGTCTCTCTGTCTATCTGTCTGTCCGTTAGTGCGCTTATCACTGGAGAACCACTTATCCGATTTATATACTTTTTTTTGTTAAAACATACATATGTTCTCTGGCCAGGTTATAGGTTATGTTCTATTACGATAGGTAGCATAAGGAATGATCAGTGACGATAATAGTGAATGAAGTCGGAAAAAGTTTGCCGCTAGCGCGTTCCCTTGCAATACACAGCCTAAACCATTAAATATGGAGCAATATTATGTAGCAAAGAATATCTATCATCTATAATCTATAATTTATATAAAATGTAATGTTTCTCTGTCTGTCCATTAGTGCGTTTATCACTCGAGAACCAATTATCCGATTTACGTGTCTTTTTTAAATTCATACATATATTCTTTGGCCAGGTTATATAATAATAATAATCTACAACTATAATATATATAAAATGCAACGTCTCTCTGTCTGTCTGTCTATCTGTCTGTCGGTCCGTTAGTGAGCTTATCACTGGAGAGCCACTTATCCGATTTATTTTTTAAATTCATACATATATTCTTTGGCCAGGTTATATAATAATAATAATCTATATCTATAATATATATATAAAATGCAACCTCTCTGTCTGTCTGTCGGTCCGTTAGTGAGCTTATCACTGGAGAACTACTTATCCGATTTACGTGCGTTTTTTTAAAACAAACATATGTTCTCTGGCCAGGTTATAGGCTATATTTTATTACGTTAGGTAACATGAGGAATAAGCAGTGACGATAATACTGAATCAAATCGGAAAAAAGTTTGCCGCTAGCGCGTTCTCTTGAAATACACTGCCTCAACCACTAAATATGGAATAATATCATGTAGCAAAGGATATCTATAATATATATAAAATACAAACGTCTCTCTGTCTGTTTTGTCGGTTTGTGCGCTTATCACTGGAGA
>CM032449.1:44204944-44258872 GCA_019049505.1 Pachyrhynchus sulphureomaculatus
ATTATCCCGTGTTCAACTTACCGTTCCATGCTTCCAACTTTCAGTTAAAAGACCCCCTTTTTCAAGCTATGAAGTTTTTTAATGCGAATTGCAACGACCTTGATATCACCAATTTAACATATTCTCAGTTTTTGAGGGTTCGCATGAGATCGTTGCCTTGGGAATATTATTAACTAATATTGTAACGTATATTGTTAGAGCTGTAACTTAACATTGTAGTGTGGTTATCCTGACAGACTCGTTTAGATTTAACTAAGCTTTAGTCACAATATCTTGTTAAT
Organism: Pachyrhynchus sulphureomaculatus; assembly: GCA_019049505.1. NCBI lineage: Eukaryota > Metazoa > Arthropoda > Insecta > Coleoptera > Curculionidae > Pachyrhynchus > Pachyrhynchus sulphureomaculatus. Next base: position 44,205,226 of record CM032449.1, read on the forward strand.
GGATGTCTCTATCTGTTAGACAATAAAAACTATTATATATATATAATATATATATATATATATATATATATATATATATATATAAAGACGATATTATCGTCCGTAAAAAATATAAATAAGGAAAAGGTGTGTAGTGGCTGAAGCCGAAACAACGGTTTTCCCGTTTATATTGAGTTGGCGGTAAACATCCAGGGTGGTAGGGAATTTATTCAGTTTGAAATCGATACGTCAATTCTTGTTTGTTTCTAAATTAAATAGCCGTTATGAAAGAGAGACAGATTAAAGATATTTATAGAATTAAGAATATGGATATTTTAGATAATAAATTAGAATATACAGGAAAGATACCGTGGCAGATAGCTACATTTCATTTTAAACAACATAAACTTGCTGCATCACATTTTTTGGTTCAATCGTTTAGTCCCTTTCGCATTAAACGAAGTCAGGATTCAGAAAGGAGGGGAATCGTATTAAGAATATAGGCAGTTAGTAAAAACGGTAGACCTCAAATTACTTCATAAAACTTCAAACTACCTGAAAAATCCTAAAGGTTAATAAACTTGGAAGAAATGAAATATATAAGAGAAGTTATACTAATTATAAAAAAAAAACTTTATTAAGCAAAACTAGAAAGTCCATTGAAACAAGCGCAATATCTAGCTCGTTTGAGGTACAGTAGATCAGAAAAAAAAAACAAGCGCTTGAATAGTCAAAATTAGATTGATTGAGATGTATCTGACAGGAGATTATTAGATGCATACAAAAGGACTGAAATCATAAAATGTAAAAATAATCTATATAAACAGACCTACTCCTTACAATTCTCTGGACTGGTTACTCGACCAGACCTATATCGACATCTGTTATTGATTGATTTCGCTCAATTTTAGCACAAATGACCCCGTTTTTATTCTTAGGTTTAGTCAGTAATCGCTCATGCTGACTGACTAAGTATTATATTTACGTTAATTTATTTTACTAGCTTACTTGTTTTGAGCTTTATATATAATAATAAAAGTAATCATTACAGTTATCTTGTGATGTAACTAATTTTTAATTATTTTAGACATAATAAAGAAATTTTATAAAAATTTATTTTTTGTATTATTATTCACTTTCCCGCCTGAGTAGATATTTTACCCCTCTTTTTATCTTACAGGGATATCGGCGAGGATATCAGCGAGGATATCGTATTACCCATCAACGTTGTCCAAGTGCCGAAAAATACGTTTTTGTATTTCACAACACCTCTTAGATAACGCGGTAGTACTGCCACGGATTATATTGCATTTCTGCAAACAACTACTACCCATGCACGTGGCCAGGCCAAACATACTTAAATAAATTAATAAATAAAATATACCGACTTGCCTGGATTGGAACCCGAGACCTTGTGCACGGCAGGCAAATTACTACGCCATGGAGCCACGGTTCGCAATTAGTATTACTAGAAATACACAAGAAAAACTTATAGAGGATGTATTAACCTTGTTTTTAGTGTACCGTACGGAACACTTATAAGATGACTTCGGTGTCTGTCTGTCCCGTCTGTCTGTCACACCCGATTTTCTCCGAAACTATTTGTCATAGAAAGTTGAAATTTGGTAATAATATAGGGAATTGATGGCCTAATCAGAGCCATGTAGTTTTGAATATTAAATTTTGACTTAAGAGGTTAGTTTTGGGGGGTGAAATCGGAAGCGAAAAAAAATTTTTTTTACTAAGTAATTGAGTATGATGTCAAATGAAAGCTTGTAAAAACATGAGTAAAAAGTATATATATAATGTAATACTTGCGCGCACTTTTCTTTGTATTATTTTTAAAAAATCGCGAAAAATCGCTGTCCACCCGCCTTATCTAGAAAAGTATTTATCAAAAAATTTTGAAAAAATTCTGGAATATTCTCCACGGGGTGTAGATTGAACGAAAATTATCACGAGTGCATTACCTTAAATAATTTATCTGGTTACATAAAAAAAAAATTCAAGGTTATCAATTTTCAGTAAAGATTGGAAACAAACTTTGTTGAAAACTCATTTGGGGTGTGTTTTTGTGAAGTCACTGATCATTTTATACCTCCGTTTCAAAATTTTTTATTTTAAAAGCAATCAACGTACGGAACGCTAATTGCGCAAGTTCAACTTGCACTTGACCGGTTATTTTAACCTGAAAATACATTTTACTGCAAAACGGCTGACAGTTTCTATGTCACTTCTTTATTTTCTGCTAAAATATGACAAGGTATAGCTTAAACGGAATATTCAATTTTCTTAACTTCAATTACTTCCATTCAGTACACCACTCCAGTTATATTAGACATTCACTTTTCTATGTGGAAAACGGAAGCTAAGTTAGAAAGGTGCAAAGGTTTTGTTTCAAAAACAATCTATAGATATCAGTATCACGGAAACGGAAACACATACTTCATTATTGCCTTTTTGTCATAATTTACTGAATTTCAGTGCTTTTTAAGCGAACAATTATTATCGTTCCCAATTTTAAAATTAACTAAAAATAACCGGTCAAGTGCAACTTAAACTTACACAATTAGTGTTCCGTACATTGATTGCTTTTAAAATAAAATTTTTTGTTACGGAGATATAAAATGATCACTAACTTCACAAAACACACCCCAAATGAGTTTCCAACAAAGCATGTTTCCGATCTTTACTTAAAACTGATGGCATTGGAATTTTTGTTTTTTTTATATACCAGATAAATTATTAAAGGTAATGCTTTCGTGATAACTTTCGAGATAAAGAGGGGGGACAGCGTTTTTTTAAAAATAATACAAAGAAAAGTGTGCGCAAGTATTATATTATAAATATTTTTGAACTCGTGTTTTTACAAGCTTTTATTTGACACCCCACTCGATGACCTAGTAAAAAAATTTTTTTTCGCTTCCAATTTCACCCCCCAAAAGTAACCCCTTAAGTCAAAATTTAACTTTCAAAACTACATGGCTCTGATGAGGCCGTCAATTCCTATATTAGTAACAAATTTCAAATTTCTATGTCAAATAGTTTCAGAGAAAATCGGGTGTGACAGACGGACAAAACGGCAGACACTGAAGTGATCTTATAAGTGTTCCGTAAGGAACACTAAAAATTTAGAATTAATACGAGAAAAATGTTTATAGATCTGTAATTATTTTAAATTAGTTCATGACATGCCTAAAAATTAATTTATAATTATTAATTTGGCAGAAATATATGAATTTTTGCGCTAGTGTACGAAACAAACGATTTTTAAGAATTAATTTTTATACAACACTAAATTACAATGGCGTTATACTTTCAAAATTTTTTTGTTAACTGCACATCTTAGCTTTCAATACTAGACGAAGAGGGCGACCCGAAATTTTGACCTGTCGACTAACCCTCTGCTTACCATAGTTGTTCATTATATCGGGCGAGGCCACTAAAAACGTTGATTTTGCTGCCCCCATGCAAGGGCCAACGCCGCCAAGACCGGACCCAGCTTTAGGGCCCAAAAAACGTCGATCCAAGAGTGGACTTTAATCAGATAAAATCAATAAATTTAGTTTGTTCTTGATAAAATAAAAGGGAACCTACAAACGGCAGACGCCACCAATAGCGGAGACGAAGCTGGACCCGCTTTTTCCTGTGAAAAACTGTCGTTTTTCGAGTTTTTGATTAAATAAGACCGTAAGTCCCAAGTTTTGGGTCCCACGCGAATGTGAATGTGAATTATTTATGGAAAATTTAGGCCCTTAATTAATAAAATATCACGAAGGCAGATGCCTCGCTTATACCCGAACAAGTCAAGAAATTTTCGAAGTTCAGGTTAGACGCTATTACAGATTCTACATAAAATTCGTACCGAATAACAGAATTATTATTAATAGGCTACACTGTTAAAAAAAATTTAAAGGAATTTTAAAGTATTTACCTAAAATTTTGTATTTGCTCGGTGTTATACGTGTATCGGGTCTTGTTTCAGATGTATAAGTCATTACTGGTCGTATTACGCTCTTGTTTATTCTTGTTTTGGTCTCAACGGAGAGGAATTTATTTCTAAATGAGATATCAGTGAGGCATCCTGCTATCCTATTAGCCATGTTGACTTGATGTTTTACTTCTTCCTTGATTTTTCCGATGATAGATATTTTGATGCCCAGGTAATCGACCACCATTACCCATTAGTTTATCTTCCACCACCAGCTTGCACCTGATCGACTCTTGCTCTTACTATTGTCTTGGTTTTTTCAGTTGAGATTGACATATATTGTTTTGCTACTATATAGAATTCGTTATAGCAGCCTTAGCAGATCATTCTCGGTTTCAGCCATTATTATCGCTTCATCTGCATAATATATAATTTTAAGTTCTCTGTAACCCATTCTAAATTCGTTCTTTCCTTTGACATTCTTTATAATTTCAACCGTGAAAATATTAAATAGGAGAGGGCTTCAAGATTTTCGCAACTTTTTAATTTTTACATTAATTCAAATAAACTTTTTTCTTTTTCTTCTATCTCACTGTCAAAATTTGAACAGGACATTTCTCCATGGTCTTCTCAATTGCAAAGCTAATTCATTTAATGGAGTATCATCTTCACTGTCATTATAGTCCTCAAAATCAATAACTTTTGACCAAGATTTTTAAATAGTGGTAGAACGCACAGAATCCCAAGCTTGACTTACCCAGTAAATAACATTTTTCGTGTAACCTTTCTCATCCCATTGATAATATCCTCCTTTTCTGTGTATTCTAACAGATGTTCAAGATACAAACGCCTATAATTTTTTTAATGTTTTCGAGAATGGCTCGATCCATTGGTTGCATTATGCTGGTTACATTTGCAGGAAAAAATTTTACAATAATTTCGCCCACATGAAACCCTTCTCCAGGGTGAGAGGGGGCATTAACAAAATTGCTTTAATAGGAAGACGGTTTCTGTTCAAAAATTTAGTCACAGATGGCAAGAACTCTTCTTCAAACCAGTTAGTAAATAAGGTCGCATCCATCCATGCGCTGTTCTGACTTTTGTAATTGATTGGTAGGGCTTTGGGTGAGATGTCTTTTAAAGCTCTTGGACGTGCAGACTTGCCAATCACCATCAGTGGGATTTTATGCTTGCCAGATGCATTGGAACATACCATTATAGTTAATCTTTCCTTACTTTGTTTGTGCCCAGGAGCTGATTTTTCCTGTCAAGATGCCAATGTTTTTGATGGAAGCATTTTATAATTCAGACCAGCTTCGTAACAGTTGTAAATTTGAACACATATGTATCCACAATCTTCGATTTGCTTTTTAAAGTTCTGCTTAAACTTCTCAATTGATGACATATCAGCAGAAAGTTTTTCACCACATACAGTCAGTTGTCGTACACCGTACCGTTTTTTTCCAGCGGTCAAGCCATCCAGAACTGGCGGTAAACTGATCTATCTCTGGGAATTGCCTACTAATCATTATTGGTTTCTGTTGTAAAATTGGACCTGACAGAGCCACACCTTTTGATCTCTGTTGGTTAAACCACGTGAATAAAGCTTCGTTAACCTTTTCATAATCGCCGGTTTTCATTGATTTTCTTCCTGAGGATGAGGAGGCTTGATTTATACACCACTCTTCTATTTTTGTGCGGTTTCTTTTCCAATCTCCAACTGTTACCTCACCTACTCCATAATCTCGTGCAACAACTTTAATTATCTCTCCTGCTTCAATTCTTCTGATGGCTTTTAATTTTTTTTTCAGTGGGAACGACGATTCTTTTACGCTTGTTTTGCTCCATTATAATACGACAAACACAAATTCAAACAAAGCAGTTCATATTAATTACACTTAACTACCAGAAATCCAACCAAATAAATTATGTGAGTATACTTGTACTTCTCCGTAGTAAACACTATAACGCACTGCATTCACGCAAATTGCGCGATAGTTTTTTGGGTCTGTCCTTTCTCCTTTTTTGAAAATTGTTATCAAGATGCTTTCTTTCCATTCGGATGGTATAATCTTGGCTGTAAGTATTTTGTTAAAGAAAATCTGTAATTCTTCTAGTAATTTATCACCTCCATATTTGATCATTTCGTTCTTAATTGCGTCCATGCCCGGGGCTTTTCTGTTTTTTAGTTTCGCTGTCACGTGCTGTATTTGATTCAAGGAAATGGTCCTATTTGGTTGGGCAACATTTTCATCTTCATGCATTTCCTGTGTTAATGAATTGGTTTCTGATGGACTATAGAGCTTTTCGAAATATCTTTCCCATTCTTCCACCGTATTTTTTGTATTTTGTATATACTTATTTATTGTTTTTTTTCTATTTCTCAGTAGATTCCATTTTTTTTGTCCTCCGTACAGATCATGTTCCATATCGTTCGAAAATTCCTCCCAATGCTCTCTTTTGATTCTCTGGATATTCTAGACAGTCTAGTCTTACATTTTTATAATTATTGTATGTTATAGCATTGGATCTGTATTGTAGGTACGATTTTCTTTTTTCTTCAGCTAATGTCTTAACTTCTTGTTTGAACCAAGGCTTTGGGTTTGGTTTTCCCCCTTTCTTTATAGTCTTTCTTCCAAATGCTGCAAGAGTCCAAAAACATAAATAGGGGAACCCCTCACACGGGCCAGGGGCATTCCCGAAGGCCCCGACGATTTTAAATAGAAATATGTTATGTACATATGTATTTTAGAAGCTCGGTTAATACGCAGCTAGACGCGCTTACCTCGGATAATCAGGCTCTTAGATTGGCTCGGTTAATCTGGAGCTCGGTTAATCGCGACCCGGTTAATCGGGGTTCTACTGTATATGTATATGTATATGTATATGTATATGTATATGTATATGTATATGTATATGTATATGTATATGTATATGTATATGTTATGTATATGTATATGTATATGTATATGTATATGTATATGTATATGTATATGTATATGTATATGTATATGTATATGTATATGTATATATATATGTATATGTATATGTATATGTATATATATTTATATATATATATATATATATATATATATATATATATATATATATATATTATATATACAATTATATATATATATATATATATATATATATATATATATATATATATATATATATATATGTATATATATATATATATATATATATATATATATATATATATATATATATATATTATATATAGATATATATATATATATATATATATATATATATATATATATATATATATATGTATATATATATATATATATATATATATATATATATATGTATATATATATATATATTATATATATATATATATATATATATATATATATATATATATATATATATATATATATATATTAGCCGTGCCCGCGGCTCCGCTCGCGTGAACTTGATTCACCTTTATCGTCACTGCTTATTCGTTATGTTTATATTATTATATAGCTCAAGGGGACTTAGAGGCCCATGGCTTGGTTGCATACTTGTCTCCACTTCTTCTTGTCTCCTGTTAGCTTTTCCCAGTGCGGGATTCCCATCAACTCCGGATCTTGCTTTACTGCCTGAATCCATGTAGATCGAGGTCTACCCTTGCCTCTTCTTCCAACCAGTCCTCTTATTAGGGCTTGCTTTGCCTGTCTTTCTTCCTTCATCCTTGCTACGTGTCCCAACCATCCTAATCGCTGGCTTATTATGATTTGACTTATAAGAGGTTTCGTATATAGGCATTTTAATTCGTAGTTTGTTCTTCTTCTCCACAGTCCCTCTTCTTTCCTTCCTCCGTAGATTTTTCTCAAAGCTTTCCTTTCCCACACCTCCAACGTCTCCTTTTCTCTTGCATTCAGTTTCCACGTTTCGCATCTATATGTCACCGTGGGTCTGACAACTGTCGTATATATTCTTTCTTTTGCTTTTTTTGATACATTCTTTAATTTCAATATTGAAATCATTGCCCCAAAACACTCTATGTTATTGTTACTCCCAGATAATTAAATTTATCTACTTTTTCAAACATGTATCTTTTTCCTAAGTTGTTTATTATATCTAAACTTTTTTTGTTTTTAATATCCTTCTTCTTTGTAATTTCCATGTATTTTGTTTTTTTTCCTCATTTATCTTTAGTCCTCTCATCCTTCCTCTTTCTTCTATCCTACTTATGGTTTTTTTGAGGTTCTCTTTTGCTCTTGCAATCACTGCTACATCATCCTCATAGGCCAAGCATTGGCAGGTTTGTTGGTATATCGTTTCATTTGTTTTTATTTCTGACTCCCGGGTTATCTTCTCTAGTACCAAATTAAATAGACATGTCGACACTGGTTCCCTCTGTCTTAATCCTCTCTTCACCTTAAACTTGTCAGATACTTTGCCCTCAACCAACACCCTATTTTCTGTGTCATTCAGGGTCATTCTCACCATGCGAATCAATTTACTTGGAATTTTTAGTTCCTCCATTATCTTGTAGAGTCCTTCTCTATTTACAGAGTCATATGCTTCTCTGAAATCCACAAAGACCAAGTGTAGTGCCAAATTTTGTTCTAAGCTATTATCTTGGATTTGCTTAATCGAAAATATCTGGTCTGTAACCGATCTATTTTTCCTAAATCCACACTGGTACTCTCACAGAATAGACTCTGCTTTCTCTGCTAGTCTGTTTTTGATAGTCAACACAACTATCTTGTACACGACATCCAGTAAGGCTATTGGTCCATAATTAGCACATATAGTTTTTTCTCCTTTTTTGTATATTGGACAAATGAGCGACTCTCTCCAGCTCACTGGCATCTTTTCTGTTTCCCATATTTCTTGCACCAACCGGCATATTTCATTTTCCAGATCTACTCCTCCAGCTTTTAGCGGTTCTACAATTTCCACCCGGGGCCTTATTTTTTTTGGGTTCTGAGTATTTCTCTTATTTCTTCTTTGCAGGGTTTATTTGTCGCCTCCTGCCCTTCAGTTAATTTTGCTTCCTACTTCTCATTCAACTCCTCATTTTTATCTCCATTTAATGTTTCTTTAAAGTATTCCGCCCATCTATTCAGTCTTTCTGCGAAGCTTACTGCTAAACTTCCAACTTTTTTCCTATATATTAGCATTTTGTCTCTGTTTATTCCCTTTGTATTTTATAAACAAAAAAAAACACGTAAATCGGATAAGTGGTTCTTGAGTGCTAAGCGCAGTAATGGATAGACAGACAGGCAGAGAGATGTTATGTTTTATATATATTATAGATTTTTTTTTACATATATTAAATTAAGAATTAAAAAAAAATCACGTAAATCCAATGAGTGGTTCTCGAATGATAAGCACACTAACAGACAGACAGACAGAGAGACGTTACGTTTTATATATATTATATAGATTATTATTATTATTATATAACCTCTTCAGAGAACATATGTATGAATTTAAAAAATCACGTAAGTGGTTCTCGAGGGATAAGCGCACTAACGGACACACAGAGAGACGTTGCATTTTACATATATTATAGATATAGATTATTATTATTACTATATAACCTGGCCAAAGAATATATGTATGAATTTAAAAAAAGACACGTAAATTGGATAAGTGTTTCTCGCCTGATAAACGCACTAATGGACAGACAGACAGACAGAGAGACATTGCATTTTATATATATTATAGATTATAGATTATAGATATTCTCTGCGACATAATACGGTTCCTAATTTAATGGTTTATTCTGTGTACTGCAAGGGAACGCGCGGCAAACTTTTTTCCGACTTCATTCACTATTATCGTCACTGCTCATTTCCTATGCTACCTATCGTAATAAAATATAGCCTATAACCTGGCCAGAGAACATATGTATGTTTAAAAAAAAAAAAAGTACGTAAATCGGATAAGTGGTTCGCCAGTGATAAGCGCACTAACGGACAGACAGACAGACAGAGAGACGTTGCATTTTATATATATTATAGATATATATAGAATATATATATATATATATATATATATATATATATATATATATATATATATATATATATCTATATATCTATTTATATATATATATATATATATATATATAAATATTTTTGTTATATCTTGGGTTTAGGTTCACCCAATCAATATTTCTGAATTCTTCTGAATTTTTTTATTATTTTGACGTTTCGCCCATGGTTTAACCATTAACCTTGACTGAAATATATCAATTACGGTCGAGGTACCAATAATATAAAATACGTAAATAATAAGGTGATTTTAAACTAAGTTATGTAAAATTTTAAACCAGTTTGTTTCTTGTATTTATATAAGAGAAAAATTTAAATGCATGTGTATGTTTGTAACCCAAAATTATTGTTATAATTTAAAGCAAGACTGTGATGCATATTTAATTTTAATTTCCAGACATGGTAAAATAATACAGTTTTTGAACCATGGGCGAAAAGTCAAAATAATAAAAAAAATTCAAAAGAATTCAGAAATACACAGGTCAACATTTGATCTAAAAAAAAACACTCGGAGCGGTATGGTCCTTATGGGGTTTTTGGGGTCGCCGATTACGATGAGCTGGTTGGTTAACATTCATCACATCAGATTCAAGGTCATTTGAAGTCAAATAGAGAAAAAACCGTAGGAAAAATCTGAAAAAATTCATGCGTATGTTTTTGAGGTCCTTGAGTCCGAATCCGTAGTTTGTTTGACTTTACGCCTTTTTCCCGAGGTCATTTGAAGGTCAAATAGAGAAAAAACCGTAGGAAAAATCTGAAAAATTTCATGCGTATGTTTTTGAGGTCCCTGAGTCCGAACCCGTAGTTTGTTTGACCTTACGCCTATTCCCAGAGGTCATTTGAAGGTCATTTGAAGGTCAAATAGAGAAAAAATCGTGGAAAAAATATGAAAAAATTCATCTATTATTTTTTTAGATCATTCAGTTCAAATCCTGCATGATCTTATGCTCAAAAGATATACGGTGGTCATTTTAAGTATCTTTGTATATATATTTGGAGTTTTACTTTGACAATAAAATGCTTTTTCATTCCTCGCGAAATTATTTATTGTCCTCTTTTTTATAAATTTAGCTCAGTCTCGCTTTAAACTCCAGTATTAAGGGGTAGTTACACCCAGGGCACCTCCACGTGGTGACGGTGGGCAACGGAGTTGTCTCACTATCCGGCAAAGTCCCTGGGTTACGGCGTTTATGCCGTCATGGCAACTACTCCTAAAAAAATTACGAGACAAGGTCCCGGACACCCAGAATCGGCGGCTGGTCAAGGTGGGAAAGCGAGCCCGCAGGCGTCGTCATCATGCGACCGTAGCTCTTACATTGGTGGGAAACTTGGCCTCTGTAGAGTCAAATGCTACAAGAAATTCGTCATGTTCCATTAAACTCGACAATTTTTGTGTTGTTTATGGGGAGTATATTCCACAAAAGAAATTCATGTTCTCAGATTCGTTAAAAGTAAAATATCACCAAATTTATCATATTGATACAAGCTCATTGAATAACTCTTACACACCAAAATCTATATGTCTATATATAGAATTAACAACCACCGACTGTTACTTCTGCTTAACAAACTTGAAAGGGTACAACCGACAGAATAAGGATTCTATTTCATATACACGTGTAACATCTGTGACTTTACCAGTTCTTATTGAAACAAATTCTGATCATATCATGGAAATTAATGAATTGGGACAAGAAGTGGTAACTGATGAAGATATGCCAGATGAAACATTCGAACACGAAGAAAGAGAAAATTTCAACATTTAATCAAAACGAATTAAGTGATCTGTGCAGAGACTTGGGACTCTCGAAAGATAGATCAGAGCTTTTAGCTAAAAGAAAAAAATTGTCTATCCACAGGAACAAAAATTTCTGTCTATCGTTCGAGAGAACGTCCATTCAGAAAATATTTTACTAAAATGAATAATCTAGTCTATTGCCATAATATTGAAGGGTTAGTGCAAGAATACGATATAGAATACACAGCAAGTGATTGGCGACTGTTTATAGATTCTTCAAAAAGATGCTCTTGTTACATAATGGAAATATTTATGCCCCTTTACCAGTCGCTCATTCTGTTGTATTAGATGAAGAATACCATAATTTTGAGTTGCTATTGCAAAAATTGAATTACGATCAAAACCAGTGGGAACTTTGTGGGGACTTAAAGATAATTACAGTATTACTGGGACAGCAATCTGGAAACACTTCTTATCCGTGCTTTATTTGTGAGTGAAATAGTCGGGCTCGAGATGAGCATTATGTGAGGAAAGACTGGCCGTTGAGACAAGAATTAATGCCAGGTGAAAAAAACATCATAGGTCCAAGTTTGATATCAACCAATAAGGTCCTACTTCCACCATTGCATATCAAACTAGGTGTTGCAAAGCAACTTTTCAAGGCCATAAGCCGAAACGAAAGTCCTGCTTTCATGCATATTTTTAAAGTGCTACCTAATCTTTCTGAAGCTAAAATAAAAGAGGGCATATTTACTGGACCACAAATAAGAGACCTCCTAAAAAATGATGCATTTGAGAGGAAAATGAATGCCAAAGAAAAAGCAGCATGGCAAAGTTTTAGAGAGGTGACGACCAAATTTCTTGGAAATCATAAAGACCCTAATTACAAAAATATTGTTGGAAATTTAGTACAAAATTATAAAGAAATGGGGTGTTTAATGAGTCTGAAACTGCATTTTCTCCATTCACACCTTGATTGGTTCCCTGAAAATCTCGGAGATTTTAGCGAAGAACATGGAGAAAGGATGCACCAAGACTGAATTTCAAGAAAGGTATCAAGGTGTTTGGGGGATAAACATGTTGGCAGATTATTGCTGGAGCCTGAAGCGAGAATCAAATAAATCTCATAAAAGAAAAGCAAGTCGAAGATCATTTTACGAGAAACGAAAGCGTTCTCGTTTAGAGTAGTACTTCAAACATGCTTTGATAAATACTAAAAGAAGCAAACTCTTATGCTTAATTCATATTAAATACTGACTGCGCGATTTCGAAAAACTACTTGGACACTCGAGACTCTTTACGAAGTATGAGCCGAATCATTTTTAGTAGTTAACTTACGCATTGAGGTATTATATAAGACAATATGAGAGTATAAGTAGATATAAGGATTACTGTACAAGTAAGTTATTGGGTTCAAAGGTATTGGGTATTAGAGTTTCTTTGTCGACAAGGATTAGGTATTGAAGTATACAGATTAAGGGTTACTTGATAACAAGGTTGTTCGACATTAGAAGTATTAATTTGAAATGTATTGGGAATTGAGTTATAAAACGAAATTTAAACATAACGTAGCGCACAATGTTTCATTTATACCTCAAGAAACACAGTCGGGCTGGACTTTATATTTACTAGATATATGGAACGAACATCGAGAGTACAAAAATTAGGTCAAATTTTTTTTTAGATTTTAAAAGTCTATTTCACAGTCACAAAACTAGTCAAAATATTTGTATAGTGTATTTTTGATATGAACAATATTTTAAGTTTTACTAATAAGTACCTTTAAACTGTATTAAAACATTTGCTTGCCATTATTTAGCTTATATTTCACATATTAATTCCCTTGTAATGACCGAGCAGCATAAAAGACATTTTTGATTGTGATATATTAACGTAAATGTAAAATGATATGTATAAGATATAATCAATAAAAATGTACCGTAAATTAACATCTGTATGCTTCGCAAGTGTACGATAAAAACAAAATTAAATTTAACAACGCAAAATGACCATACATATTTTTCAAATAAACATAAACTGATGATGAAATGACCTATAATGACCTCTGAAAGGCGGCTTGAGTCAAACAAACTACGGGTTCGGTCTCAGGGACCTCAAAAACATACGCATGAATTTTTTCAGATTTTTTCCACGATTTTTTCTCTATTTGACCTTTAAATGATCTCTGGGAAAAGGCGTAAGGTCAAACAAACTACGGATTCGGACTCAGGGACCTCAAAAACATACGCATAAATTTTTTCAGATTTTTCCTACGGTTTTTTCTCTATTTGACCTTCAAATGACCTCTAGGAAAAGGCGTAAGGTCAAACAAACTACGGATTCGGACTCAGAGACCTCAAAAACATACGCATGAATTTTTTCAGATTTTTCCTACGGTTTTTTCTCTATTTGACCTTCAAATAACCTTGAATCTGATGTGATGAAGGTTAACCAACCCGCTCATCGTAATCAGCGATCCCAAAATCCCCATAAGGACCATACCGCTCCGAGTGTTTTTTTTTAGATCAAATGTTGACCTGAGATATTAATTGGATTAACCTAAACCCAAGATATAATAATTTATTTACATAAAGGTTCAAGAAATCAAATCTACACATATATATATATATATATATATATATATATATATATATATATATATATATATATATATATATATATATATATAAAGAATAAAGTAAACGAAATTATAAAACGGGATATTTTAGATTTACTTACGACGTGCTTGGATCAAAACTATTTTGAATTCAACGATAACTTTTATACATCTAAAGAAGGTCTAGTAATGGGCTCTTTACTAGCGAAAATTTTCATGGATCATTTAGAACTAAAAATTCATCAAAACGCCGTAAGCAAAAATATTGTTTACTGGTATAGATATGTTGACGATATCATTTCCTGTTTTACGGGAATAGATAGACAACAAACAATATTCCTTAACTCCCTAAATAATTTGCATCCTAATATTAAATTCACCTTAGAATTAGAAACCAATAACTCTATAAATTTCTTAGATATATCTATATCAAAAGTGAACAATAAACACGATTTCTCGATTTTTCACAAACCTTCACATACTGACACAGTCATACACAATAGTTCATCCCACCCTTATACTCACAAAATGGCAGCTTTTAACTCTTTCATACATAGATTGTTACATATCCCTATGACTAAAACTAATTTTAACAAAGAATTCAACATAATCAAACAAATAGCAATTAACAATGGATATGACCCCAACATTATAGATAACATCTTGAATAAAGAATACCTTAAACAAGCAATCTCTCTAATTTATCCCACAATTAATGACAAAAAAAGGAAAATTTAGTACACTCACATACACAGGGAAAATAACTAGACCAATTTCCAAACATTTAATAAAAAAGAACAATAAAATAGCATTCAAAACCAGTAATT
This sequence comes from Pachyrhynchus sulphureomaculatus, assembly GCA_019049505.1. NCBI lineage: Eukaryota > Metazoa > Arthropoda > Insecta > Coleoptera > Curculionidae > Pachyrhynchus > Pachyrhynchus sulphureomaculatus. The sequence continues at coordinate 44,220,341 of CM032449.1, forward strand.
CCTTAGAGAATATAATTTTGAATAACAAAACCAAATCTAAATTTATTAAATTGTGGATCTTGTACTAAAAACATACGTAGGACAAACTGATAGATCTTTTGAAACTCGCATTAAAGAACATAAACATAGTTATTAAAAAATAAGAACAATTCACATTACGCAACCCATATAATAAACGAATCCCATAATTTTGATGATACGTTAAAAATCCTACATGTAGAAAATAAATCTATAAAAAAAAATTAAATTTGCTTGAATGTCTTGAAATTAACAAACGGAAAAACTCCAATCTATTACACAGGGGAACAGCTGTTTTGGTGTCGAGGTTTTTTGAGCTGATTCTATATCAATTTGATGTCCTGAATTCAAATAACGTATTCATTTGTACCTAGGAGCTCAAATTTTTAAGATATACAATTTTAGAGAAATATAAGTTACATTATTGTAACTCAAAACCGTAAGTGTAGTAAACAAAAGTAGATACGAAATTTTTATTTTAGTTATACAAAATACAATATTATGTCGTACTTACAAACAAAAAAAAAAAAACATTGAAGAAATGAAATAGTCACTCAACACTTGGAAAGCTTCTTTTCCGCGACATTCTTGAATGTTTTTTTAAACAGTCCCTTTTTAAACTCCAGCAGTAATCTGCCATCATGCGCATGTCCGTCTTCCTTGGTAGCGGTCCTCCATAACTTTAATATCTTGGTGAAATCTTTCACCTTGTTCCTCACTCATGTCTCCTAAATTTTCTGGAAAACGGTCTAAGTGGCTGTGTAAATAGTGTATTTTAATACTCATATTGCACCCTAAGGATTTGAAACTATTAAGCATCTTGTTAACCATTTCAACATAGTTTTGAGCTTTATGTTTGCCTAGAAAATTTTCTACAACTGCAACAAATGATGTCCAAGCTTCTCGTTCAACTTGATTCATTGAATTTATGAAGGCAGGATCCTTAATTAATTGTGTTATTTGTGGGCCGTCAAATATCCCTGCTTTGAGTTTTTCTGTGCTCAACTAATGCATTTTTACCCCTATATATGCAAAACAAGACCCATTCTTATCAAGAGCCTTTACAAATTGCTTCATTAAGCCCAACTTTATATGTAACGGAGGAAGTATGATTTTTTCTCTTTCAACCAAAGCGTCGTTAATGACATTCTTTTCCCCAACGTCCATGTTTTCTCTCTGAGGCCAATCTTTTCTAACCCAGTGGTGTGTTTTGTCCCTACTATCCCAGAGGCACAAGAAACACGGATATTTCGTGTAACCACTTTGCTGCCCAAGAAGAAAGTTTACCATTTTTAAGTCTACATAAATCATCCATTGATGTTCGTAATACTTTATCTTCTGGAAGACCAAAGCTATGGTATTATATTCTTCTTTCAGTTTCGTTGAGTGAGCTAGTGGTATTGAACCATATTTATTCCCATTATGTAGAAGGACACATTTTAAACTTCGCTTTGAACTGTCAATAAATAGGCGCCAATCATCTGGAATATATTCAGAAAGTCCCATTTCTTTCATGAGTCCCCTAATTTCGTGACAAAATACAAGATTGTCTTCTTGAGAAAAGAATGGTAGCAGATCTTTTTCTCTTGTACGGTAAAAGGTAATTTTGGTTCCTTGTTCCAGTAAATTTTTTGTCGTTCAACCTAGAAGCCAGTACTTCAGAAGCTTTTTTCGATAAATTGAGATCCCTGGTGAGATCATTTAATTCATTTTGATTGAAGCGTTGAGGAACTGATGACGTCCCCTCATAGTCACTGTTAGTTTCATTAGCATCAGAACTTTTATTAGCATCAGAAGAGCGATCAGAGGGAAAATATTCGTCATCAGAGATATGTGGTAGCTGATGAAATGTTGGAATCGGTATTTCATCTGAGTGCGGGATAGGGCGTATTGTCGAGTCTAAATTGGGATAAGTCCACTTACTGCGGTTATTTCGATTGATTCCATTAGTATTTACTAAACAGAAATAACAATCATTGAAGTGGTTTTTTGGTTCTCTCCAAACCATTGGTACGCCGAATTTTAGACATTTTCTTTTCCCGGTAGTCCACTGCCGTAAATGCTCTGTACAAGTTTTTACATACGAGATGCGGAGCCCACGTTTTGTCCTGATCACCACGCTTAACTCCAAAGTTTCCAAGATACGCTCGCTTTACAAAGTCAGTAATAGTTTGTCTGTTTTGTTGAAACATGTATTCTCCGCATATATAGCAAAACACATCAGGTTGATTTACACAACTTCTGTTCAATAACACAAAAACACTCTTTTCTTAACATAAAATAACACGCCGAATTCGATCTACTCTCATTAGTAAGAAACACACAAACTGACGAGACTTACCCGAGTTAGGTGATTAAAAGGGTCAGTTCAGGTACCTGATAGGCAATGGTTCCACTATTTATAGATTTACCTGGAATTTACTCAATTACAGACTGACAATAAAACCATTGTACCTACATTAATGAATATATAATAATTTTAGAACTCTCATAAATGAATATACTGAATAAAAACCACATTGATAGATAAGTTGATGTATCTAAAAAAGTAGAGCTGATAGAGAAAAACGGATTGCATGTATAGATTTAGCGTCCCAAATATAGTTAAAATCAGCTCTAAAATCCCAGGCACCAAAACAAAAATATTTTTTTGTTGCCCTGTGTTATTAAACGAACAGGTAGACTTAAACCATTCACCCTTGCTAAATCTTTATTAGTTCTCTGAAATAGTATCACAGATTTGCATTCTTAAAATAATTCTGTCTGTAAATAATATAATGATTAGCATAATCTTAGATAATTAAGGATAGTTTTAAGCACTATATAACCAAGATTACTACCAAATTTTTTTTTTCTTATTTACTTCTGTAGAAGCCATTGTATGGTAAAACAATTGTCAAGTTACTTTAAATATATTGGAAATTAAAACATAGTGTAGTTTCTATATAATTTTGAGATTGTATTTTATTCTAGCTATTTCTCAGAATTCTCATGCGCGAAAGATGATAATGAACAACACGGAAAGTACTCGTAAAAAGGCCACTTTTAAAAACCTAGCCTTAAATTAGATCTAGAATTTTTTTCTGTAAGTTTTTTAAACTAGTAACTTCTTTTTAGTGTTCCGTACGGATCACTTATAAGATCACTTCGGGGTCTGACATAGAAAGTTGAAAATTGGCAGAAATATAGGAATTGATGATTGGGGCCATGTAGTTTTGAAAGTTAAATTTGGGGGGCTAGTTTTGGGGGGAGACGGTGAAAACGGAAGTAAAATTTTTTTTTTTACCAAATCATCGAGTGGGGTGTCAGATGAGAGCGTGTGGAATCACAAGTTCAAAAATATATGTACTGTAATACTTGCGCACATTTTTCTTTTTATTATTTAAAAAAAAATGATAAAAACATGCCAATTCTGGAATAGTCTTCAGAAAGTGTGAACTGAGCGAAAATTATCACGAGTACATTACGTTTGATAATTTATCTGCTATAAAAAGAATTACTGAAAAAATATTGAAAACTATGTTTCCCTACAAAATGGCGGACATGGATTGATTTCCTCACATTACTGCGCGTGCCTCGTCTAAAGATAAAATAATTTTATTTTATTTATTTATAATTTTCAAATATTTAGGTAGATTCTAGTCTGAGCTAGATTGATTTATTGGCTATTAGGTAACTAAGATGCTATAACTATTACACATCATCAATTAAACGTGAAAATACATATTGCATCTTAAAATATATGTATCTCAGGAACCTAATTAACTTAGGCTAGGTAAGGATTTTATGTAATTTAAAAAGGAATCACGATACGGAACACTAATTGCGCAAATTAACTTGGTAGGTTTTTTTCTATTAACGTTCGCGGCGTTAACGCACCTCAAGATTACTTAAAGGATCTTTTACCACAAATTTGCCAGATATTCGACTATTTTGTTTGCAGTGGTTTTAACTGTTTATTTCAGATCTTTTATATTAGAGGTAACTATGGTATATTACGTATATATTTAAAATATAATACGTAAGGAATATCTTAAATTGAAATCTTTATCTTTTTTCTTGTTGATACACCTCAATGTTGTTTATTCTAATATCATGCAATTAGTGACGTAACTATTTTCAAAGAATGGCGGCACATGTGTATCAGGTGCATGTTAGAAGAAAAAAAGATAACACTAAAGGATGGAGCTACTTATTGGAAGGGGAGGCGCGTTAATCAACAAATAATAGGCATCAAATAAGAATCCAGAAGCGAAACCCCTTAATGGAAAAGTGATCCTCTGACACTGGGACTTTAAAAGCTTAGACCTCTCTCAATAAACTAAAATCTATGAATGGAGTGGAGATTTTTCACAAAAAAAAAACTACCAACAAATAAACAAACTTAGAAAGCGATGACCGATAACCAACGCATAAATATTTTTCACAAAAGCGAATTCTTAATAAAATAAGTTCTCTTTCTAAGGAGCGTATTTTCTACGTCCACAGAAGCCAAGGTGACATATGCCCCTTTGGCCACGCCACAGCATGTCATTGAGTTCATTAAGTTTTACAAAAGAAAATGAAAACAACATATAAGTTGGAAGTCCCGGCAGACGGAAAAAAGAGACAAACACACGAGAAAATGCACTGACAAAAATAAATACAGTAGAACCTCGATTAACCGAGTCGCGATTATCCGAGCTCCGAATTAACCGAGCCAATCTAAGAACTTGCTTCTAAAATACGTATGTACATATTTCCATTTAAAATCGTCGGGGCCTTCGGAGAATCCCCCTGGCCCGTGTGAGGGGTTCCCCTATTTATGTTTTTGGACTCTTTCAGCATGTAAATTTATGTGAATGCAGTGCGTTATAGCGTTTACTACGGAGAAGTACGAGTATACTCACATAATTTATTTGGTTGGAGTTCTGGTAGTTAAGTGTAATTAATACGAACTGCTTAGTTTCAATTTTTGTTTGTCGTATTATAATGGAGCAAAACAAGCGTAAAAGAGTCGTCGTTCCTATGGAAGAAAAATTAAAAGCCATCAGAAGAACTGAAGCAGGAGAGACAATTAAAGTTGTTGCACGAGATTATGGAGTAAGTGAGGTAACAGTTGGAGATTGGAAGAGAAACCGCACAAAAATAGAAGAGTGGTGTATAAATGAAGCCTCCTCGTCCTTAGGAAGAAAATCAACGAAAACCGGCGACTATGAAAAGGTTAACGAAGCTTTATTCATGTGGTTTAACCAACAGAGTTCAAAAGGTGTGGCTCTGTCAGGTCCAATTTTACAACAGAAAGCAATAATGATTAGTAGGCAATTCCCAGAGATAGATCAGTTTTACCGCCAGTTCTGGATGGCTTGACCGCTGGAAAAAAACGGTACGGTGTACGACAACTGACTGTATGTGGTGAAAAAACTTTCTGCTGATGTATCATCAATTGAGAAGTTTAAGCAGAACTTTAAAAAGCAAATCGAATATTGTGGATACACATGTGATCAAATTTACAACTGTGACGAAACTGGTCTGAATTATAAAATGCTTCCATCAAAAACATTGACATCTCGACAGGAAAAATCAGCTCCTGGGCACAAAAGAAGTGAGGAAAGAATAACTATAATGGTATGTTCCAATACATCCGGCAAGCACAAAATCCCACTGATGGTGATTGGCAAGTCTGCACGTCTAAAAGCTTTAAAAGACATCTCACCCAAAGCCCTACCAGTCTATAAAAAGTTCAGAAGAGCGCATGGATGGATGCGACCTTATTTACTAACTGGTTTGAAGAAGAGTTCGTGCCATATGTGACTAAATTTTTGAACAGAAACCGTCTTCCTATTAAAACAATTTTGTTAATGGATAATGCCCCCTCTCACCCTGGAGAAGGACTTCATGTGGGCGAAATTGTTGTAAAATTTTTTCCTCCAAATGTAACCAACATAATGCAACCAATGGATCAAGGCATCCTCGAAAATATTTAAAAAATATAAGCGTTTATATCTTGAACATCTGTTAGAATACACCGAAAAAGAGGATATTATCAATGGGATGAGAAAGGTTACACTGAAAAATGTTATTTACTGGATAAGTCAAGGTTGGGATTCTGTGCGTACTACCACTATTAAAAAATCTTGGTCAAAAGTTATTGATTTTGAGGACTATAATGACAGTGAAGATGATACTCCATTAAATGAATTAGCTTTGAAATTGAAAAGCAATGGAAAAATGTCCTGTTCAAATTTTGACAGCGAGATAGAAGAAAAAGAAAAAAGTTTTATTTGAATTAATGCCAAAATTATAAGGTTGCGAAAATGTGACAAGAGAAGATGTCGTTGAATGGATTACAGCAGATGTTTTAGAAGAAGAAATGAGTATTGAAGAAATAACGAATGCCTTTCAGGAAGCCGAAAAATCAGATGACGATGACGATGACGAAGCGGCGGTGGATGAACAGTCTCCCACTAAGATCTCTCATCAAGAAGGTTTTGCTTCTTTGGAAAAAGCTTTGAGGTATATCGAACAACAACCAGAGGCAACCCCAGCGGATTTGCTTGTTCTTAATAGATGGAGAAACATTGCAGCGAGAAAAAAAAAAAGATGCAATATGAAACAGAAACGCATAGATACCTATTTCGCTGTTTTTATAATGTACCTACCTATTTATATGTTAAAAACTTTAATACATCGGTTTAAAGTATTGGTGTTTATTTTTTGAATGAATAAAAAACAAATCCGGATTATCCGAGTTTTCAGTTATCCGAGGAGGTTACCCCCCACGTTACCTCGGATTACCTGCTGTAATTATTGCCATCTAAGGTTTCGTTCGGATAAACATCGAGTATTGTTGGCAATATCCATATTATTGTTCCTCTTCATAATCTAGAAGAAAAAGACGCCGGACCAAATCCAACATCTAATGGTACACATCGAAAAAAACAAGATAATATCAATATGAAATAAATATCTTAATATGTAGTTCTTAAATTTGAAATTGCCGATAAGGTTTAAGATGGCGTTCATTATCATCATATACTATGCGTTCTACCAAAAATAGGATGCGCACCCTACCGTGCTTATTTATATTTATAATTATCATAATAGTCTTAAAATGCCTAAATTATGCTAAAATTACCTACGATGTTAAGAAAATCAGATGAACTTTTTAAACTTAGAATGTTAATATGTCATAGAAAATATCAATATTCGATTCTGAAAATAATTTTCTATTTGTGCCAAGCTTTATCAAAATAATAATAATTACATATTATGTTCTCTTACAAAAAAAAAGCTTATAAATATTAAGAGTAATATCAATTTTTGTATTTAATCTTCTTCTAAGGACACGAAATCTTTAATATTGTTATGATATTGATTACGACTTAATGATGGTAGTTGGAAAGAAAACTCTTTAATCTTTATGTTGAAGAAATTTGACAATATCTAAAGGTAATAAAACGTAAAAGTGCTTCTCCATTGATAAGCGTACTAACGGATAGACAGACAGACAGACGTTGCATTTTATATATATTATAGATGTAGCAAAACATTTCAATATTTGAATTTTACTACGTTTGTTAAGTGGTTCATCATAATAAAAAAAATCAGCTTCGAATTGTAAAATACAAAAATTATTTTTATTATTTCATAAAATACTTATAATAATATTCGACAAACATCAACCGAAGGGTTTTCTAGATTTTGGAAGAATATTTCAAATAGAGCACTTCAGCCAATCAACCAAATTGTTAGTGCATATTACATAAATGATCGTATTTTAACATAAAGACCTTATTCTCTATAGCTACTACATGAGTCAGTTACTATATATTTGGTACTACTACGTATACTGATGACTAGTTAGCCTAGACTACTTACCATTGTTAAAAATAAATGTGGTTGCTATGAATTGTAGTTTTCATTGTCCTGTATACAGTGAATTTTGAAGAAGATATGGCCGACAAAAAACGTGAATTTAGTAAAATCGAATATCGCTCGATGAAAAATTCCTCTTGTTGAAAGAACCGACCGTTAAAAAAATTAACGACGACATGGCTAATACATTGAAGGAACAATGACCTTCTTGTGCAACTATCGAAAATTGGGTTGTGGTTTTCAAGAAAGAAACATCAGTGATTACCATCGTGCTACCCGAAAAAATCTTATAGTTGTACATGAGTTGATCTAAAATCGACGTATAGGTCTGCAACACTAACATTTTGTTCACAATGTCTCGTCTAATTTGGGTATGAGAAAATTATCGACGCAAGGAAAGATCTAAACGCCAAATTGATTTGTAGTCATTTTAAAGAGGATCTATCTAACCTTTTTGGATTGAATGGAGAGGCAAAGGAACAAGGATATTCCCCTGATCTAGCTCCGTCGAAATATTATCTATTGTCAAAATTGAAAAAAAAATTTGAAGGGACACAAATTTCATTCAAATAAATATGTTGTAAAAGTTGTCAAAGTCTCGTTTACAAATCCAAACAATGATTTTTTTTTTGGTAGGACTAGAGTTACTTCATAACCGATGCACTAAATGAATAAAGTTGAAAAAAGATAAAGTTGAATCGACGATTTTTGTTTTTAAGGTTTGCTTTTTCGAAGCAGTAGTAATCAGAAAAATCGATATAAACAAACAAAATAACACGAAACCCTGGTTTACAATAGAAGCGAAGGAGTTTCTTCACTTCTATTGTAAACCAGGAAGATTACCGCAGATATATGAAAACCAAAAATGAAGTAAACTCCAAAATAACAAGAATAAAAAAGAAATACTGGGGAAAGTTTACAAACGAGATGCAGAACAAACTATACGGAGCCCAAAGGAGAGTCTGGAGAATATTGAGAAACAGGAAGAAACTGACCAATAAATATGTGCAAACACAAAAAAATAACAACAGAAAAATGGGAAAAATACTTCAAAGAACTTTATAAAGCAACGAAAGAAACGGATGATAACCATAGAAATCTGGAAGAAAGAAGTGATGTTGTTATGATGGACGACGCAGAGGTTATGAGTGCTATCAAAAGATTAGGAATTAAAATACGGGGCTCATGAGCCAGCCAAAGAACTCACTAAACTATTTAATAAAATAATACAAGATCTAACAGCCAGAAGAATGGCATGAAAGCACCACAATACCCATCTTTAAGAAAAGCCAGAAACTGAATCCTGAAAACTACAAAGGTATAACTCTGCTATGCTCTACTTTTAAGCTCCTGACATGGAAACATACATAACCAACAGAGAAGCACAACAAGGATTCCGTAGAAATAGGTCCACTACGGACGCGATATTCATCGCCCGGCAAATAGAGGAAAAGCAATAGAGTACAATAAACCAGCCTATATCTGCTTCATAGACCTCAAAAAGGCCTTTGATAAGGTACAACTTGGAGACATCCTGAAAATACTTAAAATGAAAGACATCCCACAACCTATTATATCACTCATACGAGAACTAAACCTAAACAACACAACGAGGATAAAGGTAGACAATAAAACAACAAACCTTATACCAACACCAAATGGAATAACACAAGGCGACAGTTTAAGTCCTTTCCCCTTCAACCTCATTATGGATGTACTGATCGAGGAGGTTACATCACTTAGCCTAGGGTACCGCATGGAAAATCATCGGCTAGGCATGATATACTATGCTGACGATGCCGCTCTAATTGTGGAAACTGAGGATCACCTCCAAAGACAACTGCATCGATTCTACCTCACTGCCCAATGATTTAATATGACAATATTCCTGAACAAAACCAAGAGCTTAACCTTTTCTAAGGATCCTGTTAGATATAAACTAGTTGTAAATGATCAACCGATCGAACAGATAATGCAATGCAGATACTTGGGAGTAGAGGTGACCAGTGGTAACAACCTGGAAAGAGAAATAACCATACAAGCAAACAAGGCCTCAGCTATATCGGGTAGCCTTAGAGACATAATATGGCTTAATAAGCACATGCGAATCCAGAGCAAAACAAAAATATATAAAACCTGTATAAGGCGTATCCTGACTTATGGAGTAGAAACAAGAGCTGATACAGTAAAAACAAAGAGGATAATGAGAACAGCGGAGATGAAGACCCTGAGAGCAATAGCAGGAAAAACGTTCCGGGATAGAGTCAGAAGTGAGAAGATCAGATGAACATGCGAAGTCGAGGATGTGGTTAGATGGAGCAGGCAACGAAGATATTGGTACGAGCATGTCAATAGAATGGACGAAAACAGACTAGCATGCATTGCACTCACAAGCAAACCACACGGTACGCGCCCACTAGGAAGACCACCTAAAAGATGGAAGCACAGCTGGCAATCCACTTCCCAAGAAAATAATAACGGCTGATTGTTAAATAACAGATCTCGCGATATATCTTAAAGAAGAAGAAGATGCTTTTTCTTTCTATGCTAGGTAGAAACACTTCGTAACTGTCGGTAAGGTAAGTATTTTTTGTTTTGTAAAAACTGCACACACTTCAAGGAATGCAAGAAAATGACAAAATAATGATTAATTTCAGTCTTAAGTTATTGTGGTCAATGTCAATACTTCCTCGCATCTGTTAAAAATATGATTTTATAATAAGCTGAATGTTTTTTTTTTTTAACTAGGCGCACACACCTCAAGGAAATCGATAAATTGCTAAAATAGCGCTTCATTTAACTCTTGAACTGTTTTGGTGAATGGGAAATATGGTTCTGGACAGTTCATCTCAAGAAGATGAGATTTTCCATATGAGAAGTTTCTTGAATAAAATGGTACAAGGTGTGAGGATGTGTTAAGAGATCTGTACACTCGCACCTTTCAAAATTGACATCTCCAGGGAATTTTACCAATTGTGTTAAAATTAAAAATCTTTTTAAGATACAACCAATCGCGTTGACCATGAAACTACAAATTTACTTCAGAGTATTTCTTACTTAAGTAATTCTTGTCCTAAAGTAAATAATTTCTCAGTAATGACAAGTATGCATTATAAAATAAATGTTTTATGGTTTTAAAAAATCCTCTGTACAAGTAGCTAATATTTAATTTCATTTGGTTCCAGCCCTGTAAACTCTATCGATTTGTCCCAAATTTTTTGACAAAACTCTAAATTATTTATTTGAAAAGGCCGGGGTACTCTCAATCCTTCATAAAATGATTCACCAGTAATTTTTTCCACTTCATTCGACTGAGCTAGGTGTAACAAAGTTTGAGCACCTTCCTCAGGACTCTGAAATTAAATAAATAAGTAAATTAATATATGTAAAAATACATAAATGGGGGGAGGAGGAGTGAAATCCCTAATAAATTGTAGTTTTTCATTTATTAAATACTTTTTTGGATTAGTTAAACAAGGTAAGCTTCTAATTTCTCACTATATTTGGTATACATTGCATAACGTATTACAATACTCAATTTTTTGTTGAAATAATAAACAAATATTTTGCACGAATATTTATAGTCAAACATAGAAATGGAGAGAAGGGTGAGGGAGAAGATTAAAAGGGAATTAAAAAATTAGACTACTTTTTTCATTATTTTCGATTCTAACCCAAGAAGGGCGTGTTAGGGGTCGTTAAAGATTGTCTACCTACAATAGTATTTCAAGAGTTTTTCCAGGTTTTTTGATTGAAATATGACAAAATTTAGGCATATTACACAGGATCACAAAAATATTTTTTCATGTGTCGAAGACTAGACCAGGCCTCTTATATATTTTTGGGGTCGCTGAAAACGAATTCAGTTTTAGTTTTGCTTCATCACCTCTAATTTTTCCCTAACCTCAAAAAACGCGATTTTAGAGGCTGTGAAGACACGTATAACCACAAAACTCGGAAGAAACGTGGATTTTATGTATCAGATGACCAAGACTATATGCCTGTGGATTAATAGGATTCCATGAACCCAAAATCGTCCAACCCCATAATCCCAAAACACCATGAACCAAGGTATGAAGGCACGTATAACCGCGGAACTCGAGGGAAATGTTGATCTGGTGAATCAGATAATAAAACAAGTGAGCTAAACCATTAGATTCACATAACCCTATAACCTCTAATCCTATACCCTTGAACTCAATCGGCCAATATCCTTATAACCACATAAACCTAGGCGTGCAGTTTTCTATAACTCCATAATTAGGGTTGTGCACACTTCTATAATTACATTACCAGGGGCGTGCAACGACTGTATGTTAGGAGGTAACCATGGATCTATAGCCCTTCCCTCCCCAATCAAACCCTCGATATCATTACAATATACTAATTCATTTTCTGCAGAGAAATATTTAAGGAAAGGTTTATCTCGATCCCGATAGAAAATGACTTTTGTATTTGGAGCTAAGCAGCATTTTTCTTTCAACCGAGAATTTAAAAGTTCAGCATTTTCCTTAGAGAGTCCTAAATCTCTTATAAGATCGCTCAATTCTCCTTGACTAAAAAATCCTCTATGCGTTTCATTGGAATCTGATTCTCCTCCGTTGATTCTATCATTCGTGTTCAATTCCATATCAGCTTCATGCCCAGGATCATTCATGTCATTGTCAATTTCGTCGATATCTAGAAAATTATCCTGATCTTCTTCACGTCGAGATACAGCCATGATTTTTTATTTCTACTATTGATCCCAATTGTATCATGTCTTCAAACACAGCAGTCTATATCATGATTTTCAGGTTGTCGCCAGAGCATAGGAGTCACAAATGGCTTTGCATTTTTTTCTCTCTTTTTCCATCGTTCAATACTGATTTTACAGGAAGTCGGTGTCCATGAATAATTCGGTTCATCAATTGCAGTCTCGAAACATTTTATTATTTTTCTGCACGACTTGAGTATATATCGTCCGCAAACCGCGCAAAGACAAAATGAATATGTATATATATATATATATATATATATATATATATATATATATATATATATATATATATATATATGATCTGAAAAATAAGAAAACTGAATCAGTTCTTTTGAGAATTGCTTTTCATATCAGATGGTATCTCAACCATATTGAATATATTTTCAGTTCTAAAAAATTATATTTTAATAAAGGACAATTGCCTTTTCTAGATATTTTAATTATTAAAAATAATAATAGATTAGAATTTGATATCTATAGGAAGGACACAGTAACAGATAGATATATTCCTAATGATTAATTTCAATGCAAACAACATAAATTAGCCTCATTACATTTTTTAGTTCATCGTTTGGTCACTTTCCCTCTGAATAGAGTAAACTTTAATAAAGAAAGGAATCGTATTAGAAATATAACTAGAGTTAATGGTTATGACGATGACTTAGTAAATAAGCTAATAAATAGGCATAAGTTTAGGTTTAATATTCAGAATTCCACCTTTTTTACACGCGAAGAAAATAACACCAAGTATATCTCCATACCATATAATCCGAAATATAGCAAGAGACTCAATAAGGTATTTAATAAGGTAGGCCTCACCTTAGTCTATAAGTCATCAGACAATCTGAGGAATATCTTAGGAAATCCCAAAGATAAGATTCCTAATTGTGAGAAAAGTGGAATTTATGAAATTAGTTGTAATGATTGTGACAAAAAGTATGTTGGGCAAACTAAAAGGTCAATTAGAACACGATTTAAAGAACATTTAGCACACTTAAAATACAACAGAACAGAAAAGTCTAGCATTGCCGAACATGCTCTTGAAGCTGATCATACTGTAACATTAGATAATCTAAGATTGATAAAAAATGTATCTGATAGGAGATTGTTGAACGCATACGAAAGTATGGAAATCATAAAATGTAAAAGTAGTTTAAAACAAAGACAGAGGGCCTATTCCTTATAGTCCCCTCTACTGGTTACTTGACCGGAACTGATAGCCTTGCCTATGTCATTAGTTCCACTTGAGTAATTCAAGGGTTAGGCTAAGTATAAATAGGGTAGATTTGGTAGTTTAGCTTTAGTCAATCATCGCTCCTGATGAAGCTAACATGGTTAGCGAAACGCGCGTCGAGTGCAAAAATAAAGTGTTTGGTGTAGTGGTGATATATACTGAGTAGTATCATTGTGCCAAAGAGTCCACATTCCCAAGTTAGTAATGTTTAACTAGTTCAAATGTGATCAAGAGATCAATGGAGCCCTGATAGGGGCTGATTAATGCTTTATTAGAAAATATTTTTTAGAACTGAAAATATATTCAATATGGTTGAGATACCATCTGATATGAAAAGCAATTCTCAAAAGAACTGATTCAGTTTTCTTATTTTTCAGATCATATATATATATATATATATATATATATATATATATATATATATATATATATATATATATATACACCAACCCAAAAAATTGCATGAACGGGGGATCAGATGTTCAGGATTTAAACGTAATTTACTCTAACCTACTTCAGATTAGTAATAGGGAGGTAGTGAGATGCCTTCAGCTACCCCACACTTAGCATAAAATATATTTCTCTCTTTTTTCTTGTCTTTTTTTACTTTTTTTTTTCTTCTTCTTCTTACTGTGTGTTATTAATTTCATTTTTCTCATATATGTTTTCGAAAATAAAAGGCTAGACATCCTATTATACAACATAAATTATAATTATTTTCAAAATAAACCGCATATCCTCTATCTTCTTCTAGAGAGAAATTCCGAAATCTATCAAACGTCTCTAAAAAAAGTGCATATTTACCACGACTGGCAGTGCTGTACCGCTCTCTGTGCGTCCTGAGTATATACATGTATTATGGTGTTACATTTTGAATATTTTAACCAATAATTGTTTTTCCTTTTAAATGTTTTTATTATTTACATGTACACTGTGTGGTGAAAGAGACAAAAAAAGGGTTTTTTTTCTGAAAAAAAAGGAAGAATGTTGGAAGCGCCTATTTATGTTTATAACCTCACTTACAGTAAGTTTTTTAATAATTTTTCTTTTTTAAAGCCTTTTTTAACGACCACCGTCCCCTTTTGTAGAGTGACTGAAGAAGGATTGAATATATCCGAAAGCTTTCACTAAGTAAAAAGAGTATTATTTTTTGTGAATGCCCTTGAAAATACTTTATAATCTGGCTGCAACCCTGCGAAACTCAATTATATATATATATATATATATATATATATATATATATATATATATATATATATATATATATATATATATACATATATATATATATATATATATATATATATATATATATATACATATATATATATATATATATATATATATATATATATATATATATATATATATAATATATATATATATATATATATATATATATATATATACATACATATATATATAAATATATATATATATACATATATATATATATATATATATATATATATATATATATATATATATATATATACATACATATATATATAAATATATATATATATATATATATATATATATATATATATATATATATATATATATATACATATATATATATATATATATATATATATATATATATATATATATATATATACATATATATACATATATATATATACATATATATACATATATATATATATATATATATATATATATATATATATATATATATATATATATATACATACATATATATATATATATATATATATATATATATATATATATATATATATATATATATATATATACTCCACAACAGCAGCGTCTGCTTCCATGTCAGGCAAGGCAGAAAGAAGAGGGAACCTACCACGATAACTCCGTCTCCAGAAAATCTCTATTGTGATTGTGGATTAGACTACCAATCGGCGCTTCGGTTCCAGGACCGTGTGAAATGGACTACTGGCCGTAGAAATATGGACAACCGGGAAATATGGTCGTAAATCAAAAAGGAATATAATAAAAGTATGCACATGGAACGTCAGAGGGATGAATAAACCTGGCACGCTACATATGTCCGAAGAAATCGCAAAAGACATAGCCATTATGGGTATATCTGGGACCCATTGGCAAAAGTAAGGCCATTTTGCATCAACCAGTGGCAATATCCTAATCTGCTCGAGTAACGAAAGAACATCTTGCAATGGAGTGGCTATAATGATGACCGAATTACAATAGCCAGGATTCAAGAAACACCCGTAAACTTAAATATTGTACAGGTTTACGCTCCAACAGCTCACGCACCAGAAGAGGACATAGGTAACTTTTATGGACAACTAAGTGACACTATCAATAGGCTTCCGTGATTTCAACGCAAATATTGGCAAAACGGAACAGGATAATGACTTAAGAAGCGTAGTGGGCAGGTATGGTTTGTGAGAACGAAATGGGAGAGGAAACACACTAATGGAATTTTGCGCAGGAAATAACTTGTTTATAACAAACTCAAATTTCACATACCACAAACGACGCCTATACACTTGGCAATCCGCAGATAGCAAAACACGCAATCAAACAGACTACATTATAGTCAGAAGCCGCTGGAAAACCTCGTTAAGAGATACAAAAACATACGAAGGAATAGACCGCGATAGTGATCACAATGCTCTCATAACAGAAATATGCCTCAAACTTCAAAGACCTATAAGCCCAACAATAACATCAAATACCTACCCTAGATCAAACTCAAAATTTACTGAAAATGTCACCCATGATCTGAGGCAAATAACATAAGACGAAATAAAACAATCAAGGTCTAATGAACTATGGACAAAAACGAAGACAGCCATTGAATCAGCCGCGTCAACTAGCAATGATATGAAATCGGCACCGAAAAAACCGGGGATATCATCATCTTGGCAACAAATACAAGAGCGCCAAAAACTAAAGTCTAGTGGCCTCAACGAGTTTCGCCCTTAACAAAAACAGTAAACAAAGCTATTACACAAGACAAAAACAAACATATAGCCAAAACTTGTGAAGAAATAGAACGGGAATCACAAAAATATGAAACTACAGATTTATTTAGAAAAATAAAAATTAGCGAATATATTCACACCAAAATTTCTACCATTAAAAAGCGCTCGAAGCTAACTGAGAAACCAAAATGCGGTCGCTGTCTTTTATACGTCGGCATCTACGCAGATTGTAGGTGGGGAATCGGGACTGTTCATCCAGGCATCGGTGTTTGCCGGTTGGGTGCCCGTATCAGTAGTAATTATAGATTCCGGCCCTATGATGACTGTTGCGTTGCCTGATGTTTTGGTTATTCCTTGGTTTAGCTAGTAGATCCTTCCATGTAGTGGGAATATTCAGTGCATCATCCCGCTTATTTAGCTGTCCATTCTTTTCGATTTCCAAGGTTTCTCTGATTATGCGTGTTTTATAATGCGAAATCGAGAAATCGAGGCTATTTGTTTAAATCCCTCAAAATTGATGCTGTGACCAGTGTCATGAAAGTGCTTGAAAAAGAGCTGCTGAAGAAGCTATATATATATATATATATATATATATATATATATATATATATATATATATATATATATATATATATATATATATATAAATTTTTTGTGCAGGCGTTAATGCGAAAAACTAAAAAAATAAAAGTTATAATTAGATAAACAATATATAATTCTTATAAAATGGAAAATAAAAAGGGATATAAACTAGTGATGTATATTGCTATGTATGTATGAATGCTGTAGAGTCATCAAATTAAAATTTTTAAAAAGAAAATATGACAGTTACAATTGACATAGATTTATATATTTATTTCACATGTTTTATGCGTTTTGAGCTTATGAAAGAAATAATCATCATACTTTCTTGTAAAGTTGCTTGTTAACTGTGGCAATGTGGCAAAAATTTGTTAATAGATTGCTGTTTTTTATTACAAATGTAAAGAAAATACTGGATCACTTTATATTTGTAAGAAACAGAGGCATGGGGAAACAATAAAAAAACTTATTAAACTTTTCTTTTTGCCTACAAATGCTTTTCACTCTGTACGAATAACCAACTATTTGAGGTTTTCCAAACTACCGAGGACACACTGTATAATTTATGAATATTTGTCTAAGAAGAAATGAAAGTCGTGGTTCTGGCAATTAGATCGTGCCAAAATTAAGTTAACTTTTCGACTTTTAACCTACAATTACACAAAATATCTTCGGGAATCTTTTACTCTTTGACGATAGAACATCAACACTCATTCCTTGAAATATCGAAGAACGGTTGGCGACTTGAGTCTATCATATAAATACTTCCATGTAAAGTGACCTTTTCAAGAAATCTTTTATATAGAGAACCTCATCCTTTCGCAACTGATTTGCCCAGAAATGTGGTTTCCACCTAATATAATTTGCAGCAATTCCAGGACAGCATGTACCACTTAAAGGATTCCCCTGCAGCAAGTGTGCTATACCTATAAAAAAAATAGAACCAGCCTAAACAGGTACAAGTCAAGTATTGATAGTGATTGAAGCTCACCGAACTGTGACACGTCGTGCAATGTACACCTAACTTTGTTGACAGTGTATATGTAAATTTCGATAGATTTTCATCTCTTTCATTTCTTTCTTGGCTAAACCAAGAGCTTTAATTTTTCTTACATTAATGGCATGTCCTGTACAATAAGATGGAATATTGGTGTTCAGCTATAAATTGAATTTTTTATGTTTTATACATTATTTACGTTCCTTAATTCTGGTGAATATTGTTCCTCTAGTTTCAACAAGGTAAACATGGTATTTTATAAGCACATTCAGTTTTTAATGGAATTCTGTAAATGTTCAATATTTATAATAATTGGGCTATTTCGACTGCCGTACCGTATTATCTACTGGTGGATCCCTATTAGTATTACTATTTATGAAGTTTTAAATACTAATGAATTGATGATAGATAATTTAATAGAAGGACGATAGTCTAAGCTTTCCGATATGTACGAGCTGGTTTTGATAATTATTATTCTGGGAACTATTGATCTACTTTTAACTTACTTTGCCATACGAATACACGAAGGCTGTAAATAATAATAACATTATGTTTGGATCTGCTGTGAAACCTTTAAAATATATTGGTGTTTTGGCTGGACTGCAATGGACTACATTGAATGTTACGTTAGTGCCTGTAATTGAAAACAGAAACTGAAATAAAAATATTTTTTAAAGAAAAACAATGTTTTACTTAAAACTGTATTTCTATTTTTTTACATGCCTATATTTATATATATTAGGGTGACCGCAAAAAATCGATGTCGGAATTTTGTTCGCCTGGACCCCACAAAACGATTCCCCTTTCCAGATATTGAGATAGCCGAAATTTGAGTTCGATTAGACGACGTTAACCCGTGCCGCTCGTCGCTCAAAGTTTGAAAAAATCCAAATTTTTGGCCAAAAAGCTGACATATGGAGCCATAACTCTAGAACGGTAAATAATAGAAACACGCTTAATATCTCAAAAGAAAGCTAATGTTGTTCTTCAAAATTTATATTCTATACATAATTGTTGTTATTTTAAGTCAAACCGAGTTACAGCAGCCTTTAGCACCAAAAACGTGACCTGGTACCAGTAGGAGCCAGTTTGGGAGTATTCTAAGAATTTTACGGGTTTTTACATAATGTGTCTTGGAATTAACATTTTTTTGTTAAAAACTATTTTGGAACTCAATTTTCAAACATAAAGAGCTTTTTGTTCAAATTTAATCTTTTATTATGTGAGGGTTACCTGACTAGTTTACCAAAGAAAGACCCGTTTGACAGGTAAAAAGGAGGGTGAATCTAATTTCTATTTTAGGGATGGCGATTTTACTTCAGCGTACAACCGACCTTTTATTTATTCAGTTTAGTTTCTAAAGTGCCTTTGAGCTGGTTAGATCGAACAATTATCTAGTGAAGATATTTTAAGACACTGAAGAGGACAGCATCTACCAGGAACTTGAGAGCTTGGAGGAAATGGACATCCCTGAAGAAGCTGCAGAAGATCCAGGACCATCTGAGAGCAAGGGGATGAAAGTTTCATTTGCAAGGGGCGTTAAAGAGATTTTAAACATGAAATTGTCCATTTTATTAGATCGATGTAAGGTATCCGACAGAAATACCACGAGAATTTTAATAGCTACTCTAGAAGCACTAAACCTTGACCCTCTTGAGTACAAAGTCTCGAAAACTTTATTACATGATAGAAGGCAAATGTTCAGAGAACAATATAATAAAAAAAAATTTTTGATAAAGTAAACATTCCTGAAAAAGAGCCCGTGGTTGTCCATTGGGACGGTAAACTCTTACCGGGTGTTTTAAAAAATGAACAATGTGAGCGAATAGCTATAGCTATTTCATATGGCGAAAAGGAACAGCTGCTGGGAGTTCCTGTAACAGCAAACAGCTCTGGAGAGGAGCAAGCCGTAGCCGTATATGAATGCCTACATGAATGGGGTCTTCTCAATACCGTCAAGGCGATGTGCTTCGACACTACAGCATCCAACACAGGAAGACTCAAAGGAGCATGCAAGAGAATTGTTATACCTAGCTTGCCGTCACCATATCTTGGAAATTCTGTTTAAGAGGCGTATTCGACACAAAAATGGGATCAACCACTGGACCTCATCCAGACATTTTCAAGAGATTCCTCACTGCGTGGCCCAAGATAGACAAAGGAAAATACGACACAGGTATCAGTGACAATCTAATACAAAAGCAGCTAACTCCAGAAGTAATTGCAAATGTTACTGCTGAATTCGAGACCAAATTAACTGAGAGCCACCCCAGAGATGACTACAAGGAGCTATTGCAGTTGGTTCTCGTATTTGTTGGATCACTAGACGGTAATGTTGTGGGTTTTAGAACTCCAGGAGCCATTCATCACGCTAGGTGGATGGCAAAGGCTATTTACTGCTTAAAATGTTCATTTTTCGTCGTCAATTTAAGATGTCTAAAGAAGAAGAAAGTTCTGTGCGTGCCATTTCTGTTTTCCTAGTTAAAATTTATTGTAAAGCTTGGTTCAATGCTCCAAAAGCTCATCTTGCACCAAAGCAAGATTTAGGTATTTTGCATAGTCTGTTAGACTATAAAGAATGTGACAACGACATTGCAGAAAGAGCTCTGACCAAATTTTCGAACCATTTGTGGTATTTGAATGCAAAGTTGGTGGGATTATGGTTTTTTGATCCCACCATTACAGACGATGAAAAGTTGTTAATGGCTAATAAATTGCTCAGTAACACAGATGAACCATCACAGCACGCTAGGGTTGTAAATCCAAAAGTTAGGAAAGAAAACTTAAAAGAGGTAGTTGATGGAGGACTGGTAAATTTACTTACCAAAGAAACGTTTACATTCTTTGACCAATTTAATATAAAAACAGATTTCCTAAGACAACATCCAAACACCTGGCCTCAAAATAATGACTTCCAAGAAGGATTGAAAATTGTCAAAACATTAAAAGTAGTTAATGATATGGCTGAGCGTGGTGTTAAATTAATAACCGACTTTAACGACCTTCTGACAAAAGATGAAGACCAAAAGCAATATGTCCTGCAAGTTGTAAGTAAATGCCGAGTATTATATCCTGACGTTTCAAGAGCTACTTTAACAAAAGCTCTAGAATAGATTAGATAACTATGTAAAATTATCAACTCATGTAGGTACTACGTCTGTATCTTTTCTGTGTCTGTTTTGTATGTATTATATACCTAATTTTTATATTTTAAAATAAAAAATGTCATTAGACTTATCAGTATTACTTGTTTTTTTATTATATTTCTACTTTAAACTCAAAAAATATACCAAAAAAAAGCAAAATTTATCACTTAATAACAAAATATACGAAGTATGCTCCTAGTGGTACCAGGTCACGTTTTTGGGGCTAAAGGCTGTTGTGACTCGGTTTGACTTAAAATAACAACAATTATGTATAGAATATAAATTTTGAAGAACAACATTAGCTTTCTTTTGAGATATTAGGCGTGTTTCTATTATTTACCGTTCTGGAGTTATGGCTCCATATGTCAGCTTTTTGGCCAGAAATTTGGATTTTTTCAAACTTTGAGCGACGAGCGGCACGGGGTTAACGTCTTTTATTCGAGCTCAAATTTCGGCTATCTCAATATCTGGAAAGGGGAATCGTTTTGTGGGGTCCAGACGAACAAGATTCCGACATTTTTCTCTATGAGATCCGGTCACTCTAATATATATATATATATATATATATATATATATATATATATATATATATATATATATATATATACATATATATATATATATACATATATATATATATATATATATATATATATATATATATATATATATATATATATATATATATATATATATATATATATATATAATATATATATATATATATATATATATATATATATATATATATATATATATATATATACATTTGTTCCCGTTTTGATCTCTCACAACAACCCTCCCCCTTTTTGTGTTTTCCAATGGCTTGATTTTATCAATACCTTCCTTAGCCTACGTTAAATTCGGTACCAGGTGTATCACTCCCACATTAGATGTATTATTTTTTCCTTCCAGGCGATTTTTAAAGCATTAGTTTATTCTGCCCCTCTCCCAAAATGGTTCGCCCCTTACGACTGTATGAAGTGATATCCCCTCGTATTTCATTCAATAACTACTACTGTTTTGCATTTTTGAGCTAACCTTTTTAAACAAAATAAAAATTCCTTGACCCTCAGTGACGTCACCACGAACATAACCTACCTTTAGTTTGTACTTTTCCTGTCACTTTTGTTACGACGTGCATCGTATGAAAATATAAATCAATAATCATCCATATGAATTTGCTGATTTTTCCGGCGATTCCGATGAAAATGCAATGTTCTTTAGTTTAGGACTCATGCGTTGTAAGTAGTTTTTAATTAGTTAAGTATTTTAGCTTAATTTTTCATAATGTAATTATATGGCATAGTTTTAACGTTAATGTTTTTTATGCATTTTGTACTGAAAATGAGTTTTCTAACACACACCATTGCTTCCAGAAACGTGTCTTTGAAGAAGATAATAAACATTATCGAAAGCTTGACATTGAACACCAAGAGTTTAATTTCTACCTTCATTTAGACCGCATCCCCAATAAAGTTTGATAATTTCTATTCCACAAATCGGTCAAGATTTATCTCCTGTGTTTATATATATATTATATATATATATATATATATATATATATATATATATATATATATATATATATATATATATATACTCGTATATATATATATATATATATATATATATATATATATATATATATATTATATGTATATATATATATATATATATATATATATAAAATGCAACGTCTCTCTGTCTGTCTGTCTGTCTATCCGTTAGTGCGTTACGTGCTTTTTATTAAAACATAGATATGTTCTCTGGCAAGGTTATAGGATATATTTTATTGCGTTAGGTAACATAAAGAATAAGCAATGACGATAATAGTGAATCAAGTCGGAAAAAAGGTTACCGTTGGCGCGTTCTCTTGCAATACACTGCCTAAACCATTAAATATGGAACAATATCATGTTGCAAAGAATATAATATATATAAAATGCAACGTCTCTCTGTCTGTCTGTCCGTTAGTGCGCTTATCACTTTAGAACCACTTATCCGATTTACGTGTTTTATAAATTTATACATATGTTCTATATAATTCGATATAAGCCTAGATAAGGAGATAAGGTGAGATAATGGGAGATAAGTATAAATAATGGGAGACATGGAGAAATGATGGGAGATAAGCAGAGATAAGTATGGATAATGGGAGTTATGATAAGATAATGGGAGATAAGGGGAAATAATGGGAGATAAGGAGAAATATTGCGAGATAAGTCGAGATAAGCCTAGATAATGGGAGATAAGGTGAGGTAATGTGAGATACGGGGGAAATAATGGGAGATAAGGAGAAATAATGGGAGATGAGCAGAGATAAGCCTTGACAAAGGAAATTATGTAGAGATAATGGGAGATAAGGAGAAATAATGGGAGATAAGGGGAAATAATGGTATTTTATTACGTTAGGTAACATAAGGAATAAGCAGTGACGATAGTAGTGAATCAAGCCCATGCGAGCGGAGCTGCGGGCACTGCTAATATATATATATACAGTAATACCCCGCTTAGCGCGACCCCGTTACGCGCGGTTTCACTATAACGCGAATTTCAAATTTCGCGCTCATGTAGTCATTAACTTCTCTATGGTCGCGGGGGGATCCCCGCTTTCTCTGAATATTCTCTTTGAAGAATTGGGAATTCCCTGTCCTTCGACTTTGTTCTATGGGTATTTCCTCGTTCGTTTCGTGTGTTCATTTGTTCCGTAATGTTAGTTCGGTCGGCTGGCAGTTTTGTTTTAATATTTATTGGAGATACATACATACATAATTTAACCCTACGTTAAAAATGCCGCCTGTAAAGAAAAAAGAGCGTAAAAGAGTCACTTTGGAATTGAAGATGAAAGTGTTAAGAAGAATGGAAAATGGAGGCAAAGCAACAATTGTTGGGAGAGATTTTGGACTCTCAGAATCGACTGTGAGAACGATTTATAAAAATCGGGAAAAAATTAAAATCTCCAGCGAAGGTTCAACACCTATAAGTGCAACAAAACTTTCTCGTTCGAGATCATCTATCTTAGAAAGAATGG
Source organism: Pachyrhynchus sulphureomaculatus (assembly GCA_019049505.1). Classification (NCBI taxonomy): domain Eukaryota; kingdom Metazoa; phylum Arthropoda; class Insecta; order Coleoptera; family Curculionidae; genus Pachyrhynchus; species Pachyrhynchus sulphureomaculatus. Next base: position 44,244,916 of record CM032449.1, read on the forward strand.
AGAAATTACTGTCAGTCTGGATCGAAGATTTGAATAAGAAGAACACACCACTAAGTCAAGATCTCATATGCACAAAAGCAAAATCTTTGTATGAGATGCTGAAAACAAAAGAAGGAGAAGGGAGTGCCACTCCGACTTTTGCTGCCAGCAGAGGCTGGTTCCATCGGTTCAAGCAGCGTTCTAATCTTCACAATATCCACATAACAGGCGAGGCGGCCAGCGCGGACATTCAAGCTGCAGCTGAGTTTCCAGACAAGTTTCAAGACTTCGTTAGACGGGAGAAAATTCCTGCTTGTCTCATCTTCAATGTTGATGAGACCGCACTTTACTGGAAAAAAATGCCATCTCGAACATTCATTTCTAAGGAAGAACGTCAAGCCAGTGGTTTCAAAGCTGCGAAAGATCGACTAACACTTCTGCTGGGTGGTAATGCCACTGGTGATTTCAAACTGAAACCTTTACTAGTGTACCATTCAGAAACACCCCGTGCAATGCGAGGCACAGACAAGACAAGTCTACCAGTTGTGTGGCGATCAAACAGAAAGGCGTGGGTTACACGGGAAATTTTTCAAGAATGGTATTCTAATAGTTTTTGCCCATCAGTCAAATCATACTGTGACAGAAATGGGCTTGAACCTAAAGTTATATTACTCTTAGACAATGCCCCAGGACATCCAACCTCACTTGATACGCCCAGAGACTTAAAAGTGTACGTAAAGTTCCTTCCACCAAACACTACGTCAATATTACAACCTATGGACCAGGGAGCAATAGCAAACTTCAAAGCTTATTACCATCGCCGCACTTTTAGCCAACTAATTCATGAAACTGACGGGGAAGGAAGACAGTCTATGCGAGAGTGGTGGAAGTCATACAACATTATGAAGTCTATTCACAACATAGAAGAGGCTTGGAAGGAAGTTAAAATGAGTTGTATGAATGGGGTGTGGCGTAATCTTTGGCCAGATGTAGTGGAAGCACCTAGAAGAATTGTCCAGATGCAGAGACAAGTGCTTGAAGACATTGCTGCAATGATTGAGGGGTCTGAACTTGAAGATGTCACGGTAGAAGATCTCGTAGAACTTGTAGCAACGCACGACGATCCTATTAGCAATGAAGATCTGATCGAGTTACAGAATAATCCTATCTACGATGAGGAAGAACAAGTAGAAGAGAAAGTTTTATCTTCAGGGGAAATACAAAATGCACTTTCAAAAAATTTATTCAGGTTTGGACATATTGCAGAGTATAGACAATAATGATGACCGTGTCTTGACCGTGTGTCAAACAATTAAAAACAGTGTTGGGTGTTATGAACGTATTTTACAAGAACGTAAACAAAACGTTACCCAAAAGACAATAGATGTATTTTTCCGTAAAAAATAAGAGTATGTATTGCATAAAGTGTTCTTAGAATTAAAGTGATTGATTAAAATGATTTGTATTTTTTTGTATTAAATTTTGACTATGTTTAATCATAAACCTCGATATACGCGAATTTCAGTTAACGCGATTTTTTTCGGAACGTATCCCTCGCGTAAAGCGGGGTATTACTGTATATATATATATATATATATATATATATATATATATATATATATATATATATATATATATATATATAAACACACGACAAAAAAATAAAGAAAAAGATCAGTGAAGACGTCAGACAGTACAGAAACTCGAAAATAAAAGAAACTTTGAAAGAGACAAAAAGTTTGAAACACCTAAACAAACAAATAAATGAAGGGGGAAATAAAGTAATAAAACTTATAAATAACGATAACCAAGAGATCGCACAAATCAAAGAGATAAAGGAAGCTACGAAGAAATATTATCAAACACTATATGACATGAAAATATCGCCACCGCCTGGGAAAGAAGAAGAAAATAGAGTGATAGTAAGGAATGTGGGATCTGAAGAAATTCCCGATGTAACAACGGATGAAATAATGAACCAGGGGACGATGAAATAACTATAGAAATGACAAAATATGGAGGGGCATCGATAATACAATCTCTTTAAGTTCTATTTAACAGATACCTCATAGAAAGTAAAATACCAACACCTTAACTAAACCCCTTGAGGGTGCTTATATTTAAAAAGGGAAACAAATTTAAATTAGAGAATTAACATATAGACCCATCAGCCTGTTATCGGTACTGTACAAAATCCTCACTAGAATCATAACGTATAGATTAACGAATCAGAAACTTATCAACTACGTGAGCAAGCGGGATTTAAACGGAGATACAGCACTTTGGACTATCTTCAAACAATTAGATTACTAGTGGAAAAAACAAATGAATATAAGGTCACCTTGTGGATTGCAATGGTTGACTACGAAAAAAAAGCCTTAAGTAACAGCAGAGTCGATGAAAGGTACACAACCCTTCTTGAAATATATATATATATATATATATATATATATATATATATATATATATATATATATATATATATATATAAATGCCAAATCACAAATAATGCTTGAAGAATTAACATATGGCACTGAAACGTGGGCTTTAAATAAAAATATAATAAATAAACTTCAGATAACCCAAAGAGCAATAGAGAGGAGAATGCTAAATATTAGACTCCAAGATCGTATTCCTAACATCAAGATACGAAGGAGATAAAAAGTGACAGATGTAATGCAACGAATATATATATATATATTAAGGTGGAATTTTGCGGGGCATATCGCAAGGCTGAATTATAACAGATGGACACGCCGTATGGTTGAATGGAGGCCTAGAGAATGCAAAAGAGGCAGAGGTAGATCACACATAAGATGGACGGACGACATAAAAAGATTAGTAGGACACGATCGGATGCAAAAAGCAAAAATATATATATATATATATATATATATATATATATATTATATATATATATATATATATATATATATATATACATATATAATATATATATATATATATATATATATATATATATATATATATATATATATATATACATGTATATATATATATATATATATATATATATATATATATATATATATATATATATATATATATATATAATATATATATATGTATATATTCCAAAGTAAAGAGGAGATTGACTACTTTTAGGCTGGATTATTTACTTTATGTTGCTTGGAATCATTTTTTATATAATCGATAAGAATGTAAGAGATTTATTCAAGAATTGCCATCGGCCAAAAATATGAATGATTTAGCAGTCTGGGCGAATGATGCCGAAGAAGACAACGAGGATTAGTTTATGACTCTGCTATTTTATAAAAGATTTCTAATAAACATTTTATTCACATTTTAGGCTGTATGTCCTTTTTATACCACGAATCTTACGCCCAAGAATGGCTAAACCTTTTTATAAAGCGCAATCATTTAACATTAATTAAGGTAAGGACATAGCACATCTGAGCTCAAGTGGACCTCAGCGCAAATGTGCTATTTGATGATAACTCCTACTAAAATACAAGGCTTGGAGGAAAAAAGAATTCAAACTAAAGAAAACATCCTCAAAAAAAGTTATTTTGAAATTGTCAAAAATCACAAATTTGGACTTAGCATTATTGAACTTTAAGGCATCAGTATATCTTAACATATATCCTTTTCAGGGTTTGTAACTTAAAGATGGCCTTGGATACATTGAAATTAGATTTTGTCACTGACAGTCCTTATGTCAAAATTGTTATCGTACAATGACTTACTCAGTACTTCCCCTGCAAATATGCAGAATATGCAGAAATAATGAATTTAACTTTCTAGCGTTAAAAAATGACCTAATCTTAGTACTTTAAGTCAATATTTTAAATGATAGATAGGTTAGGGTAAGATATTAACTACAAAAAGAAGCCTAATGGAGATTCACAGATACTTATAACTAAAGCCTGACATTTTCCTATACATACTATTTCTGATAATTTAAAATAATAATGAAATAACATAGCCTTAAAATTTCTCTACTTAACTCAACGAATAACATAATATATTCTAAGCAACCCCTCTCACTTCTTTAACCCTTTTTATATTTGAGTTTAGATAATGTTGTTATTTCCGGCCACAGAAATATAATACAGAATGCCACAGTGCTAAATAGGCGTACTGTAGGGAGCGACAAGAGACTCGTGCGGGCTAGAGTATTCATAAATTTGAAAACTCTAAGAACAAAAGCATTTAAGAAACAAGTTGACACCATTAAATTATCAAAAAAGAGGACGGAGAGTACCAACTAAAAAACAACAGAACTACTAGAAGGGATTAAAGATAATACAATCACCGAAATAATAGATACAAAAGCTGAAGAACTAGCATCCATAATTAAAGCAGCCTCTGCTGCTGTAGCCACAAAAACTCGAAAAGAAGAAGACAAAAGAAGTGACAACACGAAGCAACTCATCGAAAGAAGAAGAACTATGAACAGAGATGAGCACAAAATAGAGTGGACGGAGCTTAACACTTTAATCAGAAAAGGTATAAGAACGCACAATCATAAAGTGATTTTGGAAACCATTGTAGGAAATAAAGGCAAGAAACTGAATAACGGAAGAAAAGAGATTATTAAATTGCAAAATAGTGAGGGACAAGTAATAACGAATGGGCGCAAAGTAAACTCTGAAATAAACACCTGCTTTAATGAACTCTACAAGTCCAAAACAATACACAATGAAGAACAAAGAAAACAGACTGAAAAGAAAATACAAAATATAGGTTCGTCAGAAGTTACTATAGAGGAGGTCAATAATGCACTGAAAGAAGTGAAGTGTAACAAAGCAGTAGGCCCTGATGGTATTTTATCCGAAATGCTATTGGAGGCCGGAGAGGACTTAAAACAAGAATTGGTCAAAGTTTCCAACATGTGTTTAAAAACTGGTAAAATACCAACATTGTGGCATACATCAAAAGTAATATCTCTACACAAAAAGGAAGATATTAGAAAGTTAGACAATTACCGCCCGATGAGCTTACTATCTCATATTTATAAACTTTTGACAAAAATCATCTCCAATAGATTAAAAAATTAGTTAGATCCCTGTAAGCCAGACGAACAAGCTGGTTTTAGATTCGGCTGTAGCACATGCGACCAATTACAGACAATGAGAAATATCCTAGAGAAGAGCAATGAATACAACTTTGAACTCTACATAGCCTTTATAGACTATGAGAAGGATTTTGATTCTGTCGAAATGTGGGCAATCATCAATGGCTTGAACAACTGTAGAATTGATTCTAGATACACTACCCTACCCAAAGATATATATGAAAACGCAACGATTCACATAAAACCTAGTACGGAACAAATACATATAGGAAGAGATTTAAGCCAGGGAGATACAATCTCGCCTAAGCTATTTATTACAGTTCTAGCAGACGTATTCCGCCAACTAGATTGGACAAAGAACGGCCTAAAGATAGATCTGAGTCATTTAAGGTTCGCAGACGATATTGTAGTCATCAGTAGTAATCCAAATGAGTTACAAGAAATGATAAATGAGTTAAATTACCACTTAAAGACAATTGGTCTTAATATTGACCAACACTAATAACAACATAGTTATAAATTTAGAGGGAACAACTCTCGAGATTGTTAAGGATTATGTGTATCTGAGGCAAAAAATTACTACGACGAGAGAGAGTGTCTCGGACGAAATTTCAAGAAGAATCAGGCTTGAATGGTGCATATTTAGGAAATTAAGTTATATATTCGAAGATAAAGTCATTCCAAATAATTTAAAGACCAAAGTTTACGATCAGTACATCCTACCCCTAATTACATATGGCGCTGACACTTGGACACTGAATAAAGCCGATATACAAAAACTAGCTCGGGCCAGGAGGGCACACGAAAGATAAATGATCGGGATAAAACTTAAAGATAGAAAAAGAAACAAGTCGATACGTGAACGAACGAAATTAAAGGATGTTATAGAACTCGTAGCAGAAAGGAAGTGGCAATAGGATGGACATGTAGCACGCACGACTGGTAGTCGATGGATCAAGCGAACATTATAATGGAGACCACGCGAACAGAAAAGGGGCGTAAGACGTCTCAAAACAAGATGGTGGGATGATATACAGAGGGTTGCGGGTATTGAATGGATGACAACAGTTTCAAATAGATTGAGATGGAAATTCAGGAGGAAGGCCTACATCCAGCATTAGATAGAATTAGGCTTATAGTGATAGTGAATGTTGCAGACAGTTTGTTTTTTATTGTAACCAAAATCAAGGGAATGTTCTCTTAATACTACTAAACTAGAAAATGCATTGACCCTCATTATTAGTAACTAGCTAAAAAATAACTCTTTAAGAGGATTTCGTTTTAGAACATTGAAAATAAAAGGGCAGAATGAAGATGTTTATAGTGACGAGAATTTGGCGGGAGTAACAGTGTAGAAAATTAATGCCGCCAATTTTTGTTTATCATAAACACCTTTTCTGCTCTCTTTTATTTACAGTGTCAAATGATATTCACCTTAATTGTAAACGGAAATAATACTTTTATATAAAAACAACACTATGTTTTAATTTCCAATATATTTAAAGTCACTTGACGATTGTTTCACCATACAATGGCTTCTTAAGAACTAAATGAGAGAGAAAAATATTTGGTAGTAATCCTGGTTATATAGTGCTTAAAACTCTCCTTAATCAGCTAATCATTTTATTATACTATTTACAGACAGAATTATTTTAAGAATGCAAATCTGTGGTACTATTTCAGATTTACATTCTTATAATAATTCTGTCTGTAAATAATATAATAAAATGATTAGCTTAATCTTAGATAATTAGGGATAGTTTTAAGCACTATATAACCAGGATTACTATCAAATATTTTTTTTTCTCATTTACTTCTGAAGAAGCCATTGTATGGTGAAACAATTGTCAAGTGACTTTAAATATATTGGACATTAAAACATAGTGTTGTATTTATATAAATTTATTATGAATTTCCAACAAGTATCGGCTAACACAATCAAAGAGGTAATAATACTTCCAAGAAGGTAAAAATGAAACTTACCTTTTAATTTTTCACTAAACACTCTCGCAGCAGCAGCCATAGCTAACTTAGAATTACTGTAACATCCTCCTGTCAGTTTGGATCCCCATGTTGAAAAGTATTCAGGTTTTGGATTTAGAGTATCTATTCCCATATTTGAGATATAAGCGAGTATCGAGCTAGTGAAAACTACACGGCTTGAAGCTGACTTCTTCAAAAGATCTACAATCGTATTTAAGTGACAACATATAAAATGTATAGGACTGGCTTTAATAAATCTTAACTATATATTTAAGAAAATATTTTTTTCTAAGTAATCTGCCTGGCTAGGAACGAAAGCTCGCAGAACTATAATATATATTTTTGCTTAACAACCATCTACGATAATACATTTGGTCCATCGTTTCTGAAATTGTTTTATTCTATACAAAAAATAATTTAATCCAGTCGCTTGGGATTTGAACTGCACATAAACTTAAATAAGTTGGATTTTTGCTCAGAGACGTTCATTAACAGCCGTAGTTACAGTCCAATGCTCCGCCCCGTACAGAAGCACCGGAAAGACATAGCATTTGAGAAGTCTTATTTTGATTTTTAAACTGAGATCATGACTTCTGAACACCTTGGCCATTTTTGTATAGGCTGCCCTCGTTTTTTCTATTCTGCATCGACTCTCCAGTGAGTGATCCCATTCTTCATTTACTATGGTACCCAAGTAGCAAAAGATATATACCAATCTTTTGATTGCTAATATAGAATGGTCCTTCTAATGCAGAGTTTTTGTTATGGTCGTGTGTTCAGTCTTCTTTGTATTTATATCTATTCGATATTCTCGACTCTGTCCATCAGCATTTGTAGGTCCTGTGAATTGTCTGCGAATATTATAGTGTCATGTTAATTTTTCTTCTGAAGTATATAGTTTTAGCTAATAGAAAAGAAAGTTAATATTATATATATATATATATATATATATATATATATATATATATATATATATATATATATATATATATATATATTTATATATATGTATATATATATATATATATATATATATATATATATATATATATTATATATAAATACATAATATATGTTACTATAGAGGTTTTCACGGATGGTGGAATGTAATACATTAAAATTCCGGGTTTCAATCCGTTCGTCTAAAAATGAATTTGAACGACGTTTCGCCAAAATCTCATTGGGCATTTTCAAGTGCTCCCGCTGCTGTTGCTACTCGATACTGTGATCCTGCTGCTGCTTGAAGCTGAACAGCAGCGGCAGCAGCAGCAGGATCACAGTATCTAGTAGCAGCAGCGGCATAGGGGGGCACTTGAAAATATCAAATGAAATTTTGGCAAAACGTCGTGCAAATTTATTTTTAGACGAACGGATTGAAACCCGGAATTTTAATGTATTATATATATATATATATATATATATATATATATATATATATATATATATATATATATATATATATATATATATATATATACATACATACATATATATATTCTAGATTTTTATTTTCATAATTTATGTATAACCATGTGAAACCAACAATTAAAATTAATAAAAATGACAACACCTTTACGTATCAAAGGTGGGTTTTATTTCAAGGCGACCATTCGGTTTTTTAAGCAATGTGGCACAGAAGACAAAATTGCGAAATTTTTTTTTACTTCTACCAGTACGTACCAGGACCATCGAATTCGTTTTGAATAACATAATTGAACTACATATTGAAATAATTTACTTTATATCAGTAATGTATTTGAATCTAGTTTTTTCCAAATTGACGGTAACTGGCAGTTCATATATAAATCACCGCTACTTTTTAAAGTAATTTGTTGCAACTCTGGTTATTTATGCCATAATAATGTAATACATTTATCTGAAAGAAACATAAACAAAACCCAGTCTATTTACTTATGTGTTGTCAAATTGAAAACTTTGACTTTTTTGATACATCGAAAGGTCATGATGAAACATTATTAGGTATGCTTTTCCTAAGAGTATCCGACAATTGCTTTATAGTGATTTTTATATTGATCTTATATTACCACTGAGTTCTCAGCTGAGACGTTTTTTGTGCACGAACGAGTCCTGTTAACTGATCTTATTTACGGAATAATTAAAACTGAAATAACTAATAATGCTGTTCTATTATAGACTAAGAGGGCGACCGACCTGTCGACTAACCGTCTGCCTAGTTGTTCATTCTATCGGGCGAGTAGAACAAAGGCCTTTAACGTTGATTTTGCGGCCCCCGTGCCCTGGAATGCCCAAAATGCTACATCCAAAAATGGACTGTCGTTTAACCACTTAAATCAACCCGTAACATTTGTTGACACTAAGAAAGTCGAGCGCCCCAAAGGGCAGACGCCGCCGAACCGAACCCAGCTGTAGGACCCAAAAAACGTCGATCCTAAAATGGACTAACCTTTAACCAAATAAAATCAATAAATTTAGTTTTTTATTTATAACCTGCAAAAGGCAGACGCCGCCGCCTATACCAGAGCACCCGCTTTTTCCAGCCAAAACAATCGTTTTTGAGTTTTTGAATAAATAAGACCGTAAGTCCCAAGTTTTGGGTCCTACGCGCCTGCCCAAGGTATTTTTGGAAAACTTAGGCCTTAATTAATAAAATATCACGAGGGCAGACACTTCGCTTATACCCGAATAAGCCCAGGCATTTTCAAAGTTCCAAGAAAAAATCGGAATTCTGATAATATAGACGCTATTACAGGTTCTGCATAATATTCGTACAGGGTGACAGAAATTGTTATTTTTTTATGTTTTTCGAAATTTTCATTTGATGTCAAAAGCTGCCAAATATTGAAGCATTGAGCCCAGAGCAATAGATCCAAACGATTTTGTTCATTAGGACTAGTTGTTCCGAATTCCACAAATTTTATTACATATAAAAATGGTCAATTTACCGTCTCAATAGATAGGCTGTCCCAGAAATTACATAAAAAAAGGTTTTTTTAGGCTCATAGCGAAAGGCCCGAACACTATGGGGCCACGAAAATAGCAAATTCGGATTCTACAGGTCGAAAAACATAAAAAATAACAATATCAGTCATCCAGTATGAATTTTATGTAAAAACCTATAATAGCCTGTATCACTATATCACTATAAGCCTAATTCTATCCAATGTTGAATGTAAGCCTTCCCCCTGAATTTCCATCTCAATCTATTTGCAGCTGTTGTCATTCATCCAATGTCCGCAACCCTCTGTATATCATCCCGCCATTTTGTTTTGGGACGCTCATTTTCTGTTCTCGTGGTCTCCATTCTAATGTTCGCTTGGTCCATCGATCATCGGTCGTGCGTGCTACATGTGAAGCCCATTGCCACTTTCTTTCTGCTACGTGCTCTATAATATCGTTTAATTTCATTTGTTCACGTTTCTACTTGTTTCTTTTTCTATCTTTAATTTTTATTCCTTTCGTGTACTCTCTGGGTCCGAGCTAGTTTTTGTATATCGGCTTTATTCAGTGTTCAAGTTTCAGCGCCATATGTTATTACGGGTAGGATACACTCATCGTAAACTTTGGCCTTTTCTTATATGGGATGGCCCTATCTATGAATATATAACTTAATTTCCCGAATGTCTAATAGCCTTTATACGATTAGAATGTCGATTTTTTTTTAACTTTGAAAATGCCTTGACTTGTTCGAGTACAAGCGAGGCGTCTGCCCTCGTGACATTTTATTAATTAAGGCCTAAATTTTCTAAAAATAACTTGGGTAGACGAGTAGGACCCAAAACTTGTGACTTAAGATCTTATTTATTCAAAAACTCAAAAAATGACCGTTTTTGGCTAAAATAGCGGGTCCAGCTTCCTCCTCCGGTATTGGCGGCATATGCCTTTTAGAGGTTACCTCTTATTTTATCAAGAACAAACTAAATTTATTGACTTTATATGGTTAAATGACGTTTTTTGGGCCTTAAAATTGAGTCCGCCGGAGTCTGCTCTTTGGGGCGCTCATTTTCTTAGTGTCAACAAATGTTAGGGTACTTGATTCAATTGGTTAAATGACAGTTCATTCTTGGATGTAGCATTTTGAGCCTTATGTGGCACGGGAGCTGCCCAATTAACGTTAAAAGCTTTCAACTTGCCCGACAGAATGATCAACTAGGCAGACGGTTAGTCGACAAGTCAAAATTTCGGGTCGCCTTCATTGTCTATTAGGAAATATATAGTTATATTTCTATCGTTTACCTAGTAATAAGTGCGTTAGGAGGAAGTGACTAAAATAGTTGACTTGCATGGTTTTTTGTAACCCATCTTCAGTTTCTACATAGGCCCAATATTCTCCTATGCCAGCATTACAAACCAATATATCGAGCCTTTCTTCCGTAGCTAATACATCTTTGGAAAATTCTCTTACAGATTTAAATGACGCAAGATCTACTCTTTTACCTACAATGAAAACAGAACATAAACCAATACAAAGTAATAGTAACTGAATAATATACATTTTCTACAATTAATCAGTTATATTTAATAAGAAATCTTAAGAAACAATGGTAAAATGATTTCCCCAGTACTTTCTTTGCGAACAAGCAGTTCTTAAATAAACACTAAATTTGACTCTCACTTTCACACCAAAAAATGATATACCATAATACAAGCCACTTTATAGCGAAATATTAATTTAAAAAAAATAGAAATTTAACTTGTGTAAGTAATCAAAAAAGTAATGATTAAAAGATGACTAGCCCCTCTGCTAAAATCACATCGAAAAAAATCTCTGTCAACGAAATACCCGCGAACGTTAAAATATAAAAAATTCAACTGTGGACTGTGTGGGTGATAAAAAAATTGTCATGTATGCTAAGAAAAACCTCTAAATATCTAAATGAATTTTTTGTGATGTATTGCTAGATTATTATTCTTGCTATAATTAATATTATTTAATATAAAATTAGAAATTAAAAAAAAAATGTTTTTTGTGATCTCAAAACTTTAAGATCTGAGTAATTTTTTTTCACGAATACAATACTTCCCGTTAAGAGAGAAAGTAAATACAATATTTCTGTTTCTTAAGTATCTCCAACAAATTTTGTACTTCTAAAACATCTTCTATATTCAACTTAACTTTTTTTAGGTTATTTTATAAACAGATCTATGTCCCTTCAATATACTAATTCTGTTAAAACTGGAAATAATTGAAATGGAAAAAAAAAAAATCAACACTGAAATAGAAGTAAACTACGAAATACACGCGATCACCATTTTAGCCCCCTACTTCATATAAATAATATATAATATAATATATATATATATATATATATATATATATATATATATATATATATATATATACTATTATATATATATATATATATATATATATATAATATATATATATATATATATATATATATGTATATATATATATATATAAATATATAATATATATATATATATATATATATATATATATATATATATATATATATATATATGTATATATATATATACATATATATATATATATATATATATATATATATATATATATATATATATATATGTATGTATATATATATATATATATATATATATATATATATATATATATATATATATATGTATATGTATATATATATATATATATATATATATATATATATATATATATACTATATATATATATATATATATGTATGTACATATATATATATATATATATATATATATATATATATATATATATATATATATGTATATATATATATATATATATATATATATATATATATATATATATATATATGTATATATATATATATATATTATATATATATATATATATATATATATATGTATGTATATATATATATATATATATATATATATATATATATATATATATATATATGTATATATATATATATATATATATATATATATATATATATATATATATGTATATATATATATATATATATATATATATATATATATTTTTTTTTTTATTGGTCTAGCACACGTGCTGCAGGGAAGTCCCTAAAGCGCTCCAGGAGCGGCGCGAGTGCGGAAAAAGCGATTCACGTTGTTCTTGAATCGTTAATATATATATATATATATATATATATATATATATATATATATATATATATATATATATATATAATATATATATATATATATATATATATATATATATATACATATATATATATATATATATATATATATATATATATTATAATATTATTATATTATATATATATATATATATATATATATATATATATATATATATATATATATATTAAAATATCCAATATCCCAATCAAAAAACCAGGAATAATTCTAATAATACTACTGTAACGATACAATGACAACCACTCCTTTTACCGTCTTCCCAAGAAAAATAATAAAAAAAAAATGTATAGTTTCAACTCCCTGACTGAAAAAACCTGTAACAAGACAAATATGAATTCACTCCTCTATCTTCCTTCGCCACCACCTTTAGTACCTTATATGTTTTATTATAAATGTTTATGCTTAAAATTCTCCCAGCCAAAAAGCCTGGAAAAATTCTCACAATTCTATTGGAACTATACAAGATTCTCCCATCCCTTTTACCCTCTTATCCAATGAAAATTGACAGTCACGAAGAAATAACTTAATTTTCATATTTTTACAGTCCAAGAAATTTGAAAAAGCATATAGCACGATATATATGTAGCAAAATTTCTAACCCTCTACTCCAGCAAAAAAAAAATATTACTATTAGAACCATACAAATGTATCGACCGCCATCCCTTTCATCCCCTTTATCTTAAGCGATATCGTTCAAAATATATAGGATTCATCCGCTCAATAGATATTATCTCTGTACCAAGTTTTAACTCGATATCTCATTTCAGCGACAGAGCGACAGACAGACAGATAGACCAAAGGAAACGAAGAACTATATTTTTCGTG
>CM032449.1:44258972-44276845 GCA_019049505.1 Pachyrhynchus sulphureomaculatus
TTTTTATTTAAAAGAATTGTTGTAGACTACATATTTGTATTTATTTTTAACATATAGCAACACTGTATTGACAAAGTGATACATGAACGTAAAGAAGTACAAACTGTATCAGTCGCGATCGGAATCGAGTCAGGTACGGACTGTTTTTCTGTGGTTTTATGGACTGTGATTGTTTGTTTAATAGTTTTATACTACTCAGTTATTAGTTTATTTTGTATGCAGTGTTTTAAAAAAGTAATTGGACTATTTTTCATTATGGGTAGAAAAGGCGATCTTTCACCACGTAAAAAAGCTGAAGTGAAGGCCCTTGTGATTGCGAAAACATTTACAAACCGAGAAATATCACGAAGATTGGGGGTTTCTGAAGCTAGTGTACGACGCATAAAAAAGAAAATTGAGCAGGGAAGGAATTAAGCCCGATAAGAAAGAAAAGATGCGGTAGAAAACCAATTTTCACTCCACGGTCAGAGAGATGTTTGAAGAAAATTTGTGTAGAAAACAGATTTGCTACCACAAAGGTAATAAAATCACAACTCCAGGATGCTAGCGTAAATGCTTCTGAGCGCACTGTTCGAAGAAAATTGAAAGAATTAGATTTTAAGGCCTGTCGCCCCGCCAGGAAGCCCAAGTTAACAGCTGCAATGAAAGCAAAGCGCCTGAAGTGGGCCAAACAATGGCAAGACAAAGATGTGGACTTCTGGAGATCGGTAAGATACAGCAATTTAATCAATAATTGATACATTATTATCATTTTCAGTTAAATAAAGCAAATAAACATGGAAGTTTATATATTTTTTTTTCCTATTTTTGACAGGTCTGCTTCAGTGACGAAAGCACATTCGAAATTTTGCAGAATAAAGCTCAGTATGTGCGTCGTCGTCATGGAGAAAAAGTTTCATCCTGATTGTGTCGTCCCGACGGTTTAAACATCCCACCAAAGTGATGATTTGGTCAGTCATCAGCGGCAAGGGCACTGGACGTCTGTACGTCGTTAAAGGAATAATGAGGCAAGATCAGTACAAAGAAGTATTACAAAATCGGTTGATTCCGCAGCTCAGAGAATGGTTTCCAAATGGGGAACCATTCACTTTCATGCAAGATGGAGCTCCCTGCCACACTGCTCGGTCTGTTAAAGCTTTTTTGGCAGAAAAAATATTCCTCTGTTGGATTGGCCCCATTGAAAATGTGTGGGAGCTGATGAAAAGAGAAGTGGCTAAAGATGTGATTACCAACAAAACCCAGCTCCTAGAAAAGATTATTCATGTGTGGAATCATCATCCTCAAATGCAGGAGACAGTACACGGCATTGATAGCATGCCGCGCAGAATTAAAGCTTTGATAGCGGCTAAAGGTGGCTCAACTAAATATTGACTTTTACTAACATTAATTTCACTTTTCTTTAAAACTTAATAAACTTATGCTTTTCTAAATTAATGCTGTTTTATTTATGTCAAATAAATAGGTAATTGATTGGATAATATAAAAATAAAAAACAAATCAATTTAAAATAATAAAACGGTACAATATCACTCGGTAATTAATATTTTACATGAAATCTTGCAGTGCGTCTAATAATTTGGCCAGGGACTGTATATATATATATAAAATATATATGATATATATATATATATATATATATATATATATATATATATATATATATATATATATTTATGTATATATAAATATATATATATATATAGGGTGTTATGAAATTTACTGTATATATTGAAATAGGTAACTCGTCATGTCGCACATTCAGTACGGCACAACTGGATTTTAACTGCCCAATCTATCCGACTATGACAGACCGCCATTGTACGAACTAGTTCTGGCACAGGCGCATTGGTTTATCTGTTGTCAACCAAACGATGTTCTTCAACAATTACATGCTTTCAAATTTTAGAGTTAATCTAGTAACAAACGAAAATAATAGTAGATAACACCTAGAAAAAAAATAATATTTAACTATAATTAAGAATTCTTTTTTATTTATTATTTGAAAAGAAATTCCTTAGTAATGAGCGTAACAAATGGATTATTGCACCATAACAGCTGACTTTGACTTTAATGTTAATAGTTGGTTGGGGTTGGGCAAAATAAAAAACGGAATTTCAAATAGGTTTTTCTATTAACTTTCCCAAGATTAGTACCGAAATAGTAAACGATTTTCTTCTAACAAATGTTAGCTTTGTTAGTTCTGAAGGTGAAAAAGGAAGTTAGATTTAAAAACGTATGTATTTATCATTTTTATGTACCTGAAATGTGCAATCGCTTTCGATATAAAATAACCTAGGTTGGGCGTGACATTTATAACTAAACAAACTGTACCGAACGACACGAACTGTCACACTTGCTGCTATATTTTACATTTTCTACAAATTTCTTAACTTCACAGTCAGTGGATATCTTAAAAATGTGCATAACATTGATCTTTACCTCACTTTACCCACGACATATTGGAAAATTTGTAAACGTTTACTGTAAATAAACAAACTAAGCGTGAATTTGACGTTTTAGTAGAGAACATTGTCACTTATAAAACATTTCAATATACCTAACCTTCCACTAAAAAGCTACCGACAAAGGCAGCAGACGCCCACAACAAATCCACCGGTAAACCACAATAAGGTAAACGGCTTGCCACCTACTCTAACAACTTTCTTGTTATGCCTTCGTTTCTACAATGAAGCAAATAAAATTTTAGTGAATTACATGCATTAAAATTTTAACTTGTAATAAAATACTAAGAAATAAAACTTGTGTAATTAATTTGTTGGTGTCACAAAGTAATTATGTTAAAAGGTAACGGTTTCTTTTTATTAAATTTGTTTGGGAAAAACCTAGCTCAATCTCAGCAACACTGTACTCTTTAGGTTATGGTTAACGTTCGGCGATATTGTGGAGTTGTATGGTTCACCAGTGGCAGCGTGAAATAAATATTCATGTCCTCATCAGCGCCAATTTTTTCCTTCATTACTGAGTTCCGTTAGCTATAAGGAGGCTCCTGTTCCAATATTTGCAATGAACTTTATAACACCCTATATAAATATATATATATATATATATATATATATATATATATATATATATATATATATATATATATATATATATATATATATATATACACTACCGTCAGAAAGTATTTGCCCACTTAGTTATTTCAGTCTCAAGACAACAAAAACCCAGATCATATATATTTTTTTTAATTTTAATGAATTATTATTTATTTTCACATTATTTACAGTCTAGAAAATTAGAAAAATATTCATGATTTTACAGGATTTTTCTCCTCTATGTGACCTTCTTTGTTTTTAGTTACTACTTTACAGTGGTTTCTTCAGAGTTTCTTCGGTTATTTTAACCTATTCTGCTTGTAAAAGTTCCCACAAGTGATTTTCTGTTGTTGGGTTGAGTTTTCGAACACACTTGTCTAAATGGTCTCACAGCAATTCGATGAGGTTCAAGGCGGGTGATTGTGGAGGCCAAGTCATCACTTCCAGGATGTCATCAGATTTCCATTGGTCGAAAAGTTTTCTAATTTGATTAGCAGAATGTTTAGTGTCGTTGTCATGCTGAAAAATAAATTTCCCCTGAAAAATATCTCTTCCAGAAGGAAACATTTGAGTCAGAAAAATTTCTTGATACTGTTCTTTTCGCGTGATTCCTTCTATCCAAAAGATTTTTTTTAACTTTAACCGTTGCCAAAACAACCCCAAACCATTACTGAACCTCCACCATGATTTACTGTAGGCCAATGACAGGCTTTCAACATCCTCTCTCCAGTTGACCGCCGCACGTAAACTTGTCGAATTGAGATTCGTCGCTCCAAAGGAAGGAATTCCATTATTCTGATGTCCAGTGTTCATGTTCTCGAGCCCATTTTAATCGTTTACGTTTATTCACTTGCCCAAGAAGTGGTTTCCTCACCGCAACTCTCCCGTATAGTCCACCTTTTGATAACCTGTTCTTCACGGTTGTCACGCTGATGGGGATGAGCCGTTCCAGGTTTACTTGAGCCGTGATTTCTGGTATGGTTAGGCGGCGATTGCGTCTGCTGGACATTGTTATAGCTCTGTCTTCAGCGGAAGTCATTTTCCGAGCCCTTCCTGAACGTTTTTGGTTGAGAATTCCATGTCCTGCAGAAATGTTTTTTTAGGTTCTCGCAATTATCATAGCCCGATTTTCAACGGAAACTTCTTTCGTTTTTGGCATTTTCACAAAACAATTGAACCTGTATCAATGACAAAGTACTGTTTGCGAATGGTTAATTTCCTAAAGGGTATTTATAGCACAGTTTTTATCATAAAATGTCACTAGGTATTTCCATAATCCCTAGAAACTTCAAATGAGTTCTTATTTCAACTGGAATTCTCAGAAATCGCCTCAAAACGATTATCATGCAAAACTTGGAAATTTGTTCTAATTGGTTTTTAATTTATGATTTCACCAAAAAGGCTTATCTAAACAATTTTATGATGGACACTTACTAAGAACAATTAAATATACCTAATATAACAAAAAGGATTTAATTAGGTATTAAATTTTGGCAGTTACATTGAAATTTCTAGGAGGGCAAATACTTTCTGACGGTAGTATACATATTATCCGTGGGGGATAGAATATTTCCCCTGGTACGTTTTGTCAAACGTAGAAGGCGACTTAAAGAACAACTTAGATGGTACGAGGCTAGTTTGAAAAGTCCGTGCAAAGTCCGAGAGATGGCACCACCGGCTCGTAACGAGGTCATGTTTAGTTAGTAGCATCTCTTGAATGAACGCACACCAAGTTTCAGCCATATTGGTCTATTTCTTTGTGTTTGGCATTCGTGTGAATCAAGGAAGTCGAGTGATTTTCAAGAAATGGACGAAAAAGAATTTCGTGTGGTGATTAAACATTACTTTATGAAAGGCAAAACGCCTCAGGAGACTAAAGAGGAGCTTGATAAATATTATAGTGACTCTGCACCTTCGATTAGAACGGTTTATAAGTGGTTTCAAAATTTTCGGACTGGCCATATGAGCACAAATGACGCTGAACGTTCTGGACGGCCTGCGGAGGTTATGACTCCAGAAATCATTGATCAAATCCATGATATGGTGATGGATGACAGAAGGGTTAAGCTGCGTAAGATTGTTAGTGCTGTGGGCATCTCGACTGAACGGGTACATAATATTTTGCATAAACATTTGGACATGAAAAAGCTATCCGCAAGATGGGTGCCGCGATTGCTCACGCTTGACCAAAAACGAATCGTGTGAAGTGTTGCAAGGATGGTTTGCAGCTGTTCCAGAAGAATCCGGAGGACTTTAAGCGTCGTTTCGGCACTGTGGATGAAACATGGATACATTACTATACTCCTGAGACCAAACAACAATCTAAACAATGGGTTACCAAGGGGGAATCTGCACCAAAAAAGGCGAAGACCGTTCCTTCGGCCGGAAAGGTTATGGCGACTGTCTTTTGGGATTCGCAAGGGATAATCCTCATCGACTATCTGGAAAAGGGTTAAACTATTACAGGTGAATATTATTCATCATTATTGGACCGTTTGAAAACCGAGCTGCAAGAAAAACGCTGGCGATTGGCCCACAAGAAAGTCCTTTTCCATCACGATAACGCACCAGCACACACCTCAGCAGTTGTGGTCGCAAAATTAATGGAAATACGATTCCAACTCGTTTCACATCCCCCCTATTCTCCAGACCTGGCTCCCTCGGATTACCATTTGTTCCCCAATTTGAAGAAATGGCTGGCGGGACAAAGATTTTATTCAAACGAGGAGGTGATTGCAGACACTAATGGATATTTTGCAGACTTGGACAAATCCTATTATTCGGAAGGGATCAACAAAGTAGAACATCGTTGGACAAAGTGTATGAGCCTAAAAGGAGACTATGTCGAAAAATAAAAAAGGTTTACTCCAAACACATAAGTAGTTTTTATTTTTGCACGGACTTTTCAAACCAGCCTCGTAGATGCCCAAGATCACACATATTGACTACGTACGTAGTATTATTTATAAATATTTATTGTTAAATGTGTGTGAAAAAAGGCTTTAAAAAATATAATTAATTTTCCGTTGTCAATTATTACGCTAATCTGCTACAACATACTAATTTAATTCAAGTTTGACTACGAACTCAAAAAATACAGTAGTTCTATAAAACAGTAATTCAAAATATTTTCTTGTTAGTAGCGTTAAATGACACGCGAGATAAAGGTTAACTTTAATTTAAGTGTTACCAAAGATAAAAGTTTAAATTTCTAGGACAAAAAATATTTGAGATATGATGTTGCTAGTTTGGGGTATTCTTATAGGCTATGCCTTATTTATATTAATATGTAAAATTTGGTGTTTTTGGAGTAAAAGTAAGGTGTGTTTAATTGGAAAAACCGCCCTTATAACTGGAGGTGCATCAGGTAAAATCCAAAAGATATATAATAAATAAAAAATTAAATACATCAGTTCCTAAATTAGTTTTGTAGTTAGGAGCTACTTTCTTGAATTAAAATATAGTTTTCAAATATTTGTTTTCTTATAATATGTGGTTATACCTATCAAGGGCTATTTTGTTACGGAGGTATAAAATGATCAGTGACTTCACAATACCCACCAAATGAGGTTTCAACAAAGTTTGTTTCCAATCGTTACTGAAAACTGATGACTTTGAAATTTTTGTTTTTTTTTCTGTACCAGATAAATTATTAAGGGTAATGCACTCGTGATAATTTTTGTACAATATACACCCCGTGAAGAATATTCCAGAATTTGTCAAAATTTTTTGATAAGTACTTTTCGAGATAAGGCGTGTCTACAGCGATTTTTCGCGACTTTTTAAAAATAATACAAAGAAAAGTGCGCGCATGTATTACATTATATATATATATATATATATATATATATATATATATATATATATATATATATATATATATATATATATTACTCATGTTTTCACAAGCTTTCTTTTGACAACATACTCGTGGGGGGGTGTCGATGACCTAGTAAACAAATTTTTTTTTTCACTTCCGATTTTACCCCTCAAAACTAACCTCTTAAGTCAAAATTTAACTTTCAAAACTACATGACTCTGATGAGACCATCAATTCCTATATTATTACCAAATTTCAACATTCTATGACAAATAGTTTCCCAGAAAATCGGGTTTGACAGACAAACAGACGGACGGACACCGAAGTCATCTTATAAGTGTACCGTACGGAACACTAAAAACGGAAAAATCATGCTGTGCCTGAATTAAAAGTAGTTTTATTAACATATACTGAAATTTTAATTGAATTCTTAAGTTTTTTACTTTTAATAGAAAATACATTTAATAAAAATAACCTGTCTGTTTAAATTGACAGTAAATATTAGTAGTATTAATTCGTGGCTCCTAAGGGAAAGTACTTAGACTACAAAAAACAGCTCCCTATTTCTACGGCCTTTTACTCGGTCTGTGTATTATCTTGGGAATGTGGAATCTTTGGCTTAATTACAACTACTCAATATATATCACCACTAAACCAAACATTTATTTTTGCACTCGACGCGAAACTAGTGTTTAATGTAGTGGTGATACATGGTATACTGAGTAGTGTCTGTGTATTGCCACGCTAATTCTCAAAAGTTATTTAACTAGCTATGAAAACGATGTCATATTAAACGATTGCATGGTTGTCAAATTACTGTTGTAAATACTTTTATACAGGTTCGTTGCGTTTTCCAATTTTTATCGTTTCCCTTTCAAAAAATCATTGACAATAATTTGAGGAAACGCGTAGCAATATTATTACCACGTAGGCTGAAAAGTTTTTGGTCTAGTTACTTAAAACAATTTTTTTTTGTAAAATTCATCAACATAGTCTCCTTCAAGAGCGTTACAACAAGTCCAACACCTTTTTAACATTTTCGCGAACATTTTTTTGAGGTTTGCGAATAGACAATAGTCGCTGGGGCCAAATCTGGAGAATACGGCGGCTGAGGAAGTAATTCGAACTTCAATTCATGCAATTTTGTCATCGTAACCATTAACTTGTGACATGGTGCATTGTCTTGATGAAAGAGCACTTTTCTCTTGTTCATTTGGGGCCGTTTCTTTATGATTTCTGCCTTCACATGCACCGATCACTTTATGTATTATTTGCTATTGATGGTTTTTTTCCCTTCTCAGCGTAGTCGATGAAAATTATTCCATGCACATCCTAAAATGCAAAGGCCAAAACCTTCCCAGCCGACTGTTGTGTCTTTGATCTACTGTCCATGCAGCTGACTGCCGATTTGATTCCGGTGTGTAGTGGTGGATCCATGTTTCATCCATTGTCACATATCGCATGAAAAAATCCTTTTTACTGCGCTTAAACAGGTCCAAATAGTGCTCAGAATCATCAACACGTTGTTGATTTTGGTCCACTGTGAGCAAACGCGGTACCCATTTCGAACAGAGCTTTCTCCTGTCCAAATATTCATGCAAGATATGACCATCACGTTCTTTTGATATCTTTAGGGTGTCAGCTATCTCACGCAATTTCACTTTACGGTAGTCTGAAACAATTTTGTGGATTTTTTTGATGTTTTTCGGTGTAACCCCTCATTTGAACGTCCAGAGCGTTAAGCATCATTTGTGTCTGTACGACCGCGTTTAAATTCAGCATACCAGTAAATGATGAGTGCTTTTCTGGGGGCACGTAACACCTATCAAGCCAGTGCTTTGCTTGAACGGTATTTTTTTTCCATCAAAAAACAGTGTTTAATCAACACACGAAATTCGACTTTTTTCCATTGTTTTGAAAATATCAATAGTAGCGCCACTAAAACCCCTGTAACTTGTAAACCAATAGTCAAAATGTCATGAAATTTTGACATGTATTGTTGGAAGGTTGGTGCTTCCTAAAAATCATAAGGGCGACATCTATGTGTGAGACCAAATCCTCTCAGCCTACGTGTTACTTTATCACTCTGCTTTGCTTTAAATAATTTCCATTCTTTTTTTAAAAGAAAAGAATCGTAAAAGCTACAAGATGCAACGAACTCATAAGAAACTTCGTCAATGTACTTAGAAGTGCGACAGTAGTTTGACAAAAAGCCATTTTTTTGTATGGCGTCCTTTTCATAACTAGGTAGACAACTTAAAAAGAAAAACCCTAGTAGATTGAGTGTAAAAAATATAATAAATATATTTGAATACAACTAAAATTTAAAAAATTAAACCACCTTCAAGAAGGTATTAACAAGTTTAAAGTACTACACTGGTGAGCAAAAGAGTCAACTCAAACTATTTAACACGGATCCTAGAACTTAGTGTTCATATATTTTTACGGATTTTAGTATCATTTGAAAGCCCTTTCTTTTCTCTTCATAAGGATGTCAAATCCCATAGCATACTTCATGCTTTTTACTGATTAAAATGATTCAAAGGGGAAACATGAAGAACAAAGATTGAAAATAGAGGTAAGAGAAAGGAAAAATTAAACAAACTTTAAGTACAATTATTTAATTGACTGATAGAAACCAAAATCAATATTTTGTATTAGCCCCCCTAGCCCTTACTACTACTTCCAGCCGATTTTTCACGGAGCAGGTAAGCCTTTTCACTACTGTTTGTGGGATTCTTCCCCACTTTTCCGCCATCGCAACCCGATACAGGGGTGGGATTTCTGGCTCGAACCCTTCTTCTAAGCTCAACCCACATGTGCTCGATTGGATTGAGTTAAGGACTTCGCGCAGGCCCGTCTAATGCGGGTATTTCTACTTCCGCCAGGTATCGCCGCACCGTTGCAGCAGTAGGTGGCCTCGCATTTTCGTGCATTAACACGAAGCTATCGCCAACAAACCCAGCGTAAGGTATGACCTGTTCCCGCGGGATCTCCTCGGTGCACCGAAGAGTAGTTAATCTACCGCTACGAGTCTCATCAGTCACGAAAACAATATCGGTTTTTGCATCCAGTGAGATGCCTCCCCATACCATGACAGAACCTCCTCCGTAGGCGACCGTTTCAGTAATGCAGCTCTGCGCATAGCGCTTCCCAGGCCTCTTATAGACTCGTCTTCTTCCATCATTGCTACGTAAGCACTTTCGGAACTCGTCGGAGGATAAAACGGAGCTCTTGCTTCATCTATCGACATGTTCTCGGGCAAATCTGAGTTGCAATTGTCGATGGGTTGCTGTCAATTTGGGTCCGTTAGCTTCTTTAACTGTTCTTCTGACTGTCCAATGACTGACAGCTCGACCACTAACGTGTCGGAGCTCCTTCTGGATCTCAACGTCGGTCAAGTGATTTCTTAGAGCGATGTTGACAATGAGGCGGTTGTCTCGCTCCGAGGTACACCTTCTTCTTCCTGATCCTGGTCTCCGTGTACAGGTGCCAGTCTCTTGGTAACATCTGTAGACCCTGGAAACAGATGACTGGCTCGGGTGCAGTTGCGCAGCGACTATACATTGGCGGTGCCCTTCTTGCAATAGGGCAATGACTTGTGCCGCTTCTTCCGGGGTGGTATCTAATTCCTGATGACGTAATTATTGAGCAGGTATAGCAAAGATCTTAACGCTTCAAGTTTCGATAAAGGAATGATAGGAAAACGCAGTTGTACGTGTTTCTATAGGGATGAATAGCGCGCAACCAGTACGTTGCTAAGCGAGCAAAAGCGATTCTATTGAGTAAAAACCGTTTCAATCAGTAAAACTTTCTAGAGATCTAAATGTTTTTGATATTATTGGAAAGAGTAGAAAATCAGCATTCTAATGATACCAAAATTAATACCGCTGTATGAAAATTAAATTTAAGGATCGGTGTTAAACGAAGCAAAATCGTTTGAGTCGATTTTTTTGCTTACCAGCACCTTTCTATTTATAAAACACAATATAATTAGCGGAATAAATCACTATTGTTATTATGAACGAAAAATAAAATAAAATCTGTAATTAATGCCTACAACACAAAATATAATAGGATAACACACAAAACTAAACGCAACTTTGAAGTGTCCTTTTGAGGAGATTAAAATGTCTTTTTCGAAAAACTTCTGCTAATATAAGAATTCTAATACAAAAATGTATAACATATAAATTTGCAGCAAAATTTCTGATTTAGCATTTATACGATCATAAATGATATAAACATGATTCCAAATAATGTCAAAAAAAGGAAATGGCATCAACTAAAAAGTCAGTTTTTTTAATTTTAATAGGAAAGGGTTAAAATTCTAAAGTTTATTTTTGGTTTGTCAATTTATTCAGTTAACTATATTTAATACCAATTTGTAGAATTAAACTGTCTCCTAAAACATCAAAAACTTTTGTATATCTTAAACTAAAATATATGTATTCTGTGTCCTCAAAAACGCGTTGTGTTGCCTTTCACCTAACCTCTATTTTTTTTCATGACCAAATTACGTAACAACCTATCAGATGTTACATAGATTTTGCAACGCTTATTTTCAACATACCTTTATCGTTACCGTTATTAAAAACATGTGAAATATAAACGCGAAGAAATTGGACATAAAAAAGATTTTGCAACTCATAAAATAAGCACTTCCTTCTTGAGTGTCTTCATATTAACGAGGGGGAAAAGTGAATACAACTTTTTTAACTTTTTTTTTCTAGTTTTATCGACTTGCCGAATTAAAGCTATCAAGTAAAACTGTAGGTGGCCTTTAACCCTCTACAGGTAGTTTTATTTAGGTATTTATCTTCATACAATATACGGGTGCGGCCGGTTAGATCATCGTAGGCGTTCAGGTTTGTTCAGGTTCAGGTTTGACAGTCCTAAGTCTGTAGAAAGTGTGAAGGAAAAAAAGAATTTTTCTCTATCGATTTTTTTTAAGAAATAATTAATATTTACCCTTAATATAGATTTCCATAACAGATAAAGAGGTTTAGTGAATCAATGAAAGGGGGAATTGTTAATGACACCGATGTGTAGGTTAAAGGGCCAGTCAACAAAATGGGAATTTCTCTCAAAGTCGACAAAACGGGAATCGACAAAACGGTACTAAATCTAAAAATCAGATGAAATTATTAAAATTGTATTTTTCTTTTAGACACGCCTATTTGGATTTTTTCAAATTAATTATGCTCCTAATTATATACACCATTTTTAATTTTATTAAAATAAAATTTTAAGTTAGTCGTAGGGTCATTTTGACTTTTTACGTGTAATAGCATTTTATGTACTAAAAGCATCCCTATAAAAATCAAAAAAAAAACAGAAAAAATTGCATTGAAATTCATCTAATAATTTCAGAGAAAATCGCGGACCCCCAATCAGAGTGAAATTAATTTTTTGTAAGGTAGGTAAGTAGTTTTTTGTTATTTTCGAGATTTATTTTCTTTTTTTCGCTTTAAACATGAGTCGAAGATGTGTTAAGAAGGCCCAAATGGATTGAATCATAATTTAAGACGCTGTATAATCTTTCCTAAAAAAAAATAAAAGGATATTTTTGCATACGTTTATGAAATTACAGTGAATTAAGAACTTTTAAAAGAAGATCTACATTTCTACCATTTAGGAAGACAAAAATTATTCAGTTGACACAATAGAAAAAAATACCTACAATTTTATAGAGAGAGTAGAAACGGCATGGACAAAACTAAAAACTAATATGCTAGAAGCAGCCGAAGAAGCATTTGGAAGAAGAACTATAAAGAAAGGGGGAAAACCAAACACAAAGCCTTGGTTCAAACAAGAAGTTAAGACATTAGCTGAAGAAAAAAGAAAATTGTACCTACAATACAGATCCAATGCTATAACATACAATGATTATAAAAATGTAAGAAACAGGATCAACGAGAATATCCAGAGAATCAAAAGAGAGCATTGGGAGAAATTTTCGAACGATATGGAATATGATCTGTACGGAGGACAAAAAAAAAATATGGAATCTACTGAGAAATAGAAAAAAAACAATAAATGAGTATATACAAAATACAAAAATTACGGTGGAAGAATGGGAAAGATATTTCGAAAAACTCTATAGTCAATCAGAAACCAATTCATTAACACAGGAAAAACAGCATGAAGATGAAAATGTTGCCCAACCAAATAGGACTATTTCCTTGAATCAAATACAGCACATGGCAGCCAAACTAAAAAACAGAAAAGCCCCGGGCATGGCCGAAATTAAGAACGAAATGATCAAATATGGAGGTGATAAATTACTAGAAGAATTACAGATTTTCTTTAACAAAATACTCACAGCCAAGATTATACCATCCGAATGGAAAGAAAGCATCTTGATACCAATTTTCAAAAAAGGAGAAAGGACGCATTCAAAGAACTATCGAGGTATCAGCTTAATGAGTGCGGCATTAAAATTGTTCACTAAAATTTTAGCAGAAGAAATAATGTTAACCGGAATCTGTGAAGAACAGCAAGGATTCAGAAAGAACAGGTCTACTATAGACGCCATATTTATAATCCGCCAAATTACCGAAAAAGCCATAGAGTTTAATAAGATAGCCTTTAGGTGTTTCATTGATCTTACCCAGGCATTCGATAGGGTACGATTAACTGATGTCATAACCCTACTACAAAAAATGAGAATTCACCCGAATATAATAAAAACTATCGAAGAGTTGAACACCAACAACCACACATAGTGGCAAATAAATTAAGCAATAAAATACCTATGACAACCGGAATCAGACAAGGAGATAGCCTAAGCCCACTCTTATTTAACATCATAATGGATGAAATAATAAACGAAGTAAAGAAAACTGGGAGAGGATATCGATTGGGAGACAAAGAAATAAAAATAATATGCTACGCCGATGATGCAGTAATCATATCAGAAGACGAATATAACTTACAGAGGGACTCCTACATAAGTTCCAACAAACAGCAAGTGTTTAATATGCAAATATCTGTAAAGAGGACAAAATCAGCTCGACCACTAACGTGTCGGAGCTCCTTCTGGATCTCAACGTCGGTCAAGTGATTTCTTAGAGCGATGTTGACAATGAGGCGGTTGTCTCGCTCCGAGGTACACCTTCTTCTTCCTGATCCTGGTCTCCGTGTACAGGTGCCAGTCTCTTGGTAACATCTGTAGACCCTGGAAACAGATGACTGGCTCGGGTGGTGCAGTTGCGCAGCGACTATACATTGGCGGTGCCCTTCTTGCAATAGGGCAATGACTTGTGCCGCTTCTTCCGGGGTGGTATCTAATTCCTGATGACGTAATTATTGAGCAGGTATAGCAAAGATCTTAACGCTTCAAGTTTCGATAAAGGAATGATAGGAAAACGCAGTTGTACGTGTTTCTATAGGGATGAATAGCGCGCAACCAGTACGTTGCTAAGCGAGCAAAAGCGATTCTATTGAGTAAAACCGTTTCAATCAGTAAACTTTCTAGAGATCTAAATGTTTTTGATATTATTGGAAAGAGTAGAAAATCAGCATTCTAATGATACCAAAATTAATACCGCTGTATGAAAATTAAATTTAAGGATCGGTGGTGTTAAACGAAGCAAAATCGTTTGAGTCGATTTTTTTTTGCTTACCAGCACCTTTCTATTTATAAAACACAATATAATTAGCGGAATAAATCACTATTGTTATTATGAACGAAAAATAAAATAAAATCTGTAATTAATGCCTACAACACAAAATATAATAGGATAACACACAAAACTAAACGCAACTTTGAAGTGTCCTTTTGAGGAGATTAAAATGTCTTTTTCGAAAAACTTCTGCTAATATAAGAATTCTAATACAAAAATGTATAAACATATAAATTTGCAGCAAAATTTCTGATTTAGCATTTTATACGATCATAAATGATATAAACATGATTCCAAATAATGTCAAAAAAAGGAAATGGCATCAACTAAAAAGTCAGTTTTTAATTTTAATAGGAAAGGGTTAAAATTCTAAAGTTTATTTTTGGTTTGTCAATTTATTCAGTTAACTATATTTAATACCAATTTGTAGAATTAAACTGTCTCCTAAAACATCAAAAACTTTTGTATATCTTAAACTAAAATATATGTATTCTGTGTCCTCAAAAACGCGTTGTGTTGCCTTTCACCTAACCTCTATTTTTTTTCATGACCAAATTACGTAACAACCTATCAGATGTTACATAGATTTTGCAACGCTTATTTTCAACATACCTTTATCGTTACTGTTATTAAAAACATGTGAAATATAAACGCGAAGAAATTGGACATAAAAAAGATTTTGCAACTCATAAAATAAGCACTTCCTTCTTGAGTGTCTTCATATTAACGAGGGGGAAAAGTGAATACAACTTTTTTAACTTTTTTTTTCTAGTTTTATCGACTTGCCGAATTAAAGCTATCAAGTAAAACTGTAGGTGGCCTTTAACCCTCTACAGGTAGTTTTTATTTAGGTATTTATCTTCATACAATATACGGGTGCGGCCGGTTAGATCATCGTAGGCGTTCAGGTTTGTTCAGGTTCAGGTTTGACAGTCCTAAGTCTGTAGAAAGTGTGAAGGAAAAAAAGAATTTTTCTCTATCGATTTTTTTTAAGAAATAATTAATATTTACCCTTAATATAGATTTCCATAACAGATAAAGAGGTTTAGTGAATCAATGAAAGGGGAATTGTTAATGACACCGATGTGTAGGTTAAAGGGCCAGTCAACAAAATGGGAATTTCTCTCAAAGTCGACAAAACGGGAATCGACAAAACGGTACTAAATCTAAAAATCAGATGAAATTATTAAAATTGTATTTTTCTTTTAGACACGCTATTTGGATTTTTTCAAATTAATTATGCTCCTAATTATATACACCATTTTTTAATTTTATTAAAATAAAATTTTAAGTTAGTCGTAGGGTCATTTTGACTTTTTACGTGTAATAGCATTTTTTATGTACTAAAAGCATCCCTATAAAAATCAAAAAAAAAAACAGAAAAAATTGCATTGAAATTCATCTAATAATTTCAGAGAAAATCGCGGACCCCCAATCAGAGTGAAATTAATTTTTTGTAAGGTAGGTAAGTAGTTTTTTTGTTATTTTCGAGATTTATTTTCTTTTTTTCGCTTTAAACATGAGTCGAAGATGTGTTAAGAAGGCCCAAATGGATTGAATCATAATTTAAGACGCTGTATAATCTTTCCTAAAAAAAAATAAAAGGATATTTTTGCATACGTTTATGAAATTACAGTGAATTAAGAACTTTTAAAAGAAGATCTACATTTCTACCATTTAGGAAGACAAAAATTATTCAGTTGACACAATAGAAAAAAATACCTACAATTTTATAGAGAGAGTAGAAACGGCATGGACAAAACTAAAAACTAATATGCTAGAAGCAGCCGAAGAAGCATTTGGAAGAAGAACTATAAAGAAAGGGGGA
Source organism: Pachyrhynchus sulphureomaculatus (assembly GCA_019049505.1). NCBI lineage: Eukaryota > Metazoa > Arthropoda > Insecta > Coleoptera > Curculionidae > Pachyrhynchus > Pachyrhynchus sulphureomaculatus. The sequence goes on from CM032449.1 coordinate 44,275,308, forward strand.
AAACCAAACACAAAGCCTTGGTTCAAACAAGAAGTTAAGACATTAGCTGAAGAAAAAAGAAAATTGTACCTACAATACAGATCCAATGCTATAACATACAATGATTATAAAAATGTAAGAAACAGGATCAACGAGAATATCCAGAGAATCAAAAGAGAGCATTGGGAGAAATTTTCGAACGATATGGAATATGATCTGTACGGAGGACAAAAAAAAATATGGAATCTACTGAGAAATAGAAAAAAAACAATAAATGAGTATATACAAAATACAAAAATTACGGTGGAAGAATGGGAAAGATATTTCGAAAAACTCTATAGTCAATCAGAAACCAATTCATTAACACAGGGAAAAACAGCATGAAGATGAAAATGTTGCCCAACCAAATAGGACTATTTCCTTGAATCAAATACAGCACATGGCAGCCAAACTAAAAAACAGAAAAGCCCGGGCATGGCCGAAATTAAGAACGAAATGATCAAATATGGAGGTGATAAATTACTAGAAGAATTACAGATTTTCTTTAACAAAATACTCACAGCCAAGATTATACCATCCGAATGGAAAGAAAGCATCTTGATACCAATTTTCAAAAAAGGAGAAAGGACGCATTCAAAGAACTATCGAGGTATCAGCTTTAATGAGTGCGGCATTAAAATTGTTCACTAAAATTTTAGCAGAAGAAATAATGTTAACCGGAATCTGTGAAGAACAGCAAGGATTCAGAAAGAACAGGTCTACTATAGACGCCATATTTATAATCCGCCAAATTACCGAAAAAGCCATAGAGTTTAATAAGATAGCCTTTATGTGTTTCATTGATCTTACCCAGGCATTCGATAGGGTACGATTAACTGATGTCATAACCCTACTACAAAAAATGATAATTCACCCGAATATAATAAAAACTATCGAAGAGTTGAACACCAACAACCACACATAGTGGCAAATAAATTAAGCAATAAAATACCTATGACAACCGGAAATCAGACAAGGAGATAGCCTAAGCCCACTCTTATTTAACATCATAATGGATGAAATAATAAACGAAGTAAAGAAAACTGGGAGAGGATATTGATTGGGAGACAAAGAAATAAAAATAATATGCTACGCCGATGATGCAGTAATCATATCAGAAGACGAATATAACTTACAGAGACTCCTACATAAGTTCCAACAAACAGCAAGTGTTTAATATGCAAATATCTGTAAAGAGGACAAAAATCCTTTACAATATCTAAAGAACCGAAAAGATGCAAACTTGCGATTTATGATCAGAGTGTAGAACAAGTGATGTCCTTCAGATATCTAGGGGCAAACATAACAAGTATCAGGGACCTTAAGGAGGAAGTAAAAACTCAAACAACAAAGGCATCATTAATATCAGGATACTTAAGAGATATAATTTGGAGAAACAAATATATGAGCACCAGGAGCAAAGTAAGAATATACAAAACATGCGTAAGACCGATCATGACGTACGCGATAGAAACCAGAGCGGAGAACACAATAACAAAACGACTCCTACGAACAACAGA
>CM032449.1:44279445-44284445 GCA_019049505.1 Pachyrhynchus sulphureomaculatus
TCTGACCACGTTTTCATCTTTTCCTGTTGTAATTGGGTGTGACTGTGTGTGTCTGCTAAGTGGTCTGCCCGGGCTAAGTCGAGAGGTGTGTAGTTTTTGTCTGCTTTCACTGTCGCTGTGTGGAGGCTGGTTTGCTTGCTGTGAAAGAATTTCCTAAGTGTTTGTATTTGTTTTGTGTGTAATGATCTGATGTCTATAATTCCTCTTCCTCCCGCCTTCCTCTCGATGGTAAGTCTTTCTTTGCATGCGTTGGGGTGTAATTTCCTGTATTTGGTGAATTGAGATCGTATAAGGATGTGAATATTTTCTATGTCTGTTTGTGACCATTTGATGATACCAAATGAATATGTGAGTATAGGTATAGCGAACGTGTTGATGGCTTTAGTGAGATTCTTAGAGTTGAGTTTTGTTTGCAAAAGTTTCGTCAGTCTGTTTTTGAATTCGGTTCTGAGCTCTGTTTTGATGTGAGTGTGGTTGAGTTTGGTGCTTTGTTGGAAGCCTAGATATTTGTATGTTTCTTTGTCGAACATGTTATCGAGTGTTTCATTGTTGATGGTTTATCATTATTATTATTATTATTATAATTATTATGAAGAAGTGCCAATAATAAAAATTGTAGGTGACTCACATGATGTGTGAAAATTAATCTAACAAGAATGACCATAAGAAACAGTTGTCACAACAAAGACCAACATTGAAATAAAACAACCAATATTCACTACATATTAATTTAAAAAATCTGGCATTTACAGCAGGGATGCCATTAGAAACCTTGGATGCTGAAAATCAAAATTAATTAACCACCCGCCATCTGAAAAGAGAAATGACAAGTTTGACAAGGCGCTGACAGAGAGCAAACAACTGACAGAAGTAAGGGATCACTCAAAATAAAATAAAAGGGAAGGAAGGCTGAATAATCAGGATATCTTAGGATTTTGTTAGATACGGCAACTTTTGCTTTCTCTCTCTCTTTATTTTACATATATATATATATATATATATATATATATATATATATATATATATATATATATATATATATATATATATATATATACAGTAATACCCCGCTTTACGCGAGGGATACGTTCCGAAAAAAATCGCGTTAACTGAAATTCGCGTATATCGAGGTTTATGATTAAACATAGTCAAAATTTAATACAAAAAAATACAAATCATTTTAATCAATCACTTTAATTCTAAGAACACTTTATGCAATACATACTCTTATTTTTTACGGAAAAATACATCTATTGTCTTTTGGGTAACGTTTTGTTTACGTTCTTGTAAAATACGTTCATAACACCCAACACTGTTTTTAATTGTTTGACACATGGTCAAGACACGGTCATCATTATTGTCTATACTCTGCAATATGTCCAAACCTGAATAAATTTTTGAGAGTGCATTTTGTATTTCCCCTGAAGATAAAACTTTCTCTTCTACTTGTTCTTCCTCATCGTAGATAGGATTATTCTGTAACTCGATCAGATCTTCATTGCTAATAGGATCGTCGTGCGTTGCTACAAGTTCTACGAGATCTTCTACCGTGACATCTTCAAGTTCAGACCCCTCAATCATTGCAGCAATGTCTTCAAGCACTTGTCTCTGCATCTGGACAATTCTTCTAGGTGCTTCCACTACATCTGGCCAAAGATTACGCCACACCCCATTCATACAACTCATTTTAACTTCCTTCCAAGCCTCTTCTATGTTGTGAATAGACTTCATAATGTTGTATGACTTCCACCACTCTCGCATAGACTGTCTTCCTTCCCCGTCAGTTTCATGAATTAGTTGGCTAAAAGTGCGGCGATGGTAATAAGCTTTGAAGTTTGCTATTGCTCCCTGGTCCATAGGTTGTAATATTGACGTAGTGTTTGGTGGAAGGAACTTTACGTACACTTTTAAGTCTCTGGGCGTATCAAGTGAGGTTGGATGTCCTGGGGCATTGTCTAAGAGTAATATAACTTTAGGTTCAAGCCCATTTCTGTCACAGTATGATTTGACTGATGGGCAAAAACTATTAGAATACCATTCTTGAAAAATTTCCCGTGTAACCCACGCCTTTCTGTTTGATCGCCACACAACTGGTAGACTTGTCTTGTCTGTGCCTCGCATTGCACGGGGTGTTTCTGAATGGTACACTAGTAAAGGTTTCAGTTTGAAATCACCAGTGGCATTACCACCCAGCAGAAGTGTTAGTCGATCTTTCGCAGCTTTGAAACCACTGGCTTGACGTTCTTCCTTAGAAATGAATGTTCGAGATGGCATTTTTTTCCAGTAAAGTGCGGTCTCATCAACATTGAAGATGAGACAAGCAGGAATTTTCTCTCGTCTAACGAAGTCTTGAAACTTGTCTGGAAACTCAGCTGCAGCTTGAATGTCCGCGCTGGCCGCCTCGCCTGTTATGTGGATATTGTGAAGATTAGAACGCTGCTTGAACCGATGGAACCAGCCTCTGCTGGCAGCAAAAGTCGGAGTGGCACTCCCTTCTCCTTCTTTTGTTTTCAGCATCTCATACAAAGATTTTGCTTTTGTGCATATGAGATCTTGACTTAGTGGTGTGTTCTTCTTATTCAAATCTTCGATCCAGACTGACAGTAATTTCTCCATTCTTTCTAAGATAGATGATCTCGAACGAGAAAGTTTTGTTGCACTTATAGGTGTTGAACCTTCGCTGGAGATTTTAATTTTTTCCCGATTTTTATAAATCGTTCTCACAGTCGATTCTGAGAGTCCAAAATCTCTCCCAACAATTGTTGCTTTGCCTCCATTTTCCATTCTTCTTAACACTTTCATCTTCAATTCCAAAGTGACGCTTTTACGCTCTTTTTTCTTTACAGGCGGCATTTTTAACGTAGGGTTAAATTATGTATGTATGTATCTCCAATAAATATTAAAACAAAACTGCCAGCCGACCGAACTAACATTACGGAACAAATGAACACACGAAACGAACGAGGAAATCCCCATAGAACAAAGTCGAAGGACAGGGAATTCCCAATTCTTCAAAGAGAATATTCAGAGAAAGCGGGGATCCCCCCGCGACCATAGAGAAGTTAATGACTACATGAGCGCGAAATTTGAAATTCGCGTTATAGTGAAACCGCGCATAACGGGGTCGCGCTAAGCGGGGTATTACTGTATATATATATATATATATATATATATATATATGGCATTGGTGAAGCAACTAAAGGCAAATCGAAAGATCCGCACTTCAGGAGTTCCCAAAGTGTTCTTTGTATTTGCTAGACCATCCCAAGAGGCATTTCGCGCGAGCTCCTGAAGTGCAGATTTTTCGATTCGTCTTTAGTTGCTTCACCAATGCCATCTATACCTTCGAGCGGGAAGCTCGAGATGGTGCGCTTCTGCAAATAAGTGTCAGCCGTGTCTGACCGCTTTGTTTGAAAAGACTTTAAATAAGTCACCAACAGAGTGCAGTATAAGCATCTATTTTGTCAAGGTTTTCCGTTAGTACCTGGATAAGGACTGAAATTGTGTTCTTTGTATTTGCTGAACCTAGCCCAACTGATGAACCGTGATACAGCGAAACGCGTCTTGGGATGGTCTGGCAAATACAAAGAACACTTTGGGTACTCCTGAAGTGCAGATCTTTCGACTCGTCTTTAGTTGCTTCACCAATGCCATCTATGCCTTCGAGCGGGAAGCTCGAGAGATGAGCTTCTGCAATTAAGTGCCAGTAGTGGTCTGGCCACTTTGTTTTAGAATACTTTAAATAAGTTACCGACAGAGTGCAGTATAAGCATCTATTTTGTCATGGTTTTCCGTTAATAGCCGGATAAGGACTGAAATTATATTCTTTGTATTTGCTGAACCTAGCCCAACTGATGAGCCGTGATACGGTGAAACGCGTCTTGGGATGGTCTGGCAGATACAAAGAACACTTTGAGAACTCTTGAAGTGTGGATCTTCCGATTCGCCTTTAGTTGCTTTACCAATGCCATCAATGCCTTCGAACGGGAAGCTCGAGAAGGTGAGCTTCTGCAATTAAGTGCCAACCATGGTCTGGCCGCTTTGTTTGTGAAGACTTTCAATAAGTCACCGTTTACAAAGGTTTAACTCTGCCTGCGTCGAACATCTGCTGCTACTTTTATGATTCTAAGAAAGATAAAAACCGATAAAAGGAGAGCTTACTATAATGGATATAATATCTTTTCAGTTTGAAGCAAAACTGTAGCTCCAAAGCAAACGGTAAGCTGGCCTGCTCAGTTCGAAAATATCGCTCACAGGGCTAACATCACTCAGTAAACGTCTCGGCTAATATTATGCAAAATAGATAAAAAAATACGGGGAATTTAGTTCGAAGCGAGTGAGCAGACCACGTAAAATTTTCAAATGAAAGTAATTCTAATTTTACCAGTACACCTGCAGAAAAAATTTGTAAAAACTTCTAATTTGAGTCCAAACACTGATCCGACTCTTAGTTATTGTATAGTACAATTTTTAGTTTTTACAACTTTACAACAAAGTTGAAGAGCAAGGTTTGTAATGGAGACGTGAAATTTTTCAAACGAGACGAAAGAGGCTGTAAGCTTTGTGTTGTGTGTGAAGGCGGCGATACACTCATTGACTCTAGCTCCAAAACTGGGAAATCATATGCAATTAACAGACGTTTTATTTTTGTAATGAGATTACTCGGCTCTGGAATCGCTAGAGTGAATAATTTTTGCGGCCTGTTGGATTTAGGAATGGGCTTTTATGAAACAACTTATAAAGTCACCAAAAATATTAAAATCGCAGTTGAGGCTGTATTCAGAGTCAGTGAATAAAGCCGTCAATGAAGAGAAAGATAAAAACAAATCACCTGTTAATAAAGAAAATGAATTATCGGTATCAGGTGACGGATCATGGGCAAAACGTGGCTTTACGTCTCTTTTGGGCATCGTGTCTCTTATTGATAAATAAACTAATAAGATTTTAGACGTTACTGTAAGATCAAGTTTTTTTCACGCTTGTCGTAAATGAAAAGGAAA
>CM032449.1:44289445-44431945 GCA_019049505.1 Pachyrhynchus sulphureomaculatus
AAAATACCAATTAAATTGACTAAGCAAGATAAAATAGAAATAGGTTTCATCGTGGGTGATAACTACAAAGCTCAAAGAGAAGCTGCCGTCATGTTTAACTAACGACATCCGGAAAAAGTTATAACGCATACAACAGTAGGAAGAATTCTTACCAACTTTAAAAATACTGGATGTGTGGAGAATAATTTTAAACGTCAACATGAACATTGAGTTACTAATGAGGATGCTGAGTGTGCAGTTATGCAGAGTGTGGTTGAAACGCCTAGAAGTTCAATTGCCAAAATATCGCACAATGTAGATTTATCTTATAATTCAGTTCAAAGAGTGCTTAAGAAAAAAATAGGTTTAAACCTTATAAACCAGAGTTTGTCCACACTCTCGAAGAATAAGATTATGATAGGCGCATGTATTTTTCTTTCTGGCTGCAAAGTAAAATTGAAGAAGACCCGTCATTTACGAAGTACGTTTTGTCCAGTAATGAATGTACTTTTAATTCTAACGGTGTTGTCACAAAATTGTAGATAGTGGGCGGGGATAGTTCCAGTTACAATAGATACAAGAAATCAATATTCCTTTAAAACTAACGTTTGGTGCGGTATTTTTATTAACATAATTATTGGCCCGTTTTTATTGTTAGAGAAAATCTTACAGCAGCGAGGTACTTACAATTTCTAAACAACGAACTTTCCAATGAACTGATTTTAGTTTGGAGGAAAGAATGAAAATGTACTTCCAACAAGATGGCGCTGGCTGTGTATTACGCTTTGGCTTTCAACCATCTCTGTAACAATATTATGTCCTGGGGTCTTGCTGGTGAAAAATGTAAGCGTGTTTTTGTGATCCAGAAGAAAATAATTCGTCTAACTTTAAATTTTGGCTTTCATGAAAACTATAGAGATATATTCATAAATAACCGAATCCTAACCTTATCGTGTACATATTACGTTGTTTAACTTTTGTAGACAAAAATAGACATTTTTTTGAGGTGCTGGGATCTACAAATACGTAGAACACAAGGGGTAACAGTTTACTGGTTACACCCAGTCATAAATCAACTTTTTTTGAAAACTCCCCTCTACAGTTGCATCAGCCTTTACAACGGATTGCCTACAAGACTGTGAGATTTGTTTCTCTTTTACTGGGCAATGCCTTTTACTAAGTAAGTAATTTCTACAAGAGCTGATGTTAGAGAAAGGGAGTGTGAAGTTTTGTGAAATTTTTATTTATATATCTGTTTATTATTTTTGTTTTTAAATTAGTATTTGACAAGCCTGGAACATCAGCAGTAGTCTGATTGAATTGCTTGCGTTTGTTTGTTTAATTTAACTTTGCCTTTGGTACGTTACTTTATATATATATATATATATATATATATATATATATATATATATATATATATATATATATATATATATATATATATATTTATGTATGTATTTCTGTGCACGTATGGTATACATTATCTTATTTTATTTAATTTATCTGACAAGACGAACCTATGTACACTCTGTTGTATTTTGACGCTAATATATGGATTATTACATTGTTATTGTTCTTCTTTCTCACATTTGGTCAATGTGGTTCGATGTTTGGCTGACAGGCCTAAGCCAAGTCAGCACAAACGCTATTACCATTGTGTATTAAGGAATGACCTGACAATGTCACATGTTTTCAAAATCACTGACTTCTGAATGTTTTCGTGCATGTTTGTGTTGACTCCTATTTGTACTAAGCGTGGTGTGAATGTTGTTGATGGCCTGTAGCTGATATGACTAGGGGAACAATTGCTGGCAGTGTAGTAACAGCGCATCACTGTTCTGTTCATTTCATCTGTCCACTTTAACCACTGTCTTGGTTTGCCAGCCTTGGTAGTTGCATGTTGTTCTTGCAAAACATACTTGGCTTGGTTTGGCTTTGGTGGTTGTGTTTGTACCCCATCTGTGTCGGTTTTATTTGGGATTGATTTCGATGGGTCCAGGCGACGAGTAATTTTTTTCTTAGTGATTTCATTGTCAGGTTTTGTGATTTTATTATAGCAACGCATAACGTGTTCCATGATTTCTGTGGTGCAACTCATGCGTTGCTTTGAATTTTCCGACTTATATTACTTACTTATTACTATTATTATTATCTCGATATAAAAAAAATTCTTGAAGCGAGTTGTTCGAGGTGCAAGAAATGTGCCTCTCGTATATTTCGAAATTAGCAACTTTAGGGCCTTTTAGCCATTGTGATACGTTTGTCACGAGACTACGAATTCACTTCAAGTGTTTTCTTATTTAAATAATTCTTGACTCGTCAGTAATAACAAATTTACAATATAAAATATTTTTCTTATTATTTTAAAAATTTTCATTAGCTAACATTTAATTTCACTTGCTTCCAGTTTTACCAACTCTACTGATTTATCCTAAATTTCCTGGGCTGGTTATTTTTAAAGGCGGAGGCACTCTCATTCCCTCAAAAAATGATTCACCTCTAATTTTATCCACTCCATTCCACTTAGCCAAGTGTAACAAAGTTGAGCACGGTCGTCAGAAGTCTAAAGTTTAATAAATCTTTAAATGGACTTATATAGCAATAAACAAATGGACAATGTAAGGATTGGACTATAAAACATGCACAATTGATTTATAGAGTATGTAATACCACAATCGTTTATATATACAGGGTGCCCCATATGTATGGAATGATTTCCACAGCATTTATTAATCAGTATATCAAAAAAATGTTTAAATAAAAGTTATAGGGTGTTACACGGCGCATATGTTGACAACAAAATGTTTTGTCAGTTCGAAGAAATTACGCAATCTTGATTTTTTTTAAAATGGAAAGCTCTGTATATTATTTTATTTTTGAGTCTTACTAAAAATTCCAGAGATTATTTGTTTAACATAGTCTAAATTGAACTGTTTTGGAATTACTGTCATTTGAAATTTAAAAGAAAAAAAAAAGACAAAAAAACTATTAATAAATTCTCTAGGTTTATTATTAAGGTAACAATTGCTTAAAATGTCTACCATTAACAGCGAGGCAATGACCCAATCTGCAATAAACAGCCTGAATAGAGTTTTGCAGAAAATCCGGGGTGATCTGTACTACTTCATATTGAACTCTTTGTTGTAAATCTTCTACAGTTTCAGATCGACTTTGGTAAACTTTGATTTTTAAATAACCCCATAAAAAAAATAGAATGGCGTAAGGTCGGGACTCCTTGCAGGCCATTCTACAGCACCTCTTCTGCCTATCCACCAATTAGGAAAATTCGCATCCAAATTCCTACGAACATTGATTTCATAGTGAGGAGGTGCTGCGTCCTATTGATACCACAGATTCCTGTTAGGGGTATCCAAATTACTTTCATCGGGAAAAAGACCTGCACAAGTTGGAATAACTTACTCTTGGAGTAACTGTAAATACCGCTGTTCTGTAATATTTCCATCGGTGAAAAAGGGATCAATGATATGACGTCTACAAATCCCTGTCCACACGTTTATCTTTGTGGACTTTGAGAATGACTGTCGATTATCCAGTGGGGATTCTCAGTACACCAGTACCGGCAGTTATGCCTGTTAACTCTTCCGTTAAGTCAAAATGTGGCCTCGTTAGAAAAAACAATATTTTGAATTAGGTTAGGATCTATATTGATTCGTTCCATCATGACTTCGTAAAATTCAACGCGTCTATAGTAGTCATTTTCAAATAATTCTTGAAATAGAATTTGGTTTGGGTTTGTATGGATGCAATTTTTCTTCATTCAGTATACGACTTAAGGTACCTTTACTTATATTGTGGTCTAGGCAAAGCTGACGAGTGGCTGTGAGGATTTTCTGTAACTTCCAATAAAACAACTAACTTTTTATCATCGCTTGTTTTAACTTTTGGAAGTCCCGATCCTTAACATGACCTGATTGTCTAAATGGTTTTAATGCTTTGCTAACTACGGATTGGGTAATAGGTTCTCGATTCGGATATTTTGCGTTAAAAAGATCACACACCTGTTGTGTTCTCCTACGGTCTCCGTAACCAACCATCATTAACCAAGTGAATCTTTCAGTTTCTGTTAAATGTACCATTATGATATTACGCTTAAATTGCAGTTTCACAAAATACAGCAATAAACGTTTTCGTCAATAAATTACTTTTTGGCGCGTTAAGTCGTTACCTGGCTTAAAAAAAAATTATGAATTTGATCTCCTTAATTTCAAATATCAATAATTCCAAAACCGTCCAATTTAGACATATGGCATGTTAGACGAATAATATCTGAAATTTTTAGTAAGGCTCAGAAATAAAATAACATACAGGGCATTCCATTTAAAAAAATTTAAGAAAGCCTAATTTCTTCAAACTGACAGCTCAAAACATTTTATTCTCAACGTCAGCATATGCGCCGTATAACACCCTATAACTTTCATTTAAACATTTTTTTGATACACTGATTAATAAATGCCGTGGAATCTTTATTCCGTACATATGGGACACCCTGTATATATAATTCAAATTATTTAGGGGAGCATATTATTGCAGTTATTTTTCTGTGTACTTGTGAATTATTTTTCCATGCACTTTTACAGCTACTTTCAGTATTACGTAATTTTCTACATTACATCATCAATCAGGTTTTCTTATGGCGTTCTTCGCCAGTTTCCATTCTCTTCGATTTTTCCAACCTCCGGATCTTAGTTTTTTCTCTGACATTGCCCTCTGAATACCTCCAAACCATGTCACTCTTAATCTCCCTCTTCTCCTTCTTGCGCTTAGTACCCACTTTAGAACCATCTTGGGTATTCGGTGTTTTTCCAATCTTTCCACGTATCCGTACCATGTAAGTTGCCGTTGTTGAATTTCCTCAGTAATCGTGATTTTTTACTTTCATTACATTCCCTATTCTTTCTTTTCTAACTCTATCCATTCTTGACACTACAGTCGCTCTTCGCCAGTAATCCATTTCGAATGTTGCAATCATTTCGTCAGTTGCCAAATTTCACAACCGTATAACACGATGCTCTTAAATACAGCATTCCAAATGAGGTGCTTTCTCTGTGATGTTACGTTCTTTGACCACAAATCAGAGTTTAGGTATCTTATACATAACATACCTTTTGTTAATAAGGCAGTAAAAAAAAGTCAAACTAATGATGAGATAGGCATAGTTTAGATACCGGAACATTATGATTTTATTCTTTCTGGGGTATCACCAGGAGTATTGTTCTGAGTTTTGGACCTCGAGAAACTTGTGCTCTTTTGTTTATAAACAACCAAAGTTTTCAAAACGCGTTTTTTGAGCTTAAAATGTGAATAACTCCAGTTATATCAGTCGGATCGAGACAAACAGAAAACTAAACTCTTCGTAATGAAATTTCCAACAAATCTTCGTTAGTTTTAAATCGCACAAATGTGTCCATAACCTACAAAATTGACAAAAAAACAGGCAAGAATTTGTTTTTTTTTTATTTTACTGTGCAGGTCGACTAAGTGAACCGATCGGTTTGAAACTTTCAGAAAATATTCCTTTTATTATAGCAAAAATACCCTGAAATTTTTTTTAAAAAATATTGTGTCCAGTAGACACAATTGAATTTGTTATTTAAAATTTGAATTGCTCGCAATTTTATGCCATTTAGTCCAAAATGGATCTTTTTTTTTCAAAATTTAAGTCTCGACGTCAGCTTTCCGAGCCATTAAAAAATTTTTTTTTTGGTGTCATTTTAACCGTTTTTTTACATTTGTTTATTAATCAAATAACAACAATTGACATTTTGAAAAAAATTGTTAAAAAAATATCTTAAATAAAGGACTCGCAATTCTCTACCAGATGTGATAAAAAAATTTTCAATTTTTTTTTCACTATGATCGAGAAAACCCATTTGTTTTTATTTGATTAATAAACAAATGCAAATAAAATGGCTAAAATGACTCCACAAAATTTTTTTTTAATGGCATCAGAAAGCTGGCATCAAGACCTAAATTTTGAAAAAAAAAGATCCATTTTAGACCAACTGGCATAAAATGGCGGGCAATTCAAATTTTAAATAACAAATTCAATTGTGCCCACTGTGCTCAATATTTTTGAAGCAAAATTTCAGGGTATTTTTGCTATAACAAAAGGCATATTTTCTGAAAGTTTCAAGCCGAGCGATTCACTTAGTAGGCCTGCACAATAAAGTAAAAAAAAAGTTTTTTGTCAGTTTTTTCAATTTCGTAGGTTATGTACATATTTAAGTGTTTGGTTTTTTTTTTGTCTCGACCCGACATATATAACCGGAGTTATTCGCATTTTAATTTCAAAAAACGCGTTTTGAAAACTTCAATTCAAGAGCACAAGGTCCAAAACTCAGGAAAATACTCCTGGTGATAACCCAGAGAAAATAAAATCATAATATTGCTGTAATATAATATAAAAATAAAATACTTTTATTTTCTCGAAGACACTTTTCATATATGTTTTTTTCAGAGGAAGAGGCAGAAAACGTGCAAATTACATTTTATGGAAAAAAAAATCAGCCAAGGTCAAGTCGGACTTACGCAATTAATGTTCCGTATCGTGATTGCTTTTAAAATAAAAAAAAAATGTTGCGGAGGTATCAAATGAACTGTGACTTCACAGAAAACACCCGAAATGAGATTTCAAAATCACCACCTAGGATTCGAACACACATTTGTTAATAATGGTTAAAAAAAAATTCTACAGCATGACGATCTATATCATTAGGAAAATTGCAAACACATTGTCTGTCAAGATTTTGTCTGTAGTAAAACTATATATATATATATATATATATATATATATATATATATATATATATATATATATATATATATAGTAGAAAGCTGGTTAAAGTCTGAGTTTATAACGGTCCCAAAAAATGCAGGCGCTAAAAAATTCGGAGAATATCGAATATATGTGGGCTCATAAGCCATCTTTTAAAAATAATTCTGATAATAATTCACAGAAGAAAATACAAGTTGCGTGAAGAAATTATGTCAGCTACACAATTCGGTTTTCGTGACGCCATGGGAACCAGAGAGGCCTTGTTTTCTATGCAGGTTTTGATTCAGCGATGTAGAAACGTGAATTGTGACGTATATCTGTGCCTGATCGGCTACCAAAGGGCTTTGATAGAGTCCATCGTCACAAAATGGTCGGAATTCTGAAAGACTTTGGGCTAGATGCCGATTAGTGGCAACCTCTACTGGAAACAGATGGCATTTATTAAGACAGCGTTCAGAACGATTATCGTGGATTAAGGCAGGGTTGTGTCTTGTCTCCACTATTTAATATATGCTCTTCAGAGAGGCATTGGAAGAGACTGATGAAGGAACACTGCTTAATGGGGAACGAGTAAATAATATTGATTATGCTGACGATAAGGCGGTTATGGCTGATAACATAAAGGATCTACAACATCTTATGACAAAAATAAACGAGGTCAGTAATCTATACGGTCTCGAACTTAATATCAGCGAAACAAAGTACATGGTAATCAGCAAGTCTCCGGTTCCTGCTACCTTCAAATTCAAAGAACTCCACAATATTCATATCTCGGTACCATAATAAATGAACAGGGGGATCACTCTCAAGAAATTCGTTGCCGTATCGAAAAAGCTAGAGCAGTGTTCCTCAAAATTACATTACTTTTCAAAAGCTCAACAATAAAATTAAGCACAAAAATAAGATTCCTAAGATGTTAAGTCTTCAGTGTCCTTCTTTACGGTGTTGAATCTTGGACGCTGACTAAAACCGCTTCTAAAAAACTTGAAACATTTAAATTATTTCTATATCCCAGAATTTTGAAAATTTCTTATATTGATCATTAGGGTGACCGCAAAAAATCGATGTCGGAATTTTGTTCGTCTGGACCCCACAAAACGATTCCCCTTTCCAGATATTGAGATAACCGAAATTTGAGCTCGATTAAACGACGTTAACCCGTGCCGCTCATCGCTCAAAGTTTGAAAAAATCCAAATTTTTGGCCAAAAAGCTGACATATGGAGCCATAACTCCAGAACGATAAATAATAGAACACACTTAATATCTCAAAAGAAAGCTAATGTTGTTCTTCAAAATTTATATTCTATACATAATTGTTGTTATTTTAAGTCAAACCGAGTTACAACAGCCTTTAGCCCCAAAAACGTGACCTGGTACCAGTAGGAGCCAGTTTGGGAGTATTCTAAGAATTTTACGGGTTTTTACATAATGTGTCTCGGAATTAACATTTTTTTGTTAAAAAGTATTTTGGAACTCAATTTTCAAACATAAAGAGCCTTTTGTTCAAATTTAATCTTTTATTATATGGGGATTACCTGACTAGTTTACCAAAGAAAGACCCGTTTGACAGGTAAAAAGGAGGGTGAATCTAATTTCTATTTTAGGGATGGTGATTTTACTTCAGCGTACAACCGACCTTTTATTTATTCAGGTTAGTTTCTAAAGTGCCTTTGAGCTGGTTAGATCGAACAATTATCTAGTGAAGATATTTTAACGTTTTTTTTTTTAAATTTTCCAAGTGTGTGTGTTATTGTTTTTATAACTATTATAGTATTATTTTAAAAGACATTTGAAAACATTTTATTGAAATTAAAGTTTGCAATATATTTTGTTTCATTTTCCAAGTTAACTGTTATTTACCTATTGGCCTCTGAAATGGCATCCACATGAGGTGTACAAAGAGGGACCAGGAATAAAATATTTCTTGTGGCCTATCCCATTCACCAGATCACCGGTTGTAAACTACCCTTAAATCGTCAAGTTTTGTGTGCTTTATTTTATAATTTACATACTGTGAAATTAACTGTAAGAGAATCAGCAAAACTTACAATACGAGAAGTGTTCATTTTTTGGGAGAAAGCTCGAATCCCGACTAAAACATGAGCAAGATACAATTACTAAGCTGGAAAAACTTCACGCCGAGTGGAGAACTCTTCAAAAAGTCCGGAAGAAAACATCGAAAACGGCCAAGAACAAATTTAAACAGTTTGTTGAAAAGTTGGATGATCTCTTTGATATTGCTCAACAAGATGCCTTGGCTCTGATGAAATCGGAAGAAGATAAGGCGTTTCTCGTGAAACAGAGGCAGAAGGGCCGCCCAGGTTCCATGACTGGAGTGGATCTCAAGTTGTCTCGAGCTGAAGAAATCAAGGTGCAAAAGGAACTTACAAAAATGAACCGACAAATCCAAGAAGCAACTTTTGATATTGGTGAGTTTTTTTTTTATTATTAGTATTCTAAAAAATAGATAAACAAATAAGTAAATAGTTTCATTATAATTGAAAGAAAATTGTACATGATAGCATGATTTGGCATCTTTATGATTGAGTTTCTATTTTTTAAATAATACCTTTTGATAATTAGAAGTAGGTAATTTAGTACCTATGTATTATTACTATTCTGCTAAAACGACAAGTTTTTATAGTATTTTTTTTTCTCTTTCTTTTGTTGCTTCTTAGAGACGGATGATGAAGACAAGTTCGAAGAAGGAGAAAAAGACACTGAAGAGGACAGCATCTACCAGGAACTTGAGAGCTTGGAGGAAATGGACATCCCTGAAGAAGCTGCAGAAGATCCAGGACCATCTGAGGCCAATAGGTAAATAACAGTTAACTTGGAAAATGAAACAAAATATATTGCAAACTTTAATTTCAATAAAATGTTTTCAAATGTCTTTTAAAATAATACTATAATAGTTATAAAAACAATAACACACACACTTGGAAAATTTAAAAAAAAAAACGTTAAAATATCTTCACTAGATAATTGTTCGATCTAACCAGCTCAAAGGCACTTTAGAAACTAACCTGAATAAATAAAAGGTCGGTTGTACGCTGAAGTAAAATCACCATCCCTAAAATAGAAATTAGATTCACCCTCCTTTTTACCTGTCAAACGGGTCTTTCTTTGGTAAACTAGTCAGGTAATCCCCATATAATAAAAGATTAAATTTGAACAAAAAGCTCTTTATGTTTGAAAATTGAGTTCCAAAATACTTTTTAACAAAAAAAATGTTAATTCCGAGACACATTATGTAAAAACCCGTAAAATTCTTAGAATACTCCCAAACTGGCTCCTACTGGTACCAGGTCACGTTTTTGGGGCTAAAGGCTGTTGTAACTCGGTTTGACTTAAAATAACAACAATTATGTATAGAATATAAATTTTGAAGAACAACATTAGCTTTCTTTTGAGATATTAAGCGTGTTTTTATTATTTACCGTTCTGGAGTTATGGCTCCATATGTCAGCTTTTTGGCCAAAACTTTGGATTTTTTCAAACTTTGAGCGACGAGCGGCACGGGTTAACGTCGTTTAATCAAGCTCAAATTTCGGCTATCTCAATATCTGGAAAGGGGAATCGTTTTGTGGGGTCCAGACGAACAAGATTCCGACATTTTTTTTTCCCCCTCTATGAGATCCGGTCACTCTACTGATCATATTATCAACCAGGATATCTTATGTCGCATGAACAAGAGACTGGAAATTATGGCAACTGTTAAAGTGGAAAAATTGCATATTTAGAACGCATAATGAGAAATTCTCACAGATGTGGATTACTACAACAAATACTCCAAGGAAAAGAGGACCAGGACGCATACGCATCTCCTGGCTAAACAATCTGCGAAACTGGTTCTCAACAAATACTACCGGTCTTTTCAAAGTAGCAGTGGATAAAGCAATAATAGCCAGAATGATTGCCAACATTCGAACCGAATAGGCACTTTAAGAAGAATAAGTAATTCATAATAATAAAAAAAAAGATATTCTAGCCACAAATGGTAAAATCCAAAAATTATTTTATCAAGTACATTTTTCATTACTATAGGCTAATTTGACTAGATTAGTTCATCCTTGTAACAGTATTCGGAGGAGTGTTTGAAATAGACTACTTTAGCCAATCAACCAAATTATTAGTGCTTATTTTAATATAAATAACTTAATTTATAGCTACTATATGAGTTAGTTACTATATATTTGGTACTACTATGTACGTTGATAACTAGTTAGTCTAAACCACTTCCCACTGTCAAGATCAGCTGCGAAGATATGACTGGCAAAACTATGAATTTAGTAAAATCGAATATCGATCGGTGAAAAAGCACCTTTTTAAAAGGACTGTCCGCTCATGAAATTTATGACAACATGCTTAATGCTTTGAAGGAACAATGTCCTTCCTATCCCACTACCAAAAACTGGGTTGTGAGAAAGAAGTGACATCAGTGATGAAACAACAGCCTAAAAGATGTTTCGTGTCTACTCGAGAAAATCTTGAGGCTGTGCATGAAATGATTTTAAAAAATCGACGAATTGGGCCGAAACACAAAGGTTTATTTACATTGTCCATTTTGATTTGAAAATGAAAAAATTATCAATTAAATGGATCCCCAATGGTATGAACGCCGACCAAAAACAACTCTAGTGTTACATCCTCGCAGATTTGTAGTCATTTTAAACTTTTTAGATTGTATTGTAACTATGGATGAACCCTAGGTCCACCAGTATGATCCAGGGGTAAAGGAAGAGTCGGAAAAACATGTTGGCTCACCTGGCTCCAAGAAGTTTCGCTTACAAAAATTATTAGGAAAAGTTTTAACCTCTGCTTTTTGGGACAAGAATGTGATACTTCTTAGAGATTACTGGGAATATCGCTAAACAGTGACTGAAAAATATTCTTTATTATTACTTTGCCAAAAAATTATGGAAATATGTATAGGAAAAGTGTCTAAAGGGGTGCTGTTTCGTAAAACTTTACGTCTGCTCACAAACTGCTGTTATTTTTTGCAGAAAAAAGTAACGAATAGGCTTTAAACTAATTGATCATACCCCATATTCTCCCGATTTAACTCCCTCCGACTATTAGCTATTCTCAAAACTGAAAAAACATTTGAAAGGACACAAATTTGATTCAGACGAAGATGTAGCAAATGTTTTCAAAGACTGGTGTGCAAATCAAGACAATGATTTTTTTTGAAAGGTCCAAAACAGAGGTTCCCAACCTTTTCTGGACCACCCCCCCTTACAAGAAAAAATATTCCAGAGCCCCCTTTTCCATAATATTAAAATATTATTGCATATTATCTATACCTATTTTATCTGTCTATCTATCTATTAAGAATCACAAAGTAGAGATTAATTAAAACGGCCATCAAATGTAGTTAAAAATTTAAAAACAAATACAAAATCAATAAGAAATAAAAAAATTAATGAGATGGTTGAGGCTGGTGGAGTTTTATCAATTTGTCCAATTTCGTTAACATCAGTAGCAAATTGCCACGATCAGCCAAATATATTGAAGGAAAAGTAATTAAAAATTTCTGTACTCTTGTCCACAAACCTGGGTAGAGAGCTGGTATTTATTTTTGAAGCTCTTGCTATCCATTTCTGAATTTTACTTTTAGTTCTTCGTTTGTTGTGAGTTCTACGAGTTACTCTTCTAAATTTGATGATTCTGCTGTATCTGCATTTACGAAAGGATCTAAAATCCAACTCGGTATATTCATGTTTAAAATATCCAGAACGTCCAACTATTGGCAGTAAGTAAATAAATCTTCCTGTTTGCAAAGACTGCTGATAATATGGGAAAGTGGCTGTATTCACCTCTACCTAGATTTCGGTTGAACAGAATTTTTATTATTTTTTTTTTAATTAATTAACGGGCAATGCCCAATTTTAAAACAATACAATAAAATATCTTAAGACAACAATAAAGTAAAAAAGAAAATTTTAGAATAAGAAAGAGGGAAAGAGAAAAAAGAAATAATAATAATAATAAAAACAGAAAAGAAAATAATGACTGTAACAATAAGTAACAAAATGTACATTACACTCCACACAACTGTCTATAAGACACAGATCTTCCAACGAAAAAGTCCAGACTGGCATGCTCATTGGCAAGGCGACATGACCTAGATACAAAATTATTGCATCCGTAGTTGGTCCTGTGGGATGGCACAAAAATAGTGCGCCTCGAACGGGACACTCTGGAAGGTACATGCAGAACAATTTTGTCCAGCAGAAAGGGACAATGGTAGTTACTATGGAGAATATTATAAAGCATTTTGAGATCGATAGCAAATCTGCGATCTTGTAAAGTTTGAATGTGAAGCTCAGATTCTAACTGAGGGTAGGTAAGCTCAGGTCTATTGACCTTAAAGGCAATGTATCTCAGAAATTTGTGCTGCACTCTCTCAATGCATTGAACGTGAGTACCATAGCAAGGACTCCATACACTGGAGGAATACACTAAACGAGCTCTAATCAGTGAACAGTACAGCTGCTTGATTGCAGCTATACTATTAAAGCCCAGTGTAATACGCTTAATAGATCCCAAAAGCTGGAGAGACTTAGAAACGATATTCTGTATATGAGATATAAAAGCTAATTTTGAGTCAGTAATAAGCCTTAGATCTTTGACTTCAGACACTCGTTCAAGAACAGCATCCCCGATCTTGTATGAGTCCGGAACTTACTGAAAACGATAGAATTGCACTTAGTCGCATTTACCTCCATACCATTGTCCTTGCACCAAGATACAAGCTGATTAAGATCTGTCTGAAGTTTGTAACAATTACCTCAATATACAACTTTAAATCATCGGCAAAAAGGAGGACCTCACTATGCGCAAAACGATGAGTCAAGTCGTTAATAAATAAGTTAAACAGAAGAGGACCTAAGTGCGATCCCTGAGGATCTCCATAGAAAACATGTAAACTATCTGATAAGTAGTTATTGAAGCGGACAGTCTGTGTACATCCAGTCAAATAGCAGGGAAGCCAATCCAACATCACTCCTCCAACACCCGCCCTCCTTAACCTGGATAGAAGAAC
The DNA here is from genome assembly GCA_019049505.1 of Pachyrhynchus sulphureomaculatus. Lineage (NCBI taxonomy): Eukaryota > Metazoa > Arthropoda > Insecta > Coleoptera > Curculionidae > Pachyrhynchus > Pachyrhynchus sulphureomaculatus. The sequence goes on from CM032449.1 coordinate 44,303,270, forward strand.
AACACCGTTTACCCTGTCAAACGCCTTGGAAAAGTTAGTATAGATCGAATGCACCTGAGTTCCCCTCGCCAAAGCGCCAGACACAAAGTCGACATATGACAGCACCTTCAGATCCGCACTTTTGCCACCCTGAAACCCAAACTGACGGGTACTAATATTGGGACTGAGTAGTCAAAAACTCAGTTATTATATGTTCGAAAACTTAATATGGTAATTGGTCGATAATTAATTATCTGATCACGGCTGCCTGACTTGTGAATTGGTGTTATGTAACCCAGCTTCCAAAATTCGGGAAAAACCCCAGTAGTTAAAGATTCATTAAAAATATTGAGCAGTGGGCGAGCGAGAACAAAACTGCAGTGCTTAAGTATCGCTGGAGGTAAGCCATCAGGGCCAAGACCCTTATTAATGTCCAAAGAACACGAATGGGAATACACATCAGATAATGAGATGCTATGTTGAAACAAATTGACGTCACAAAAGGAAAAGTCATCAGAACAAGATCTATCACTGTACACCTAGAAGAAGTGAGCAGCAAACATATTAGCTATCTCAAAAACCCGAATCACCAGTAACATCGTTGTAATAAGACACATTTGGAAAGTCACCGCTCTTCCTTTTAGAATTCACAAACCTCCAAGACTGTTTAGGGTTTGGGAGTAGCATAAAAGCAGCTGTAACACTTTTCTTTGTTTTAATTAAATTCAACTCATCACCTTGAAATTGTAAATTGACTTCATTAAATATTTTAAATTTTTGTATGAAAACACGTTTTGGCGCAGTTTTTCGTCTGTTTTCAAGGAAGTCCAGTACTGAATCAAACAGATTGAAAAAACGATTCAGACAAAAACCTTTTGAGAGCCAACGAACTTCTGTGTGCAGCAGCAAGCGATTATAATGTTCATCATTTTCACTAGAAAGTTGGCCAAATAATCTGTCATTCAATAAATTGCTTCTAATCGCACTGACTGTTCTAATAACGTAATAGAGCGACGTATGCATGCGTTAATTCGAATTTTTGCAACCAAATGCTGACGACGAATAACACAATGTACAACAAGTACATTTGGTACTGCGTCTTTCAAATGCCGTATGAAATCCTTATGACGCCCCGTTATTGTTGGAGCACCTTTAGTAGCAGCTGACAAAATATTACGAATAGGAATTTCTTCCTAACTTGTTCATGGTATTAAATATCGATTCTTCCTTTGTATCGGTTTCCAAATTTTTAGCAAATAATAACTCTTGACAAATTGTTTTCTTCTTTTATGAATCGAACTTAGGATAAAAGTAGTGCTTCGTTATTTGGTAGAGTTGATTCGTCGAGTTGAATAGAAAATTTTCAAGTCTAGCCATTTCATCTATTCTTCTTTGCACCGAATTATTACTGATGATATCTGACGGATGGATGGATGTATGTTATGGGGTCAGGGCGAATCAACTGCTGGGTCATTTAGCGCCCCTCTATATGTTCGGTTAGTTATACAATGAAGTTGATCTCATTTAAATAATTTTTAATATTTGCATGATGTGAATCGAATTAATAGCGATAGTTTGGAAGGAATTTGGTGTCTCTGATAGGCTTAAGATGTAGGGTCTCAATTATGTGGGAAACTCTCAAAGGAGAATCGCAATAGAGGCACGTAGAGGTTTGGTCATTTAGTAACAGGTATTTATGGGTACTATAAGTATGTCCTATGGCCAATCTCCGCATAAGAACATTTTCCTTTCTGGTCATGTTTAAGAGGTTAAGGGGAGGATAGACCAAAGGTTTGATGGACCATAGCTTATTATCAGAGGATATTAAGTACCAATCCAATTGGAATAAGAACGAAAAGTATGTTTGAGAAGGGAACTGAAATCTCTGGGGTGATTTTCACCCCATCTTGTGGTACCTCTCCCTATTGCGAGTCTTGCATAAAGGTCGGCCTTGTCGTTACCTCTAATGCCAATGTGAGTGGGGATCCAGTAGAAATAAATTAAACGATTTTTAATTTTGCAGTGTAACATAGATCCAGTATCTGTCGAACATAATTGTACTTTAGTTTTTGAGATTTTATGGAAGTAAGAGCGCTGTGGGAGTCAGAAATGATTAATAAGGGCGTAACGGATCTAAGAGTTAGAGCGTAGCGTATGGCTTCTTTAATTGCTAAGAGCTTAGCGGTAAAAATAGAGGTATAATGTGGAAGTTTTAACATTTTGTTAGTTAGAGAAGAGGTGAAAGAAAAACCTACCCCCTTACTTGTTTTAGAACTATCAGTATAAAGAAGAGTATAGTTAGAATAATGAGTTCCTATTCTTTCCAGAAATATTTTATTTAGTAAGGGGTTTGGAGTGTCCATTTTTCTTAGTGAATGCATGGAAATATCGATAGGGGGACAGTTTGAGAGCCATGGAGGAAAGGAGGAGTATAAAGGATAGTCATATTTAGGGGGAGAAATATTATATAGGGGTAGCAGGGTGGAGATTCTGTTAAGAATAGAATTTTTTAGAAAGGATGAAGATGGACGGTGAGCTGAGAATAGGTTCAGGGAATATCTGGTAAAAGGGCGGTATAACGAATGGGAGTAGAATTTTAAGAGAGAGAGCTGTCTAACAAGGTGCAGTGGGGGGGTAGAAGTAACACATTGAGAACTAGGGATTGGGGAGTTGCGGAAGGCGCCAGCGATTACGCGGAGGGAGGCATTTTGGATGGTTTCAAGCTGCATGTTGGATGGTGTCAAGCTGCAATATTATATATATATATATATATATATATATATATATATATATATATATATATATATATATATCTTTGACTGCCGGTAAGATTAATTCCTCGCCCGTTGTGTGTAGTTTTTTCGCTTTTGCAATTAACAACGAAATATTATATGAGGCTCATAGTCCATCATCTTCTTGTTTAGAGGACGACGCAAAAAGGTTTGATATAGTTGGCTGTTTTCGATATTTCTTTTCCAGTCCTTGAAAATGCAATAAATCGTTGTCCTTTTTATCAGCATACATCTTATTCAAATGTTCCTGTAGCCTAGAAGGCTTCATGACTTCATTTAAAAAAACTTTTTAGCAAAGTAATCATATAGGTAATGATTGGTTTGTAGGAGAGTGCGTAAATCGATATTTCAAATACTTAGTACTGTACTGCCGGCATTTCTTCTTAGACTCAGACATTTTGAAATACAAAATTTGGCACGGTTTAAATAAATTAACTTTTCAACAGATTTATGGTTAGTTATAAAAATAATGGCTATAATGACTTTCACTCACGAATATGAATTATTGGCGAAGCACACAAAAATAAAAAGACATTCCTAGAACTACCCCTGCCGTTTATAGATTTGCTTTCGTGCACGCATCTATTTGTACGCCTTTGCTTATTTGCGATGCCGGTGCACTTGCTCTGTAAACAAGTAATTAAAAGCTCCCATATTTTTGTTGAAACATGCTTGATTACGTAAATCGTGTCTTTGCTTACCAACTTGCAAGGACTTGTCACCGACAGTACTAAGCCGAATTAGATATATGTATACCTAATGCTAATTTAATTTTTTTAATACTTATTTACGCCATAACAATAAGATAATACGTATTCATGAAAACAGTAGGTATTTTCAAAGTATTTTATTATATTACTTTCCTAAATAGGTAGGTACGCTCCGGCCGCCCCCCCCTTAACTCTCCTAACGCCCCCTTTGACTGTCCTAATGCCCCCCATCTCTGGATCCACTACCGCCCCTATGGAAGGCTTCAGCGCCCATTGGTGGTGGTACCGTCCACGTTGGAAACCAATGAGTCTAGAGTTACTTTATTCACTAACTGTATAAAGCAGAAAGAAGATAACGTTGAATGATTTTTGTTTTTAAGATTTGGTTTTTCTTTCCATGCTAGGCTAGAAACTGCTCAATACGCCTTTGTATATATCAAAAATATTACGGTAATATGTAAGATAAATATTTTTTTTATGAAGTCCGCATCTTAAGGAAAACAATAAAATGCCAAAATAATGATTCTTTTTGGTATTGAATTATTGTGCTCAATAGAAAACACAGTCCTGAAGAGTTCATCCCCAATAGATGAAGTTCTCCATATGAAAAGGTTTTTAAAGAGAATGGTTCGAGGAGTGAGTCTGTTAATAAATCTACATATTTGCACCTTGACATCTCTAGGGAATTTTATCAATGTTAGTATTCGAAATCTTTTTAAAATACAACAACAGCGTGGGTACTGAGACAACAAAGTCATTTCAAAATGTCTCGTAGTTAAGTATATTTTAAATTAAATGATTCAAATTAAATTACAAAGTAATTTATGATTGTGATTTTAAAAAATCCTGTGTACAAATAGCTAACACTTAATTTCATTTGGTTCCAGTCCTGTAAACTCTATTGATTTATCCAAAATTTCTTGACAAAACTCTTGATTATTTAGTTGAAAAGGCGGAGGTACTCTCATTCCTTCGTAAAATGATCCACCAGTAATTTTTTTCCACTTTATTCGATTGAGCTAAGTGTAACAATATTTGAGCACCTTCTTCGGGACTCTAAAATTAAATAAATAAGTAAATGAACATATGGAGAAATATATAAATGAAGGCAGGAGGGGCGAAATTCGTGGTAAAATTAACTACAGCTGTAATGTAAAAAGTGGTCTAACAGCATGCATAAATATTTTATAGAGTCCGTAATACCCCCGTTGGTATTTTTTATTTAATATAAAATTATTTAGGAGGGTGTATTAATGTAATTATTTGTCTGTATACATGTTAATTATTTTTCTATGCACATTTAGAAATACTTTCATTATCAAAGTTTCACTCAGCTGCCTACTTAACGTACCTTCTATTAAAAAGATATGCTAAGGGCAAAAATAAAACATCTTTATATGTTATTGATTTCTTACAGAGACAGAGAGGTCAGTCTATAACTCTTGAGAGCGACACCAACCAAATATTACACTGCTTCACCTGTCATACGAACGCAAGTCGATTGGTCAACTCATTCATTGTTTCTCAGCTGGTTAAAGTAGACGTGTTTGAGTATTTTTTAAAAACGAAAAAATCGAATATCGTGCAGTGATAAAATTCTTTGTTTTGGAAAGTTTATCGGCAACTGAAATCCATGCAAAGTTAGTAACAATGTTAAAGGAGTCTGCTGCTTCATTTCCAACTGCTCATAGATGGATTCTAGAGTTTAACCGTGGTCGTACAAGCGTCAATGATGATCCACATTCATGACGTCCAAAAACTGCAGCAACTGAAGAAACTGTTGTGCAAGAACAAGATATAGTAATACAAGACTGTAGATTAATCGTCGATGATTTAGATGAAGCTATAGGTATCTCACATGAATCAGTACATGAGATCTTAACTAATGTTTCAGGTATGAGAAATTTATTCACAAGATGGGTGCCGCATTTGCTAACATCGCACTCGAGGATAATTTTCTAAACAACATTTGGCTCTTTTCATAAAGAGTGAAACTATGGATGAGACTTGAGTTCACCAGTATAATCCTGAACTGCGACAACAAACTGCACAATGGACTGAGCCCAGTTATTCAACATCAGCTCCAAAGTCGTTCAAAAAAATTATGGGGTGCAAAAGGAATTTTGTTAATTGATTACCTTAGCTGGATGGGAAAATTTTGCAGAAGAAAAAATCATCTTTTATGACAATAAATCTGCTCATAGTGATATTTTGGTAACGGCGAAACTGGTTGGATTAAAGTATGAATTGTTGGAACATCCAACCTATTCGCCAGATCTGGCTCCGTCTGACTTCCATCTGTTCCCAACCTCAAAGGATATCTACGTGGGTAGCATTTTTTCAACAAATGATGAGGTGATAGCATCAGTAGATAGGTATTCTGATGGTCTTCCGGAAAACCACTTCAGAGATGGAGTAAATGAATTGGTAATGAGCTTAAAGGAGATTATACTAAAATAAATGTATTTCAACTCATTAATTCATCTTGTTTCATTTCGGCTTTTAAAACTTATTGACCAATCAGTATTTTGTACATGTTTTTACTCAGAGGAATATATGAGGAAATACTGACATTGCAGTTTGTAGAAAACATGTAACAGGAAAGATCAGTTTTTGATTTATTTTCTTTCAATTTTACAATAAGATATTCTTGTCTTGGATTCCTTGTAATAGTTGAAATCTTTCATTAACTATACAAATAACCAAAAAATCGCATGTAAGTAAATCTGGAATGGAGAGAAAACATATAAATCACAAAAATGGCAGAAATTTCCCATATATTAGGCGTCTTACCAAAATTAGGATGCTCAGAGTGGTCACAAGGTATAGTGGGGAAAAAATATTTTCATTGTAATACCGGTGGAATCCCCTTAAAATTGGCCATTTGTCTAAAAAATAAGATTTGCACAGTTTTAGCTCAATTGGATAACGTTAAAGCTGTAAAATTCGATTTTTTGTAAAAAATTCGTGGTGTTTCCCTCATAAAATGAAAACCATTCGTCCTAGAAACCCGACTCTTGTTTAATTTCATAGGAAATGTTGTTGTCTTAAAGTTTTATTCCTACCACTTTTTTGTTAAAACTTTTATATTCATCATCCAAGATCGGACATGATTCGAATCCTCAAATTCGACCTGCGACTTGTTCAGAAAACGAAAGTGAAAAATGGCAACAAAGATACCTAACTTAAATACATTAGACCAGGGGTGCTCAAACGGTCAATCGCGATCGACAAGTCGATCGCGAGTGCTTTTTGAGTCGATCTCGAGAAAAAAATTCCGATATAGAACTATTCACAGATTTTGTTTTAGGTAACTAAAACAAAATGTAATGAATAAACTACTAAAATTTATTCGATCCACAATTAGGCCAGAATAACCCCGTCATAACTTTTTTTATCGTAATAACCCCCTGCTAGCGGCAAAAGGCGGCCTTATCAAAGGAACGCGCGGTACTTGTTAAAGAAAAGCAGCGTTTTTGATTCCCGCCCCGTCAAACACGCCGCCCTAGAAACTTCGGGCGGCGTGTTTGACGGGAACATTCGAGACTTCGTTCGCGCCGATATAAATGTTGCGTCTGCAGGAATAGGAGTCAGTCTGAGTTGTAACTTGAAGGCGATACATCGATACAAAGTTTATTAATAAATAGTCCAAAATGAGTGTTGCGAAGAAAAGTAAAACTTATCATTTTAATAACGATTGGGAGGAAGAATTTTTCTTTTGTATGGTAAAGGATAAGTGCATTTGTCTCATTTGCCGTGAGTCAGTTGCAATACCTAAGGGTGGGGAACTTAGAGAGGCATCATAAAACGGTTCATAAAAACTATGAAAAGGATTTTCCGTCACAGAGTGAATTAAGAAAACGAAAAGTACGTGATTTGATAACTTGTTTGAAAAAAGAACAAACCATGTTCACAAGACCAGCCAAACAATCAAAAGCTGCAACGATCGCGTCATTTAAAATATCTCATATATTGGCGAAATACAAGAAACCATTTGATGATGGATTGGTTGTGAAGGAAGCATTTATTGAAGCGGGTGAGACTTTATTTGGAGATTTTAAAAATAAAACAGAGATTATGTCTGCTATTAGAGAACTTCAGTTATCTCGTCCGACTGTCACAAGGCGTGTTGAAGTCATGAGTCAGGACATGGCAGATAAACTAAAACATGATATCATGGAATGTACATACTTTCTTTACAGTTCGACGAATCCACCGATATGACAGACACTGCCCAGCTGTGTATTTTTATTCGAATGGTATTCATTGACTTGTCGGCTAAGGAAGAATTTTTGACAATGATTCCTCTGAAAGGAAAGACCCGTGGCGAAGATATATATGACGTTTTCTTCAATTTTGTAACAAACTACAAGCTACCAATATATAAACTAGTGTGCATTACAACCGATGGAGCGCCAGCAATGACTGGAAATAAAAACGGTTTTGTGGCATTGTGTCGAGCTAATGATGATTTCCCTTCATTTTTCTCCTTCCATTGCATTATACATCAACAAGTTTTGTGTTCAAAAGTTCTAAACATGGAGGAGATTATGGGCATTGCAATAAAAATTGTGAATTCTATCCGTGCACGTAGCTTGCAACGACGGCTCTTTAAATTGCAGTTGGAAGATAGTGAGTCAGCTGAACACACTGATTTAGTTCTTCACACGGACGTCAGGTGGTTGAGTCGCGGAAAATTCCTAGAAAGGTTTCAAGAATTATTGCCCGAAATAACAGCTTTTCTGGACGAAAGAGGTGATGACACTCAGATGCTGAAAAACGGAAAATGGCTGACTGATTTGGCATTTTTGACAGACATCACAATGCATTTAAACACCATTAATTTGGAGCTTCAAGGTAAAGGAAAAACTATTATTGAGATGATTAGCGCAATAAACGCATTCAAAAGTAAATTGCAACTTATGATAGATCAACTGAAAAGAAAGGATCTGAAAAATTTTCCGTCTTTGAAAGCAAGGATTCCTCAGTTGAATTATGATATTTATGAGGCAGAATTATCAAATATTTTGGGCCAATTCGAAATACGTTTTTATGATTTCAGTAAATTGGCAAATATCGCATCATTTATGAGTTATCCTTTTTCGTGTAAAAACATTGAGGAATTAGCTACTGAAATAGCAAGTCACTTTAACATGGACTCATGTTCTGTTGAAATTGAGTTAGTGCAGATTATATCAGATATACATCTCAAAGCCACAGCATCTGATACAAAATTCTGGTGTTTTATATCTGAAGATAAATATCCGAATCTAAGGCAACTCGCCCTTCAACTGACGGCAATGTTTGGGTCAACTTACTTGTGCGAGTCTGCATTTTCTGAAATGAAGATAATTAAGTCAAAATATCGCAATCGACTAACCGACGAACATATGTCATCATGCTTGCGGTTAGCACTCGGTAATTACGTACCATCTTATGAAAAGTATGCTGAGGACATGCAGTGCCACGCTTAAACATCCAAAGTCACTCTTTAGTTAAGTTTAGACACCAGAACTCGTTTGTTTTGTAAGAACCAATAAACTCGCAATTTTGAATAATTATGAGTTTTTTCATTGACATTTTAGAGCAGACCTACACTTACCTTGACTAAAAAAATGCATATTGTGCAGAAAACTAATATCTATGCCACGATACACCCTACCTAGACGACAATCCTGCATCACACTTACTTGCAGCCTCTCAGAGTCGATCGATCGTAGTCTAACAATATTGAGGTAGATCGCCAGCAGTTCAAGTTTGAGCACCCCTGCATTAGACCATTTTTTGTTTCCGTTGTATTATATACAATTATACAAATATTTTATTGTATAAAATATAATAAGACATAAAATTGTCATTTGTTTTAACTTTATAAATAATTTTACGAATTGGAAGGTAGTGGGTACCTACCTGGTATTTAGTTCTATTCTTTAAAAGGTTTGTTTTTGTTACAAAAAAGCTATTGCTAAGAACTCTTTTATCAGAAAATTCTACCTGGTCTGTCATAAACCACGCCCTTTCTTTTTTGTTCCTTGTCTGGGATGCCCGGGGAAGAGTCAGAGCGTTTTAGTTTACATTTGCCTTTCAAGCAGTGAACATTTCAACAACGTTTGTTCAGTGACTTTTCTGTGGGGTTTACGGGACAATGTCTTCTACAGCATCAACAAGCCATGCTTGTTCGGGTTTCAGTTCGAGTTCAAGGCCACATGTCACATCAAATCAGTGGCAGTAAATTAGCATCTAATTGTCAAGATTTATGTAGTTTATTTTATAATATACGGCAAATGAAACTAAACACCAGAGAAGCTGCAAGACTTACAATGCAGGAAGTTTTATTTTTTTGGGAGAAAGCTAAGATACCAACCAGACAGCTGAAAGATTGTGTTGCAAAATTAGAAAAACTATAAGAAGAGTGGAGGAAACTGCAAAAAAACGATTAAAGATCTAAAAGCATAAAATTAAAGTAGAAGCTTTCAAGTCACAGACATTTGTTTATTTATAATCAATATTTATGTAAAAGCGTGGTTCAACGCCCCCAGCCCCACTCTGACCCCCAACCAAGACCTACAATTGTTAAAATATTTTATGAAATGCAAACAAATTGATAAAGAATTTGCAGATAAAGCATTGTCTAAAATGATAAATCATTTGTGGTATCTCAATTCGGAGCTAGTCGCATTTTCATTTTTTGATGAAAACAAGCATAGCTGCAAAATGTCTAAAATAAAAGTTACGATGATAGGGATGTAAAGGCAAGGCTCAGGATTGTATTTATCGCTGATTTAAATAATTTGCCAATTCTGAGTTCAGCAACGTACTCGTTGCACGCTATATATCCCTATAACGGCAACTGCAGTTTCCTATCATTCCTTTAACAGAACTTGAACCGTCAACATCTCTGCTATATCTGATCACTAATTACGTCAACGGAAAATGAAGACCACCCTGGAAGAAACGGCACAAGTCATGGCCAAAGTGTAGTCGCTGCGCAACTGCACCTGAACCAGTCAGCTGTCTCGAAACTCTACAGAAGCTACCAAGAGACTGGCGCCTTTACACGGAGACCAGGATCAGAAAGAAGAAGGTGTACCTCGGAGCGAGATGACCGCTTTAATGTCAACACAACCCTAAGAAATCATCATTTGTCCGACGCTGAGTTCTAGCAGGAGCTCCGACAAATTCGTGGTCGGGCTGTCAGTCATTGAACAGTCAGATCAAGACCTAAAGAAGCTAACTTTACTCCAAAGAGACCAGCTAACGGACCTAAACTGACAACAGTCCATCGATAAGCGCGGCTCAGATTTACCCGAGATTATGTCGACTGGACCTTAGAGCAATAGCGCTCCCTCGTATTCTCCAATGAGTCCCGAATGTGCCTACATGGGAATGATAGAAGAAGACGAGACCTGGGGAGCGCTATGCTCAGTGCTGCATTACTGAAACGGTCGCCTACGGAAGAGGTTCTGTCATGGCGTGAGGATGCATCTCACTGAATACGAAAACAGATTTAGTGTTCGTGACTGTTGAGACTCGTAGCAGTGGATTAACTGCTCTCCGGTACATCGAAGAGAACCTCCAGGAACACGCCGTTCCTTACGCTGGGTTTGTTGACGATAGCTTTGTGCTAATGCACAACAACGCGAGGCCATATGCTGCTGCATAGGTACGGCAATACCTGGCGGAAGTGGGAATATCTACATTAAACTCGCCTGAGCGGAGTCCTGACTTCAATCCAATCGAGCACATGTGGGATGAGCTCGAAAGAAGGGTGCGAGCCAGAAATCCAGCCCCTGCATCGCTTAGAGACTTAAAGGATTTCAATTGTGGAAGAGTAGGGAAGAATCCCACAGATAGTGGTGCAACACCTCACCCGCTCCATGAAAAACCTACTAGAAGCAGTATTAAGGGCTGAGGGGGAGGGGGTAATACAAAATGTTGATTTTGTTTTTTTCCAATAAATTTAATTGTTAAACTTAAAATTAGTTTAACATTAGTTTTCCGTCCTCTTACCCTTATTTTCAATCCTTGTTCTGCTTATTTCCCCTTTCGATCATTTTAATCAGTAAAAAGTATTATATGGAATTTGGTATCATTAGAAAGAGAATAGAATGGGCTTTCAAATGAGACTAAAATCCATAAAAATATATAAACACACACAAACATTCTAGGATTCGTATTATATGAACCCAAATATTTTGAGTCGATTGTTTTGCTCACCAGAGTATTATGTCTGCGTGTTAAGTTTTTAACACGAATTTTCGTCACATATTTATAGAGGTCTAGATATTAATATATTGATGAGAGATGTTTTTGGGAAGAATGATGTTGTGAAGTAGCATTCTGATATCAATTTTTATGAGTTGGTTTGTCCTAACAACTATTACTATTAATTATTAGTTTTAACTTACTTTTCCATACGTAAACACTATAGCCATAGCTAGTAATGTCAGTATATGTGGATTCGCTTTAAAACTTTTGAGAAATAATGCTGTCTTAGTTCCACTGCAAAGAGCTGCATTAGCTGTTACATTAGTACCTGCAATTTAAAACAAAAACTTAAACAAAATATTTTAGCTCTGTCATAATTGAGTTTTAAAAACTTATACCCAATTTAAAAATCGAGAGAAATTTTCCCCAGATTCAAGAAGGCGGAGGAATTTGTATGTCTCCTGTCCCCATATTGGTGACGTCATGGACTATAAAATAAAGTTATGAAAACTTACTTTTTTCTAATGAACTTAACCATTTTTGATTCATTTCATCATGCATGCAAAGGACAGTCACAGAGTAATATGATAAAGAGGCTTAAAAGCACTAATCTGGGAAAATTCTAGAAGAACGAAAAAATGCAAATTGATATTGGATTCTAGTGATAGAAAATAGTTACTAAATGAAATCAGGAAATGAAATAAAGAAAAAGAAGCAAATAACTATTGACAGGATAAGTAGAAACTGCAGAGTTAAGAAGTTATGACTATTGATATTTGGATTTTAATTAAAAATATTTCATGTAGTTACACATTGCATTGTTCTAATTTCACTTAAATCGCCAACCGTTTTTCAATGTTAAAAGGAATCAAGGTCGCTCGTGAGTCCTGGGTCTCCAATCACACCACCGTTGATAGTGAAGATATTACAAAGAAATCCATCAACCAATATATATATATATATATATATATATATATATATATATATATATATATATATATATATATATATATATATATATATATATATATATATATATATATATTGGAATCGAGTTCTGGAATGCGAAGTGTACACATTGAAATCGAAGGCCCGGCAGTGGTCAACTCGTTCAGCGAGCATTATTACGGTAGTGTTTCGATATATTGAATTATTTAATTGTTTTGGTCGATTGCAAATGAGAGGGACTAGAAATAAAGCAAAGTGTAGTGTTAGAATTAAGATAATAAGGTAAAAAAAAGATCTTAAAAATTTATGAGAATAATTCTGGGAAATTGTATGAAGCTAAAGAACCGTTGAACGACGACCTTGATTGTTTTGTTTACTGTGTACACGGTGATGAGAGGTAAAAACAACAATTTTTTGTCTTTCTCCTCTTCTCTCGAGTTTGAAAATAGGATATACGAGGAGCATACGAGAAGTTTTGATAACGTAAGCTTCAACAGAAATAACAATGGATAACGATGATTATACATTAGGAGACTCGAAAAGAGGAAGAGTCGAGAAAAGGAAAGAGCCAATGGGAATACAAGAGGCGTAAAAAGCTGATAGGAACCTCACAGAAAGAAAAAAATGAAGGAGAAAATAAGATGGATAACTTAACAGAAATGATCAGAGAGTTAATGTTAGATATAAAGGAAATGAAACAGGATCAGAAGAGATACCAACAAGAGGTGAAAGAATGAAGTATTAAAAGAGGGAAATAAGATAATTAGAGAAAAGATGAGAAATATGGATTCGAGGATGAGTGGGCTCGAAAAGGAAAACGTAAAGAATAATATTGTAATATCGGGAATGAGATTTAAAGCGAATAGTCAACCAGATCTGAAAATGGACGTACAATATTTTATAGAAAGAAGTATGGACACAAAGGTACAGATTAAGGATGTCATAAAAATGGGAGAGACTATATACAAGATAGAACTTCGAAACTCAGGAGATAAGGAGGTTGTGATGAAAAATAAAAACAAACTGAGAAATTGAAGAGAGAGAGTTTACATAAATAACGATTTAACAAAGGGTGAACGGGAAATTCAAATGAAATTGAAGCTATAGCAGAGAACGAGAGAAAGAATGGTAAGGGGGTGAAAATGAGATATCAGAAAATCTTAATCGAGGGAAGAGAATATAAATGGGACACTGAGGAAGAAAAACCGAAGTAATAAACAAAGAACACTAAGACCATCAAGCCAAAAAACTGAGAAAAAGGAGAGAGATAGGTAGATCGACGACGACCCTGGCAAAGACAAAGGATACGGAAGGAAGGAATATAAATAAGAAGATAATCAAGGAAATGAATAGAAAGAAAGAAATAGGACATAATTACCGAGTTAGTAAATTAGGAACACGGAACTTTAGGGATATAAACGGAAAAGAGATTAGATTGAGAACATGGAATGTTAGGGGCATAAACGGAAAAGAGGATTAACTGACAGAAGAACTGGAAAAAATACAAATGCACTATGTAGGAATCACAGAAACAAAAAAGAAAGGGAATGGATGCAAAAGATTTCCTAATAGATTTTGGATGTGCTGGTCAGGAGTAAAAGAAGAGGAAAATGCAGGGGCTAGAATGGCAATGGTGGTTGATTGTGTGCTATGCACCAAATGGCAACGCAAGAATTGAGGAGAGGGACAAATTTTTCAATGATTTACAGGGAGAGATAGACAATACAAACAATAAGATAATAATAATGGGAGATATGAACGGAACTCAACTCCACGGGCCTTGCACCCCTAAAGGGGTAGAGAGGCATAAGGATTAAGTATATATATATATATATATATATATATATATATATATATATATATATATATATATATATATATATCACTATAAACCTAATCCTATCCTATCCAATGCGGATGGATGTAGACCTTCCTCCTGAATTTCGATCTCAATCAACCTGCAGCTCTTGTCATCCATCCAATGCCCGCAACCCTCTGTATATCATCTCGCCATATTGTTTTGTTACGACCTATGCTCATTTTCTATTCCCGTGGTCTCCATTCTAATGTTCGCTTGGTCCATCGATCATCGGTCGTACGTGCTATATGTCCAGCTCATTGCCACTCACTTTCTTTCTGCTATACATTTAATAATATCTCCTAATTTCGTTTGTTCAAGTATCCACGTCTTTCTTTTTCTATATTTAAGTTTTATGCAGATCATCTCTATTTCGTGTGCTCCCTAGATCCGAGCTAGTTGTTGTATATCGGCTTTATTCAGTGTCCAACTGTCTCTCGTCGTAGTCATTTTTTGCTCCAGATACACATAATCCTTAACAATCTCAAGAGCTGTCCTTTCTAAGTTTATAACTATGCTATTATTAGTGTTGGTTAATATTTTTGTCTTACTTTTATTCATCGTAAGACCAAGTGTCTTTCAGTGGTAATCATTTATCTTTTTTTGTAACTCTTACTACTGATAACTACAATATCGTGTGCACACCCTAAATGACTCTCTCTTTGTCCAGTCTAGTTGGCGGAATACGTATTCTAGAGCTATAATAAATAGCTTAGGAGAGATTGTATCTTGCTCTCTTACACCTCTTCCTATACGTATTTGTTCTGTACTAGGATTTATGTAAATCTTTACGTTTTCATATATATTTTTGACTAGAGTAGTGTATCTAGTATCTAATCCTACAGTTGTTCAAGCCGTTGATGATTGCCCACATTTCGAAAAAATCAAAAGCATTCTCATAGTCTATAAAGGCTATGTAAAGTTCGAAATTGTATTCATTGCTCTTCTCTAGAATATTTCTCATTGTCTGTAAGTGGTCGCATCTGCAATAGCCGGATCTAAAACTAGCCTATTCGCATGGCTGGTAGGAATCTAACTTATTTTTAATCTATTGAAGATGATTTTAGTCAAAAGTTTATAAATATGAGATAGTAAGCTAATCGGACGGTTTTTATCTAACTTTCTAATATCTCCCTTTTTGTGTAGAAGTATTATTTCAGATATATGCCACAATGTTGGTATTTTGCCAGTTTCTAGATACATGTTGAAAAGTTTGAACAATGCTTGTTTTAAGTCCTCTGCGGCCTCCAATAACATTTCCGATAAAATACCATTAGGGCCTGCTGCTTTGTTATGCTTCACTTCCGTCAGTGCATTATTGACCTCCTCTACAGTAACTTCTAGTAGTTCTTTCGAACCTATATTTTGTATTTTCTTTTCAGTCTGTTTTCTTTGTTTTTTCATTAAGTATTATCTTGAACATGTAGAGTTCATTATGGTAGGTGTTTATTTTGTCCCTATTCGTTATTACTTGTCCCTCACTATTTTGCAATTTAATAACCTCTTTTCTTCCGTTATTCAGTTTCTTGCTTTCATTTCCTACAATGGTTTTCAAAATCATTTTATGCTGGTGCGTTCTTTTATCTGAACTCTTTTCTGGTTAACTTGTTAAGCTCCGTCCACTCTATTTTGTGCTCATCTTTGTTCATATTTCTTCTTCTTTCCGCGAGTTATTTCGTGTTGTCACTTATTTTGTCCTCTTCTTTTCGAGATTTTGTGGCTACTGCAGCGGAGATTGCTTTAATTATGGATGTTATTTTTTCAGGTTTTTTTATCTATTGTTTCGATGATTGTATTACCTTTAATCCCTTGTAATAGCTCTGTTGTTTTTAGCTGGCACTCTGTCCTCTTTTTGATAATTTAACGTAGTCCACTGGTTTCGATCTATTGTTAAATGCTTTTGTTCTTAGAGTTCTCAAATTTATGAATACTCTAGCCCGTACGAGTCTATGGTCGCTCCCTATAGTACACTTATTCAGCACTGTGACATCCTGTCTAATATTTCTATGACTGGAAATGACAAAGTCTATTTCATTTATTGTTTCAGAGTTAGGACTTCTCCATGTCCGTTTCCTATTGTCACTTTCCTTAAAGAACGAATTCATTATATCAAGGTTATGTTCTTCCCTAAAATTGATTAGAAGGTTGCCTCTTTCGTTTCTGTCGCCGAGTCCAAATTTCCCTATGGTTGTTTCTCCATTCTGTTGTTTACCTATTTTTGCATTAAGATCTCCTATTAATATGGTGGAATTCGCTGGGTTTGATCTAATACAACTCGTTATGTCTTCGTCAAATTCCTATACTTCATCCTCTTCGTATTCACTCGTAGGCGCACATACCTGTATGATTTTCATGATATTCCTTGTTGAGAGTTGGATGATGATGTAGGAAATTCTGTCCAATATTCCCTCATAGCTTGTGATGTTGTTGGCTTACTCTCTCTGTATTAAAAATCCTACTCTACAAAATTCCTTCGCTCATACGTCTCATTTCGCAGATGTAGAAAATATACCCTCCTTCAAGTTCGGCCTCTAGTTCTGCCAGCTTTTCTTCCGTTGATAGGGTCTGAACATTGTATGTTTCTACATAGCCCTTTCCTATTATATATATATATATATATATATATATATATATATATATATATATATAACACTTAGGCTGAAAAGTTTTTGGAGGTTGAGTTTCGGATAGCGATGTGTGTACATGTGAATCAAACGCCCGGAAATCGTCAACTCGTTTAACAAGCATTATTACGGTAGCGTTTCGATGTATTTAATTATTTTGTCGATTGCAAATGAGAGGGGCTAGAAATAAAGCAGAGCGTAGTGTTAGATTAAGACAATAAGTAAAAAATTTAGAGATTTATGAGAATAATTTTGTGAAATTGTATGAAGCTAACGAAATGATAAGCGACAACCTTGATCATTTTACTGTTTACGGTGATTAGAAATATAAACAACATTTTTTTTTCTTTTTCTCCCGTGTTTGAAAATGGAATATACGGGGAACACACGTAAAGTTTTTATAACAGAATGAACAATGGATAGCGATGATTATACCTCAGGAGACTCGAAAAGAGGAAGAGTCGAGGAAAAAGAGGAGCCAGTGAGATTATTCAAGAGTAAAAAGCTGATAAGAACACCACAGGGAGAAAAAAACGAAAGAGTAGATAAGATAGACAACTTGATAGAAATGATCAGAGAGCTAATATCAGATATAAAGAATACGAAACAAGATCAGAAGAGACACCAACAAGAGTTGAAGGAACTAAGAAAGGAGAATGAAGTATTGAAAGAGAAAAATAAGATAATTAGAAAAGACATGAGAAGTATGGATTTGAAGATGTGTAGACTAGAAAAAGACAACCTAAGGAATAGTATTGTAATATCGGGAATGAGTTTTGAAGCGAATAGCCAACCAGATCTGAAGATGGGTGCAGAATTTTTTATGGAGTGAAGTGTGGACACAAAAGTACAGATTAAAGATGTGATAAAAATGGGAGCGACTATATACAAGATAGAACTTGGAAACACGGGAGATAAGGAAGCTGTAATGAAAAATAAAAACAAACTGAGAAACCTAAGAGAGAAAGTTTATATAAACAACGATTTAACAACGCGATGAACGCGAAATTCAAAAGAAATTGAAGCATATAGCAGGGAACGAGGGAAAGAATGGAAAAAGGGTGAAAATAGGATATCAAAAAATCGTAATCGAAGGAAGAGAATATAAATGGGACATTGAGAAAGAAAAACAGAAAGAACAAACAAAGAATACTACTACCATCAATTCATAAAACTGAGAAAAAGGAGAGAGACAGGTAGATTGACGACGACCCTGGCAAAGATACGGAAGAGAGGACTAGTAAAATGAATACAAATAAGAAGATAATCAAAGAAATAGATAGGAAGAAAGAAATGGGAAATAACTATCGAGTTTTTAGATTGAGAACACGGAATAATAGGGGTATAAATGGAAAAGAGGATGAACTGACAGAAGGACAACAAATGCACTATGTAGGAATCACTGAAGCAGAGAGGAAAGGAAATGGATGCAAAAAATTAGAAGGAAGAGCATACAAAAATCAACATAGAGACATAACACCGGACCAGCTGTAGAACTCATACAAAGGAAGAAACTAATACAGAAGAAACAAAAGAGGAAATCGGCAATTTAAACAAGATGGAAGGATATCGGAATCAAATCGGCAGTCAGCTGAGTGGACAGCAGAGGGTGAAAGCCGTCCGAAGCGACTAAAGACACAATAGTCGGCTGAGAAGGTTTTTTTTCTTCTGTATTTTGAAATACGCATGGAATAATTTTGATCGACTATGTTGAGAAAGGAAAAATCATCAGTAGCGAATATTATATAAAGTTATTGGTGCGTTTAAAGACAAAAATTGCAAAGAAACGGCCCCAAATGAACAAGAGAAAAGTGCTCTTTCATCAAGATAATGCACAGTGTCACAAGTCAATGGTTACGATGGCAAAATTGCATAAATTGAAGTTTGAATTGCTTCCTCATCCACCGTATTCTCCAGATTTGGCCTCTAGCTACCATTATTTATTCGCAGACCTCAAAAAAGTGCTCGCAGAAAAGATATTTGGCTCCATTGAAGACGTTATCACCGTCCCTTCTACAAAAAAGGTTATAGAAATGTTAGAAACGCGTTGGACAGATTATACCGCCCTTGAAGGGGACTATATTGATGAATAAAGTCGAATTTTGCAAAAAAAAGTGTTTTAAGTAGCTAGACTAAAAACTTTTCAGCCTACACGGTATAAGGGGTCAAGCATATTAATTATAGTAAAATAGGTTAGGGAAGTAATGGGGTTGCTTCTTATATATGATGTTATAGGTCTAATTGTTTGCGGAGTCGAAGAATCTCCAAATTAAGTTAGTTTTTCAGTACTTTCAATTTTAATGGGGGAAGAAGTGAAAGGGGGAGAATAGCCAAATATTGTATGGTTTTAATACTATTATAGGAATTTCTCATGGTTTTTGGTTGCGATCTTGAAGAAATTTATAGAAGAAGAAAAAGTTAATATATGAATTGAATATTGTATAGTTTCAGTAATTCTACGAGATTTTTATCTGGTTTTTGGATGGAATATTGTCAAAAATTTTAACAAATCCTTTATGGTAAAAGATATATAAGGTGAAAGAAATGGAGTAGAGAGTTAAAGAGGTCGTTGCGCATATTTGGTAATATTCTTCTATTTCAGTGTTCTTGCTCTTTCATTATTCGTAATTTTAAGAGAAATAGTATGTAGAATAGATATGCTTGTGGAGTAACCTAAAAAATGGTAAGTTGATTATAGAAAAAGTTTTAGAAATACAAACAGTTAAATTGGCCGAAACGTTCTTACCTTTGGCACGGTAAGTAAATTATTGTTTTGGGGAAACATTATCCCTGAAATTTTTATTTTTCTTTTCGTTTTTGTGTTCTTAGATGTCGAAAAATATAGTCAGTCCAAAAAGTCTCCATACACCACCTGCTTTCTATACTATTTTTCTGTTATGTTTACCTAATTAATTGGAACTATGAGCGAACATGTTTAAGTTAATATTTGAAACTTAACCAACGAGGATTAGTATTAAAAACAATTACGGAACATTTTAATTAGGAGTTACATCATTGTTATAAAAATGTAAATAAAATTAATGACAAGAATCTCCATACTCTCAAGAAATGCATTGAAAAAAACACGTTATAATCAGCCACATTTTATCAAGCTATCTATTGCTCGTTAAACTGAAAACAAGTGAATAATTTTCGATCATACTTTATAATCTATCACTTGCTGCTAGTAATTTTGCAGTGAGACGAGAGCGAGTGAGAGAAATTCTGAAATTCCATTTCAAGTTCGAAAGTTCGTAATTGGCGCAAAGATGGAAAATCATACAGAAATATAGGAAAAATTGTTAAAAAGTCGCATACTACTAACCAGTACATTGCAAAACAGTATAAATCAACGGGTTCCTATAAAATTCGACCACGCTCCGCTCGTCTCAAAAAACTGACTCCACATGAAGAAGCCCATATTGTTAGACAAATGATTATAGATCCCAAGAAAAGTGCATTTCATCATCATCATCATCATCATCATCATCATCATCATCATCATCATCATCATCATCATCATCATTATTTTTAGTATGTTCTGTTTGAAGCATTAATAAGTTAATAGTTGTTAGAAATTCAAAATCACTTAAATATATCGGTACAATGTCCTTCTTTTGAATACCAAAAATATTAATGGCACTATTATTCATTTTTTTAAATATTTTAATGTTTTTTAAAGTTATAGGAAATTCGATTCCTTCGTATTTTGAAACTTGACTAAAATGAGAATATGAATATGTTCTACATGGATTTTGGTTTGTTTAACAGGGATGGAGAGCAGCTACAATAGACCATAGAAAGCAGTATTCATCATTATTTTGAATCTTTAAAACTGCATGACTCTTTTGAATAAATTTCGGTACTGATACATAAGTTGAAATATTTCCTGCTGCATTTATCGGTATATAATTATTTAAATTTATTTTTAATTGTAAAATTTCATAAAGGGCGTATCCGCTGTCTTTTTCCTGGAACTCTTCTAGTTTTTTGAGAAAATTAAAAGAAGAAGTACGGGAACTATTTTCAAAAATGTTTGCTCACGAACAGTGAGAAATTGTTTACACAGGGCACGCTATAAGGGGTGTGCAGCCAGAAAGAAGCCGTTATTTTCGGAAGCTTATCGCAACAAGTGGTTAGCTTTTGCTAGGGAACACGTTACTGAACCTCCTGAATTTTGGAAATCCGTAATTTTTAGTGATGAAACTAAAATTAACCATTTTGAGTTTGATAGCAGAACTAAAGTTTGAAGAAACAAGAACACCGCATTCGATATTAAAAACATTTGTTCCCGGTGAGACAAGAGGGTGGCAGTGTTCTGCTTTGGGGATGCATGTCCGCAGGAGGGGTTGGAAATTTACATTTTATTAATGATACTATGGATCAGCATGTTTGGCTGAACATTTTGAGAGACAATTTATGAAAAATTGTCCAAAAATTACCACTAGAGAAAAGATACATTTTCCAGCAGGACAATGATCCAAAACATACGGCAAACATGGTGCGAGAATGTATGATTCATAATGTGCGACAGCAGCTTCACCCGATATTAACCCCATCGAACATTAATGGGAGAAACTTAAAAGGCGCGTTCGCAAACATAATGTTTCAAATAGAGAAGAATTAAATAACAGAATATTGAACGAATGAGAGAACATGCTAGCAGAAGTTACTAGAAAGCTTGTTGCAAGCATGACAAAAACGTTATAGAAGATTTTCAAGGCCAACGGCGGTCCCACGAAATACTGGTTTAAACCAAGTTGTTATTTTCCGTAAAGTCCGTCAAACTATTATTGGTAATTATTAAGTGTATTGAGACTTTTTTGTCATTAATTTTGTTTATCTTATGTTAAGTGAACAGTAAAACAATTTTTTTTTTATTTTTTTCGTTTACTGGTAAACTCCACATTTATTTTAATATATCAACAGGTTTCGCTATCACTGTAGCTTTATCAAGATTAAAAGAATAAAATGGAAAATTTGTTATATATATCCCTACAGGTAAAATACAATAATGTTGAGAATCCCTAATTATACTATTATAAAGACTTTAGGTGACAAATTAATTAAGTATGGTATTATTGAAATATTTTTAAAAGAGGTGAATTATTTAATTCTAATTGGTCGTTTAACAAATAATTAGTATTTTTAAGTTTATTGATTTCCAGAGATTCAAGCAAATTTAATTTATACCCTTTATTTTCAACATGTAAAATTTCAAAGTTTTTATTAAAGTGATGTTCCGATTCTATTAAATGGTTAGCGTAATTTGAGTCTGATTTGCTGGTTATAAAAGATGTAAAATGTTATTTTATTTCTTTTTTTTTTTAAATTTCTTCCTGTTTGACCAGTATAAGTACGAGTACAATCGCAATTTTCACAATTAAGTTTATAAACACGTAATTTTTGCTCTTTGTCTGTTTTTGATTTATTATTTTTTATATATTTGCTTAGGGTATTATTTGTTCTAAATGCTACATTAATTAGTTTTTTTTTGTTAAGACTAATTTTATTGCTAGTCTCACCTATGTATGTAATAACACTATAGCGTTCTTGATTCATTTTTTGCCTAGGAAAAATTAGTTCTAAGGCTTTTTTTTATATATTTTTTTCTTTTTTAAAATTTTGTTTACTATGTCTACATTATATCCGTTGTTTACTGCAATTTGTTTTATTATGTTTAGTTCTTTAAGAAAATCTTTTTCATTTAATGGAATAGATAGTAGTCTATGGATCATGCTATGAAAGGCAGCTAGTTTGTGTTGGATTGGGTGACATGATTTATTATGTATTGTTGTGTCTGTATGCGATGGTTTGTGGTAAATATGGTTTGTGGTAAATAGAGAACGTATGTTTATTATTATTTTTTGTTATAATTAAGTCTAAGAAGTTTATGCTATTATTAGTTTCTTTTTCTGTAGTGAATTTTAGTCTTTATAATAGTATAATTAGGGATTTCCAACATTATTGTATTTTACCTGTAGGGATCTATATATATATATATATATATATATATATATATATATATATATATATATATATATATATATATATATATATATATATATTATATATATATATATATATATATATATATATATATATATATATATATATATATAACAAATTTTCCATCTTGTTCTTTTAATCTTGATAAAGCTACAATGATAGCAGAACATGTTGATATATTAAAATAAATGTGGAGTTTACCAGTAAATGAAAAAAAAAATTGTTTTACTGTTCCCTTAACTTAATCTTAATGGATCTCCACCGAGTATCGGCCAAAACAATCCAGTTAATTTTGTTTATATTTTTATAACAATGATGTAACTTCTAAATAAAATATTCCGCAGTTGTTTTTAATAATAATCCTCGTTGGTTAAGTTTCAAATGTTGTGTTAACGTGTTTTCTCGTAGTTCCAATTAATTAGTTAAACATAACAGAAAAAATAGTATAGAAAGCAGGTGGTGTATGGAGACTTTTTGGACTGACTGTATATTCCTATTTCTATCAGTCTGTCAACTCGACTGCCCGGCTATCGGCATCATATTATTCGAATGAAATGACATTAGAATGTTTGAAATAAGGATGAAAGCTATAGTTTTTTAGGGATATCGTTTCAAGGATAGAAGGTGTCAATATGCTATATGATTTTGTTCATATTATGGAAATTTACTTGCTCTTGAGAAAATCAAATTTCGTACTTATTTAAGGACTACATGTTCGCAAGGAAAGTACTGGGTAAATCATTTTACCGAATTTTATATTTTACATTTTACCAAAATAAAAATAAAAACGTAAATGAATTTTAACATTAGAATAATGAAATAATATACTACTTAACTAAAGCTGAAAAAAATCTATATCTCAACAATGAGTCACTGTTCTGTCATCTGTTAATCCATCTCGGGATGAGTTTATCCGTATCGGGCATCATCAGCCGAGCTAGGATCGACAGAAAAAAAGGAATACTCAAAGTACTAGCGCAAAGATTAAGTAAGATATAATAAACTGTATGTCTGGCTGTTGTAAGCCTACTCTTGAAGAAATATTTGCAAGTCTGGGGCTGTTCAAAGGTCACAGACCGAGTTGTTCGGCGACTTGTTAACAATTACCGCTAGGGTCGTATATACAGTCTCTCAAGCAAAAATTTGACCGCTCGTATTCTTAAAAAAATGTGTTTCGAGGACATTGTTTATCATCAATGTATTCTTTGGTGTTTTAACAATAGCGCAATTACCTTAGTAAATTGTCCAATCGCCTCCTGCATCAATAAACGCTTGGCATCTTTGACGTAAATTTTTTAAATCTCGCGAGACAACTGAGTCAAAATCCTCAGAGTCTTTCCTTTAAGCTTTCTCTTTACAAGGCACCAAACGTTTTCAATAGGGTTGACGTCCAGTGATTGTGAAAGCCACTCTAGTATCTTATCGTGGGCCTAAACGAGCCGGTTCGTGACGTAATTTTCGCCCAGCAAAAGTTTCTTCAACGTGCTTCGGAATTTGACATCACGAGCACGAAGATGTTGCGAGTGATCTCATGAGACACATTCAAACCCGATTTTCTTAATTTTGCCGTTCTTTGACGCAGCGTCAATTTTAGATCCCGTGAAAACAAAGACAGGGTTCGTTTTTCGACTTTCGAAGTGACTTTGCCTACCGAGCTGCGTTTTGGTAAGTCGTCGACATTTTTCGTCTCATTAAAACGATTTATTCTTCTTCACAGACGATACCGACCTTTTAATACATTTAGCGGCATCGGAATGGATCATTTTAGGCCCCTTTAGATAGGAAAAAAGAAAGTCTGCCTCGAACCAACCCGCAAACACGAGACTCCTTTTAGATTTTTCGTGATTTCGACGAAAGTTCGGAATCGACTGATACTTTTATTAAAATGCGACTTTTTGGTGAATCGCTAGAATCGCATCTACCAAAAATGAATTATCTCGGACATGTTCTTACTTGACAGACTGTAGTTTGCATATTACCAAATCAGCCGAGCTAGAATCGACTCAAAAAGGAAACAAAACTCACAGTACTAGCGCAAAGGATAAGAGACAATAAACTGTGTGTCTGGCTGTTGTAAGCCTACTTTTAAAGAAATACTTGCCCCCAGTTTGGGGTTTTTCAAGGTCACAGACCAAGTGGTTCAGCGAGTTGCTAATAATTACCGCTAGGCAGAGTTGATGTCTGAGTCCTATCCCAGGTATATACAGTCTGTCAAGTAAGAACGTGACCGCTCGTATTCTTGAAAAAATGTGTTTCGAGAACATTTTTTGCCATCAATGTATTCTTTGGTGTGCTAATAACGATGCAATTACCTTAATAAGTCCAATCGCCTCCTGCATTAATAATCGCCTGGAATTTTCGAAGCATACTGTCGACGAAATTTTCTGCATACTCTACAAATTTTTCGAATCTCGAGAGACAACTGAGTCCAAGTCCTCAGAGTCTTTCCTCTGAGCTTTCTCTTTATAAGGGACCAAACGTTTTCAATAGGGTTGGCGTCCGGCGATTATGAAAGTCACTCTAGGCCCAAGCGAGCTGCTTCGCGACGTCATTTTCGCCCAGCAAAGGTTTCTTCAACGTACTTCAGAATTTAACATCACGAACACGAAAATGATGTCGAATGGTACAAACCCGATATTCTTAATTTTGCCGCCCCTTGACGCAGCGTCAATTTCTGGTCCCGTTAAAACAAAGACATGATTCGGTTTTTGACTTTTAGAGTGACTTTGCCTACGGAGTCACGTTTTGGCAAGTCGTCGACATGTTTCGTCTTATTAAAAGGATTTACCCACTTCCGACCGACACCGACTTTTAATATATTTAGCGGCCGCCCCTTTGGATGGGAACAAAGAAAGACTACTTCGAACCGACGCGCAAACAAGTGGCTCATTTTTGATTTTACGTTATTTCGACGAAAGTTCTGCATAGACTGATATTTTTACTAAAATGCGTCTTAGACCAAGGTTCCCTCTACCGATTTTTTGTTAAATCGCTAAAATCTCATCTAAAAATAATTTATCGTTCTTACTTGACAGACTGTAAAACTCAATACTAACTACTAAAATTAAACAAAGGCAACATATCAACAGTTCTCCACTATTTTCTCATCTATGAATCCATTTCGGGACGAGTTTTACCGTATTACGCTTATCAGCCGAGCTACGATAGACAAAGAACAGTGGTAATTGCTGAAACATGAATTTTGTTCAATTTTAGTATTTGATATTGATTTTTGTATACGTGGGGTAGAACCCTGATGCAAACGCTACCAAGCGGTAATTGTTAGCAACTTGCGGAACAATTCCACTATCGGTTTGTTGCATTAAACGACCCCCGACAGAGGGCAAGTGTTCCTTCAAAACTAGGCTTATATAAGTTACAGATGCCATTTATTGTATTTTACATATTGTTGGAATAAGAATTTTAAAAAACCCTGGAATACGTCCCCTAAGAACCAAAATTTACCCTTTAATTTTTCACCGAATACTTTAACAGCGGCAATCATAGCTAACTTGGAATTACTGTAACATCCTGCTGTTATTTTGCATCCCCACGACGAACAGTAATCAGGTTTTGGGTCCAGAGTATCTATTCCCATATTAGAGATGTAGGCGGATATCGAACTGGTAAAAACAATACGGCTTGGAGCGGACTTCTTCAAAAGACCTGGAATGACATTGAAACGGTAACAAATACAACATGTTTTTAAAAACCGTGTGGAGATAAAAGAAAAGGGTAAATACAGAAGTTCGTTAAATCTAATATTTATGTAGTTTCCATATTTTGATCTATATAAAGTATTACTCAACTCTTATAACCACTATACCAAATACTTTATTTTTGACCTCGACGCGCGTTTCGCTAACCATGTCATCATCGACACCGATGATTAACTAAATTTAAGATTAAAAAATAGACTATGTATGTTAAAATTGTAATTTACTTTACGGATGAAGGTTCAGTTCCGGTTGAGTAATCGGTACAGAGAATTATGACCAATAGATCCTCGCTCCTTAGTTAAACTATCTTCTTCTTACGACGCCGTCCCCTCACGAAGGTTGGCGTTCCATATAGCTAAACCAACTTTAGAAACTGCTGCTCGAAAAATATCACTCGAAGCACATCCAAACCACCTATTCATGTCCTTCAGCCAAGAATTCTGTCGTCTTCCGATCGATAGTTTGCCCTTTATTTTGCCTTCAATAATTAGACGTAACAATTCGTACTTTGGGCTCCTCATTAAATGTCCGAAGTATTGAGGTCTTCTTATTTTTATGGTTGTTAGTAATTTTAGTAAAGGTTTTGTCCATTCTTTCCAGTACTTCTGGGTGTTTTATTTTCTATATTCAGGAGATACAAAGAAGGCGTCTGTAAATGTATATTTCAAAAGATTCCAGTCGTTTCTCTGAGCTAGGGTCAAGGGTTCAGCACTCATATCCATACAATAGCACGAAGAATACATACGCTCTCACTATTCTCATTTATGCATGTATGTTACTCGGGCCTGCTGAATACGGGAATATATTTCCTTTCTTGAGTCCTACTTGTCATTTATATTGGTTCCCAAAAATTTTAATTCCACGGTGTTGTCCGTCCCTGATTTTGAGGGATTCTTGTAGCAGATTTTTCTTTGCTATTATCATCCACTTGGTATATTCAGAATTAATCCAAATCTTTCGCTGACTGTTACGACTCAATTGGTTAGTTGCTGGAAATCTTTGATATTATTTGCTAATAAAATAGCATCATCAGCATACAGTATATTGTTTAGGGTACACCCATTATCTGTTATTCCTTTAATGGATTCATAGATGGCCTCATTAAACCCAGCATCACAATGAAGATTGAACAAAAGTGGTGAGAGAATGCATCCCTGTCTTACACCTTGGGTTATTTTTATGCTTTCGGAATTTTCCATCCGAATTTTAACTTCCATTGATTGATTCCAATACAAAATCTTTAATAATATTTAGATCTCTTTTGTATACATTTATCGTTTCTAGAATTTTTATTAATTTCTCCTGCATCACACAGTTACAAGCTTTATTGTAATCCACAAAACACGCATATACATCTACATTCATATCTTTACAACGCTGGGCCAGTACATTTGAAGAGAATAAAGCTTCCTGTCTACCCATGCCTTTTCGGAATCCGAATTGTGTGTTATCTATTCCTGCTTCACATTTTCTATATATTCTGGTATGGATGATGCTCAGGAATATCTTGACAACGTGAGGCATTAAACTTATTAAGAGATAATCGTAATATTTTAATGATTTTTCCTTAGTATCCAATATAATTTCATTACTTCCATTTCTCAGTATTGTTTCTTGTTTTTTCCTCCCAATTCCTTCACCTTCTTATATAGGTTAAAGGTCTCATGTTTTTCTTGCTGTTTCTCTATTTCTCGGTATTTGTCGCTTAACCAGATTTCCTGAGCTTCTCTATATTTTCGACTTCTCGACTCTGTTTAGTTCGTTGTACTTTGAAACATCTTTTGTTTTCTGTAATCGTTTCTTGTCCATCAGATTTAGAATTTCCTATGTTATGTATTCCTGTGTTAAAATATATTCACATTTTATTATTTTCATACTTTCGTATGAGTAATTTCCTATTAGGTACATTTTTTTATTAGTGTTAAGTTATCTAATATGTATGATTAATTCATGAATTAAATAAGGACCGAAGATCTATTCCCCACAGTACTCTGTATCGATTACACAGCCCCACAAAAAAAAAGTGGGGTATACTTTTGATGCAATATATCAGATCCGTAGTATTTTTGCCCGCTGATCACGAATCTGACGTCAGAATATCGCCATCACATCTCAATTTTTTTCTAACCTCAAAAAATAGGTAAAAATTAGTAAAAATTAAGAAAAATATACTCCTAAAAAATTGATTCAAGCTTTTTCATGAATCCAAAGATGTATTAATATGTAATCGGACACGCTAAGCTAATATTCATCGGTTGGATTAAGCCATACAGTTCTGTTTTCTTTCTAACCTCAATAAATCAGACAGATATAGTGCTTCTCGAACGAATTCAAATTAAAATTCAACCGATTCTTACCAAATTTGGTACACGGGGGTTTTTTGGGTTGCTGATCATGAATCTGAGGTCGGATTTGCAAAATTCAAAATGGCGGATCCAAGATGGCGGATCCAAGATGGCGGACAAAATTTTTGAAAACCAACCGATTCCTACCAAATTTGGTATACAGTTGGGGAATCCTCAAACCTGATACTCTTAAACCCTAAACCCTGAAACCTTAGACTCCCACACCCTGTAACCTCAATAACCCTGTAACTTTAAAAATGAGACCCAATAAACTCAAAACCAGGACTTTTAAACCATATACTCTCAAATAGTAGACCCTTAAGCCCTAGAATTGCGAAGGTTAGACCCGCGCCTAACTTTCCTTTTTTTGGCTGTATCTTGTTCTTTTTTCCGCGAATGACCTATTCAAAGGCTTTCTGCCCAAACGCTTTTGAGGACTTGTTTCTCTTTTTAGCAACCAGCAATAGTCCGCTAGCATATGGTCATCCCATCGTCCTTGATACCGATTTTCTATGATTTTCAGATCTTGGTGAAAACGTTCCCCTTGCTCCTCACTGTAGTCACCAAGATTATCTGGGAAATCATCGATGTGGGAGTCCAGGAAATGTAATTTTAGATTCATTAAGCAACCTAATGTTTGAAAATTTTTTACCATTTTCTCGACTATTTCTTTGTACTTAGGACTTTTATTATTTCCCAAAAAGTTTGTTGCGACTTCTTTAAAACTAAGCCAAGAAGCTTTTTCAACTTTATTCATTTTAGTAACAAATAATGAATCTTGAAACAATTTTCTTATTTGTAGCCCGTCAAATACGCCTGCCTTAATTTTAGCTTCAGAAAATTTCGGAAATTTTTTATGCAAATATTTGAAACATGGGCCGTTTGTATCTAATGCTCTCGTGAATTGCTTCATAAGTCCAAGCTTAATGTGAAGCGGGGGAATAAGAACTTTTCCTGGATCTACCAATGGTGGAAACAATACATTATTTTCACCAGGAGTGAACGATTCTCTTGTTGGCCAAATTTTTTTCTTATAATGACGTTCCCTGTCTCTGCTATTCCACAGACATTTATAACAGGGATAAAGTGTAAACCCTGACTGTTGGCCAAGCAATATTGTTACAATTTTCAGATCTCCACAAATTTTCCAGTTATGATCAGCATATTTTATTTTTATCAAAAGCTGCTTCATTTTTTCATATTGCTCTTCCATAACTGTGGAATGAGCAATCGGAATGGGAGCGTAAACGTTGGTATTATGCAGCAAAACTGCCTTAATGCTCCGTTTAGAAGAATCAATGAACAGTCTCCATTCTTCAGG
This sequence comes from Pachyrhynchus sulphureomaculatus, assembly GCA_019049505.1. NCBI lineage: Eukaryota > Metazoa > Arthropoda > Insecta > Coleoptera > Curculionidae > Pachyrhynchus > Pachyrhynchus sulphureomaculatus. The sequence continues at coordinate 44,333,783 of CM032449.1, forward strand.
ATCGTATGAGTTATTTTGAAATTCATCCATTAGACCTTTTACATCGGTACAATATGAAAGTGACAATTCCTCGTCCATTGTGAAATATTTTCGAAATTCTTCATCTCTGTTTCTATAATAAGAAATCGTAGCTTCTGGCTTAAGTAAATGTCTTTTCTTTAAAAAGGAAGCAAGATGCTCTGAACCATCTTTGGATAAGCCTAAATCTCTGACTACATCACTAAGTTCTGACTGTGATACGAGTATTGGTTCTGGTTTACGGTTGTATGGTAGAAATTCTTTATCTGTGTCACTTGTATATGATAGGTTGTTACTAGAACATTCATTAGTAACAGTATTTGAATCATTTTCGACAGTCTCAATGTTTTCGGCATGAACTGATAAGGTGAAATCATTTGTTTCCATAACATCAGCATCAAGTGGTTCAGGAGGCAGAATTAGTTGGTCTTGTTACTGTCGAAACATCGTTTATAAGTAATAAGGCTTTTATTTTTTCGGTTATGCCTAGATACAACATTCATACAAAAGTAGCAATCATTTTCACTGTATGGTCTATTCCATATTGCTGGTCTGGAATATTTAATCGCCTTCTTATTGATGTGCAACATTATTTTGCAAGAACTGCAAATGATGTGGGGAACCCAATCTGTATCCTGGTGCTGTATTTCAATGTTAAAACAATCCTTATATAAGGTTTTAATCTTATCCGTTATCGGTGACCCCATTTTACTCAATACGTGTTGACAGCAAATATAACAAAATGAATCACTGTTTTTATCGCACTTATGAAAAGTCCTTGTACCGTGAGACCGTTTTCTTGTAGCATTATACTCTACATTAGCCAAGTCACCCACACATGAAGAGCTACGGTCGCTGGATGAAGACGGCTGCGGGCCCGCTTTCCCACCCTGACCAACCGCCGATACTGGATTTCCGAGTCCCTGCATCGTAATTCTCTTTCTTCTACCTGCCATGACGGCATCTAAGCCGTTATCCAGGGACTCTGCCGGCTAGTGGAGTAACACCGTTGCCCACCGTCACCACGTGGAGATGCCCTGGATGCAGGTAGAAGAATAAAAATCGACCGATGAATTTTCTCGGCGTTCAAATTGGCGCGAAAACATCTGCCATCTTGAATTTTGCAAATCCAACCTCAGATTCGTGATCAGCGACCCAAAAAATCCCCGTGTACCAAATTTGGTAAGGATCGGTTGAATTTTAATTTGAATTCGTTTTTGCATTCGAGAAGCACTATATCTGTCTGATTTATTGAGGTTAGAAAGAAAACAGAACTGTATGGATCAATCCAACCGATGAATATTAGCTTAGCTTATCCGAATACATATTAATACATCTTTGGATTCATGAAAAAGCTTGAATCAATTTTTTAGGAGTATATTTTTCTTAATTTTTACTAATTTTTACCTATTTTTTGAGGTTAGAAAAAAATTGAGATGTGATTGCCATATTCTGACGTCAGATTCGTGATCAGCGGGCAAAAATACTACGGATCTGATATATCGCATCAAAAGTATACCCCACTTTTTTTTTGTGGGGCTGTGTTACTAGACAGGAAACAAATCTGTGCCTGTGATAGTTTAGTAGGTGTTAGAGCAAGTCATATTCATACAATAGCAGGGAGAATACGTACGCTCTCACTATTCTCATTTGGAGTTCGAGACAGATTTGTGCGATGGAAAAATTTATTCATATGTTTATATGTTACTCGGGCCTGCTCAATTCGGGGATACTGGAAAATTTTAGATTTAGGCAATCAACACTCTTGATGCTATGCTTAGCAAAGTGCAAAAATAAAGTTTTTCGTATAGTCCTCTTAAGTGTGGTGTAATATTATTTTTTCTAAGGTTATCTTGTGTACAGAATATCTCGAAAACACTGAAAATTAACCGACCTGTCTATATACAAGGTACCCTAGTGGTTATATAATTGTAACATTTTTTCCTTATGAAAACTTAATAACTAACTTATATTTTGTTATTATTTGTTAATATATCCAGTTCTGATAACCTACAATCTGACAACTCTGTCTTTCTAATAGTACATGTAAACTGATAAAGAGCAAAGAAAGGTTTCTACTTGAAAAAGTTACTTATGTAAATTGGCATCACAGAAATGCACAGCACTCTCAAGAAAAAATTGTCATTGTTTATTACGTATTTTGTTGATGCAATTGGTATTTACATTTACTGTATTATTTTGTTTAATTTTATTTATTTTCTTTAATTCATTTTACTAATATTATTTTTTTAATTATCATTTTCGCGAATGTGGTTCAAGTATAAAAAATACACCAGATGCTTTATAAAGAGGTCGCGAAAATTCAGTTAATCGTTGCTAAACTGGTATGGGCAATGAAATCCATAGCATTAAACCTACATGAACACGCAATAACATAGTAATATTATCAATTTATTTATTTGAACGATGATTGGTCTACTAGAAGAAAATTAATTCGAATAAAATTAAAGTGGAAAATTTCATTTGGGCATTGAAATTTTTAAACCTAACATTATTCCTTTTAATGAGAAGTTTATAACAATTAAATTTACTTTTGCTTTTTGGAGTGCATATTTTGAAGAAAAGTACACTTTAATATATAAAAAAATAGTATATTGAGAAAAAAATGTTGACGTAAACAAAAATTACAAAAATAATTATTCCCGATGAAGAATCCCATGTCTTTTCGTCCTCGGCTTCCTCTGCAAATTTCTGCACGGATTTCTCTTCTTCAAAATATCCATCTTACGATAAAATATAAATTTCAAGATATATCAATTTTTCTCTAAAATTTGGCGAGTTTTGTTCCTGCATTTAGTCAAAAAGTAGTCTACGCGTTACTACTCGGGCACCTGAAATACCCTCGGATCCTAGAACAAAATAAAAACTGTTTAATTTAAAAAAAATATATAAATACAAAATACCACGTGGTTTTCACCGTCTGATTTAAAGACCATGAAAACCTCGATTTCACGGGAAATCACTGCTAATATTGATACACCCTGAAGTTTAACAAATCTTTTTCTCAGTGTGCTTTATCTTCTTAGAACATTGACGATCACATTTGTCTATCTAATTTTATCTATTGCCGCTCTAAATTTTTAGAGATAATTTAAATATACTTTTAAAACAATGGACAAAACTAGTACAATGATATACAAAGTCTAAACCTAAATTAAGACAATTTTTTTCGAAGTTTCATTTCTGTAAAATCGCGAATAATTTTTTTCAGATCTAATTTACTACTCAATTCGTGTTCAATGGCAAACATTGCTGACCCGTTAAGACGATTTTATATAGTAATAGTTCTTAAATAATTTTTAATTATTTTTATTTTAGAAAAAGTTCTTTCGCCAGTAGCAACAGTTATGGGCAGCTTTAACAAAATTCTTAGAGCAATGCTCAAATTTGACCCAATTTTAAGGGAAGTAATGAATTTAAGAACATCAACTGGACCTTCTTTCTTAGTTAAAAGTGAAGAAACAAGGCCTATTTCGTCAGCCAGATCTAAAGCGTTAAGATCGGACGAATCACCATCTATCAAAACGTTCATTTATACACATGTCTTTAAGTTTATAAACATTATATAAAAATTGAACAGAGTCACTGTGACTATTCAGTAGATTGAATCTCAACTCCAATGCACTGATCGTCTGATCTACAGTAAAGAAAAAAAGTTCTATTTTATATTTTTGTTTTGGATCTTGTATCAGTTCGTCTAAACTTTCATATGAAAAATTTCGTTTTGTAGTCCGAACATAATGACGTGATGAAGTCAATTCAAAGTTTTTTTTCTACATCAATTTCGCTAGCTAAATTTTCAGCCTCTAAGATAATGTTGTCAAAGGATTCATCCGATCTTAATTCTTTAAAAAAAATTAATAAGCTATTTACTAAATTAGTGGCTTGGGCTAAAACAAAATCTTTGGATTGAAGTAGCTTACTTATCGGATTTATACGATTCAAAATTTTATCCTAAAAAACGATTGAACATAAAACTTAAAATTTTTTTATTATGGTCAATAAATCGCTGGCCTCATCTCGAATCATATCATCTATTTCGGCATTCTCATAAATACTTAATAAAGCATCATAAATATCTCCTATTTGAAAATGTAAAGATTTTAGGGAATCTATACGACTTTCCCAACGAGTGTCGCTCAATGGTTTCCATGTAAGAATATAGAGGTATTCTCTTAATATGGCCCACCGAAACGTGGATGAGGTAAAAAATGTATATAGCTTTTGAACCATATTAAAAAAGTTCGCTGCCTCCAAAGAAGATATCGTTAATTTATAAGTTTGAGGAATGACTGCTGCAAGGTACGTAAAATGCTCTAGGGTTTAAAGTTTTAATTCTTGATTGTACTCCCGATTTGTCGCCTCTCATATTTAAACCATTGTCGTAACCTTGACCTCTCATATTTTTCACTTTCAATCCATCTTTCCCTAATTCTTCCAATAAAACTTGACATAATTCCTTACCAGTAGATCTCTCAATGGGAAGAAAACCCAAAAAATGTTCATTAATTTTACATTCGAATCCCGATTCTGGTTGATCGATAAAAATATATCTTACTACAAATGTCATTTGGTCAACCTTACTCGCATCGGGAGTGCAATCAAGAATATCCGAATAATATTTCGCTTTTTGAACTTGTTTTATTATATAAAACTTTATGTTATCATGTAATGATCCAATAATTTCATTCTGGATGATTTTCCCTAAATATGACATTGTATTTTCTTCATTGTTGAGGATTCTACGAACGAGTTCCTCAATTATTGGGTCAAATTCAACTAGCAATTGAATTAACTTTAGGAAATTTCCATTATTATGTTCATAAAGCTTGTCGCTGTATGCTAGAGAACTTTCTAGAAGCAATTTAATAACTGATACTATACGTAAAATTACTTCATGCCAATATTTAATTTCCACATTAATAAATCTCTGTGTAGCTAAATCTACTATTTTACAAGTTTCCAACCTTCGTTTTAGCTCTATCCATGATTTCAAATTATCTACATGAGTTTTGAGTCTTCATGCTTTCTTCATACCTCGCCAATATTTTTCCTGTTTCTCCCATTTGAAAAGGAACTTAATTTTGAATAATCAAAAAGTGTGCAACAAAAACAGAACACGAAATCTTTAAACACAGAATATATTAGCCAATCTCTCGCGACTCTTCTCCATTTCTTAAAATCCTATGATAGTGTTTTTCACTAAATCTTCGATTTGGACCTTGATTCTAAAACGGGAAATCGTAATGGAAGAAAACGAGATAATGGACCTTTTCTAACTAAAAATATTTGATCTGAGTCGCTTATACGATCGGGCCATAATCCTGGGTTTGATGATAGAATTAGTTTGAGGCTTCCTTCATTTTCAGTAGTAGTATCCATTGTCTCAAAACTTGTTAAATTCTGTTCCTGGCTAGGATAACTCGCAATTTCATCTTTATTATTAGTGTCGTGTTGATAATCCAAATCCAAATCAGAATTGACGGTAGTGTTCAGATTCCGGCAACCGCTTGGCTCTTTGTTTTGTTTGAAACTACTTACATCTTTTAAGAAGCTATGCAACTGCCTGCTTTTGAAGCTGGGTTTGCTTCTCCAATCTCTTTTTTCATATTAACTACCAGATAGCCTTTTTCTTCTGTCAGACATTCTAAAACAAAATAATCTATTTAAGTATCTGATACCGTAATACGACAAAGGCATGATTCAAAGCTTAAATATCGTCCCAACAGAGGACGGAATCAAACCATAAAATTTATATTTAACAATAACGAATTTATTAGTACATGTACAAGGTATTATTAGCGCAGAAAAATCTCAAGTACAAAGATTACACGAAACTAAAGCCTCTCCTATCATTTAGTAAAATGAAATCGCTACTTTCCACATCCACTACACTTGTAACCAACTAACTCAAACTGTATCATTACCACAACCGGACGTTGATGCATAAATCAAGCATTGTTTTAAATCTGACTCTCTCTTATACGTGAGTGGAAAAAGCTTGCTGAATCCTGTGTCCGGTGCCAGCGCGGGCGCATCTCACAATTTACGTATAGAAATATCCAGAACTTTTGGGTATTTCTATAGACAGCTTCTGGCAGAAGCCTGTCTATTCCCACTGGATTTGACTTTACTACTCATTTATTTTCTACATTCAAGTAATCGAAATATATTTTTGTGGATTGTGTTTATTTTTTTACGCTCTAGTAGTTCAGGCGATTTTGCCGCCGTAAGCAGTTGCCTACCTTGTCTACCGCCTAGAGCCAGGCCTGCTCCATTCTTTATTGTGTTGTTTCTGTGATTGTTGCAGCTTCTATAGCGTATAACATGACCGAGAACATGTAGCATCTTAGCATTCTGGATCTTGTTTTTAAGGTTAGTTGGCAGTTACAGAATATGCTGCTCATTTTATTAAATATGCTTCGTGCTTTTTCAATTCTTGAGCGCATTTCAATCTTCACTAATTACGCTTCCTAAATACGTTATTTTTTGTTACCATTTCAAATGTTTGTTGATGTACTTTAATATTTATGTTTGTATTATGATTTTTACTGACCGTCATTGTTTTCGTTTTGTTCGTATTCAGTTTCGTTCCATATTCCTCACATGCATCAATAATTCCATCCATAAGCCTTTGTAGGCCTTCTTCACTGTCCGCTAGAATGACAGTATCATCAGCTTAGCAGAGGTTATTTACACACACACCATTAATTATAATTCCATCTTTTTTATCAGAAAGTGCTTTATTGCAAAAGACAACCCTGACGTACGCCTTTCTTTATTTTTATTTCTTTGGATATGCGATTCTCAACTTTTATTTTGGCAGTCTGTTTCCAATATAAACTTGATATTATTTGTAAGTCTTTGTCATCAATGTTACACGATTATAATTTTCCATCATTAACAGCACATTAAACAGCGAAATACCGAAAAATGAGTTTTCGTACAATAATTTCGAGTAACATTTTCTACCTTCAAAACTTTACTAATTATTTAAAAAAAAAATACATAAAAATGATCAATATGTATGCACTCTTACCTGTAATATTCAAATCCATCACAATTTTCTTCAAGATAAACTCCGAAAAAGAGAAATCACTTTTATAAATAACTGTTTTGTAACGAATGCCGAGAGGAAAAACGAACACTCAGAGCGATAATCAAATTCCTACTCTGGCGCGCGCGCTATCAAATAGGTAACATTGTTAGGTAGCAATTTTTTTCTACCTGAAACAAGTTTTAGTAAATTGATGTATGACCGCCTAAAACGCTGAAATACCTCTATGCGCGTTGTCAAAAAAGTATTAAATTCAACCGGATTAAAGCTACTGAGTATTGATCTTCCAATTATATTTGATTTTTTTTAAATTTAAATTATATATTAGTCCACCTGGCAAAGTATTCACTATTTTCAAATTTAACTAATATCAAAATATTGACATATGAAAAGTAACATGTTTTACCCTTGAACTGGTTGTAGTATCGCAAATGTGGTGATTTATAATTACGTTATCGAGTTATTAATTGTTTCAATGTTAATCATGTCATATATTAATTTGGATAACAAGAGTTGTCAGAACAAAAGAAACGTCTTAGCTGGCAACTCGATTGTGATATGCAGGGTGACCGAGTATTCCGTATACATAGAGTTACTATGGATTTCTGGGATGAATATAAGACCATTTAGCTCAACTTCCCTTAGTCCAAAAATTCTTAATTTTTGAGACACAGGGTGTCATAGTTATATCTTTATTTTAGTTTTTCTTAAGTAGCTTTCTTAATAATTGTACTATTTGTAAAAGACTCGGTACTAAGGGGCTTTCTGAGATGAGAAATCGCTCACAGTTTTGTTGTAAATTACAGGGGGCGCTACTTATTGCAAGGTGTATACTTTCAAATTGTCATAACTGTTTTATACCACTCTGTATGATATTTTTAATTAAATATTCGTATTCTCCGCTTTCTGCTATCTAAAAAAAGCTCTCTTGGTAAATGTTGCTTCGAGCAACAGGTTCTGAGATAGTGGGATGTTTGTTTCCATTTTTTAATTAAATTGTCAAATTCGCAAATGCGTTCCTTCACATGTTTCTTCATATTGTATAGTTACTTGGCAACGCTTAAAAATCACTCTGGCAATGATGTAAGATATACGTTCTATGACTGAAATGGCTTGTAGTAATACTGACAGAAAGTAATTTTTGACAGTTATCAAACAAGTTTTATGAGTATTAATGAGAATTAATCCCTTCTCAAGATCAACAAGATTTTAATTCTAGATTATTATGGAGTACACTTTTGATGAGCAAATTAATAAGATCTTAGTGTTTGCTTTTTGTAACGGCAACGGTCGCAAAAGTGCATACGTATATCACGAAAGACTTCCGCTTCGTCGGACTCCTAACCAACAGACTTTTGACAAAATTGAGAGATGACTTAGAGAAATTGGACAATTTAAGCCGATCGAAAATAATGCTGGGTGGCCTTCACAGGCTACAGCACCCGATATTGAAGAAGAAATCCTTGAAATTGTACACGATAATTCTGGAATCAGCACTCGTTTAATTGAACGTCAAACGGGAATATCAAAAAGTGCAACTAACCGGATCATAAAATTATTCACTTCTTCCATATACAGTCCATCCAGGAATTCTTACCTCCAAATCTTGGATTCCGTTTGCATTTTTCACAAATTATTCGAGCACGCATAGCTACTGTTTCGGCTTTGCTCACTAAAATTCTGTTTACAGACGAAACACGCTTCACTCGACGTAGTATAACAAATATACACAATAATCATGTTTACGCAGAAGAAAATCCACATGCTGTGCAATAAAGACAGCTTCAACACGAATTCAGTATTAATGTCTGGATAGGATTTGTCGCTTACTATTTGATCGGGCCGTTTAGATTACCAGATCGACTTGATGGTGACATTTATTTGAATTTCATCCGTGACACTATTCCTGAATTATTGGAAAACTTACCTATTAATTTACGTCGCCACATGTTTTTTATGCACGATGGTGCACCATCCCATTTGGCGCATATTGTGAGAATTTTTTTGAAAAAAAGTTCACTGACCACCTCGTTCCCCAAACTTAAATCCATGCGATTTTTTCCTTTAGAATAAGTTGAAATCGAAAGTTTGTCAAGTTCGAATCGACAACATTGAGCAATTGTGGAATAGGATTCAAAATGCTTCTAACGCTTTACCAGATGAAAACATTTTAAGAAGAATACATTTAAATTTCCTGCGACGTATTAATTTATGCATTATCAAAGGTGCCGGCCATTTTGAACATTTATTGTGAAAGCAATACCTTCTCAGTTGAGCGATTAAACTTTTTTCAAATTTATCAATTTGTGGGTAATCTTTTGTCCCCTTAGCCAGTTGGTTTTTACATTCTTACTGTTGTTGGCCCGTTGGTCTTTAAATTTATTATTGTTGCTAGCCTGTTTGCGTTTAAGAGGATTTTTTTAGACAGGGGAAGGCGGAAAATACGAATATTTAATTAAAAATATCATACTGAGTGGTATAAAAAAGTTATGACAATTTAAAAGAATTCAGAGTGCAATAAGTGGCGCTCCCTACAAACAAAACTGTGAGCTGATTTCGACTTCTCATCTCAGAGAACCCCTAAGCACTGAATCTTGTGCAAATAGTACAATTATTAAGAAAGTTCCTCAAGAAAAACTAAAATAAAAGTATAACTTTGACACCCTGTATCTCAAAAATTATGAATTTTTGGACTAAGGTAAGTTGAGTTAAATGGTCATATATTCATCCCAGAAACTCATAGTAACTCTATGTATACGGAATACTAGGTCACCCTGTATATCACAATCGAGTTGCCAGCTAAGCCGTTTCTTTTGTTCTGACAACTCTTGTTATCTAAATTAATATATGACATGACGTTGAAACAATTAATAACTCGATAACGTAATTATAAATCACCATTAGAAAGGGGATACTTATATTTTTACTGCTTACCTAGTAATAAGTGCGTCAAAAGGAAATGGCTAAAATAGTTAACTTGCATTGTTTCTTGTAATCCATCTTCGGTTTTTAAATAGGTCCAATATTGTCCTATGCCAGCATTACAGATTAATATATCTAGCCTTTCTTCGGTAGCTAATATATGTTTGGCAAATTCTCTTACAGATTTAAATGAAGCCAGATCCAATTTTTTACCTACAATGAAATAATATAGCATTACCCGAAATAGTAGCTGTTACTGCAAAGGAATTGCTAAGCTTTTTCTGCAACGATTAAATTATATTTATGAAGAAATATGAAAAATAAAGCATGATCCATAATGTCTACATAATTAATTTACTCTAGCAAAATTCTATAGCCTTCTAATGTTTACATTTTTAAAAAATGTAGACTTAAACTCCAAATTATAGATGACTTTGGTAGCATGTGCCAGAAACTAATATTAGGTAATTCACTATACGTATTTAAATGAAATTATTTAAAATTTCGGATAGTTATAGCTTCTACTTGATGGAAATTCATTATAAATATATAATAAACGACTGTTTTTAGTCAATGTCCACTGGTTGATTTAAATTGTGATGACGCGTTTCGCTGTCAATGCAGCTTCTTCAGATCTACATTTTACACTGTCAAGTTAAGTTTAATGTTTACAATTTTATATAATTTCTTAATTATAATATTACACCAAATTAGATTACATTGATAGTACTGAAAACCCACGCAGACATGGAATTGGGAGAATAAATTCAGTAAGGGTGAGTTGTTTAAATCTACCTGGTCGTTGAGTAAAGTACCTGTAGTCCTTAATCGATTCATTTGCATTGCCTCTAAAAGGTTTAGTTTTAAACCTTTTTGTTGAATTTTGAAATTCTCATTAAACATGTGATTTTCTGTTAAAAAATGATTAGCATATTCTATTCTGTAATTCTTTGTATAAATGTACGTCCAATTTGTCCTATGTATGTTTTAGGACATGACCCACATGTTAACTGATAAACTCCTGATTTATTATCTTTATTGATTTGTGGTTTGTAGTTTTTAAGATATTTCCTTATAGTATTGTTAATCTTGTAAGCTATGTTGATATTTTTTGGATTTAAAAATTTTCCCAGTTTTTCTGTTGGTTTGCCGAAATAGGTTAAGCATTTAAACGTGGTTTTTCTATCCTTAAAACTTGGGTGTATTTCTGAAATTGCCTCGTTTCTAAGTTTTTTCCTAACGATGTTATCGATTAAAGTAACTGAATAACCGTTGTTAACGGCTACTTGTTTTATATAGTTTAATTCTTTAGTAGTGAATTGTGATATCTGTATGACAGGGTTTGTGATATATTGCAAATTCATATTTTTTCATGGTTTTACTGATTGTTAAGTCTAGGAAGTTGATTTTCCCTTCGACTTCTTCCTCCATTATAAAACTGATATTTCTCTGTAAGGAATTGATGTACGGACAGACGATTAACTCACTTTTTACAGTACATTAATTCCTTGTTATGCGGTTGTTAATTTCTGATTACATATTTCCTCTTGAAATCAGTACTGAGCCCAAATATTTGAAATCTTTGACTTGTTTCACTGTATCGCCATTTAAAGTTATGCTCATTTGCTCCTCTCTCATACTCATGTTGATACTCGTCAATTCCCGGTTCCAAATCAGCAGATTCCTTTGGAGATTCTCCATATTATTTGCAACAAGTACTAGGTCATCAGCATATATTTCAGACACGTACGCTTGTTGGAACTTGCAGACACCTAATCTTGCCCCCTTTAATTTTTGGTCACATTTTTTGTACATAGCATCCAGTAGGATAATGAACAGCAGTGGGCTTAATACTCCTCCCTGTCGCACACCTGGGGTTGTGACAAATTCCTTTAAACCAATATTATTTGTTCTTATTGTGTTCCTAGTAACGGTGTAAACTCCTCGATCCTTCAATATCTGCCATATTTTTTCCCTAGGTACGCAATCAAGAACTTTATTTAAGTCGATGAAACACAGGTACTACTTGCTATTGTGGGCCAACGTCCTTTCAACCAATTGTCTTAAACTGAATATAAGATCTACTGTACCTCTCTCTGGCCTAAAACCGCACTGATTATTATATAGAATCTTCTATCCGTCTTCTTAATCGTTTTTCTAATATTATTTTGTATACTTTGCTGACAACACTCAGTATTGAAAGTCCTCTATAATTTCGACATTTTCTTACATCACCCTTTTAGATTTTGTCCACTCTCGCGGAATAGTCCCAGTTTTCCAAGCTGTATTAATTAGTTTGTGCAGACATAAGTACCCTTCATTACACATATATTTTAGCATTTCTACTTTTACGTCGTCGTGTCCTGCAGCTTTATCATTTTTCAATCCTTTAACAGCTTTATTTACTTCAGTCAGTGTGATTTCCTCGTCTATTTTCATGCCTTCGCTTTCTTTCTCAGTTCGATTTTCTATTTCTGTCCCACCTTGTAATATTTCACAGAAATGTTCTCTCCACCTTTCTTCATATATATATATATATATATATATATATATATATATATATATATATATATATATATATATATATATATATATATTTGTTTTCAATTCTTGGGCTTTGGGTTCGTTTTATGAATATTTGGTATTTAAATTAAACTTAAATTGACGTTTCGCCCTTTGGTTTAGAGCATTTTCATTTTTTTTCTTTAATTCTACAAATTATACAAAATATAAAAATATAAAACTATAAAAATAATTTACATTTAGGTACACTAGTACAATACAAATTATTTAACACACACAACCATAAACTATTTACATAAATTCTTAGTTCTATCTTTAAAAATTAAAATCACATGGGACCTACCTTGAATCTCACATATTTTATTTACTACTGACAAGTCGTAGTGGCATTCTTATCGAATGTAGATTTTATTTTGTATTATTGATCGCAATTTTTTTTTTTTTTTTTGTTTGTTTTTTGAATATTAAGCAGGTAGTATTTTTGTTAATATATTAAGGATGAGTATACACTTTAAAATATTACCTTATTAAATTTGTATAAATATGGCTAATTCCTTTTATATCACTTTTATCATTCACTGTAAATTTCTCATTTTTTTTAATTTCGATCATTTCTTTTATTGCAAGTTTTCCAATATTAATGTCCCTGTTTAAAATCTTTGTTTCATTAAAGTTGAAGTCATGTCCAAGTTCCGTTGTGTGTTTATGAAGTGCCGTTGTTGCATTTTTTGTATACTTGTGTCCATTGAGTCTGTTTTTTAATAATTGGGTCGTCATACCAATATAATGCATTGGGCAATCTGCACAAGGTACCGAATAAACTACGTTGGATTGGTTCATGGTTGGTACCTGGCTTTTTAAGTTTGTAAATAGTGAGCTTAGTTTGTTCTGCGTTTTGTGACAAACAGTTATGTCATATTTTTTTAGAGTGCCCCCTAGTTTTTCTGATAAATCGCGTGTATAAGGTAGTGGGAGAAATTTGTTCTGATTTTGTTCTTTGGTTTCCTCTTTTTTGATTTTTTTATTATAGAATTTGTAGGTTCTTGTTCTTATTGTTTGGTTGATGTCTTTTTCTCTAAATCCATTTTGTATTAACACTGATTTCATTTGATTCAGTGCTTTCGGTCTTAAATTTGGTGAGGTTAGCGCTATTGCCCGGTCTGTTAAACCGACAATAACACTTACCTTTTGTGCCTTTGTGTGATTAGAGTAGACAAAATGGATTTAGAGAAAAAAGACATCAACCAAACAATAAGAACAAGAACCTACAAATTCTATAATAAAAAAATCAAAAAAGAGGAAACCAAAGAACAAAATCAGAACAAATTTCTCCCACTACCTTATACACGCGATTTATCAGAAAAACTAGGGGGCACTCTAAAAAAATATGACATAACTGTTTGTCACAAAACGCAGAACAAACTAAGCTCACTATTTACAAACTTAAAAAGCCAGGTACCAACCATGAACCAATCCAACGTAGTTTATTCGGTACCTTGTGCAGATTGCCCAATGCATTATATTGGTATGACGACCCAATTATTAAAAAACAGACTCAATGGACACAAGTATACAAAAAATGCAACAACGGCACTTCATAAACACACAACGGAACTTGGACATGACTTCAACTTTAATGAAACAAAGATTTTAAACAGGGACATTAATATTGGAAAACTTGCAATAAAAGAAATGATCGAAATTAAAAAAAATGAGAAATTTACAGTGAATGATAAAAGTGATATAAAAGGAATTAGCCATATTTATACAAATTTAATAAGGTAATATTTTAAAGTGTATACTCATCCTTAATATATTAACAAAAAGACTACCTGCTTAATATTCAAAAAACAAAAAAAAAAAAAAAAAAAAATTGCGATCAATAATACAAAATAAAATCTACATTCGATAAGAATGCCACTACGACTTGTCAGTAGTAAATAAAATATGTGAGATTCAAGGTAGGTCCCATGTGATTTTAATTTTTAAAGATAGAACTAAGAATTTATGTAAATAGTTTATGGTTGTGTGTGTTAAATAATTTGTATTGTACTAGTGTACCTAAATGTAAATTATTTTTATAGTTTTATATTTTATATTTTGTATAATTTGTAGAATTAAAGAAAAAAAAATGAAAATGCTCTAAACCAAAGGCGCGAAACGTCAATTTAAGTTTAATTTAAATACCAAATATTCATAAAACGAACCCAAAGCCCAAGAATTGAAAACAAATATAAATTGATGGTTCAAGAAAATCCTTAAGTATTATATATATATATATATATATATATATATATATATATATATATATATATATATATACATATATATATATATATATATATATATATATATATATATATATATATATCGGACGTTTCGCGTCAACGGGTTAACGAAAAAAAAAATTCAAGAGAGTCAATTTCTTCATTGAAACGTAAGCTTTCAAATTCAACTTGGCCCTTTTGAAAAAAACAAGATGGTAGCTCAGTATGGCTAGAAACAAAAAAATCATGATTTCTAAGCGGAATTAAGTTACTGAACTTCAAAACTGAGACAAAATGCAATATTGATGTAATAATTAAAGTAACCAACATAATTTTATGTAATACCAATATGGCACCTGAAACCGAAAATTACTCCGGTCAGAAAGAGGGCTATTTCACCGCGACATCTCGATAATTGCTCATTTTTCGTCTAATTTTCGGTTTTAGGCGCCATATTGGATCCGCCATATTGATATTACAAAAAATTATGTTGGTTACTCTAATTATTACATCAATATTTCATTTTGTGTCAGTTTTGAGCCATCTTGTTTTTTTCAAAAGGGCCGAGTTGCATTTGAAAGCTTACGTTTCAACGAAAAAAACTGACACCCTTGAATTTTTTTTCGTCAATTCTATTTTTGGGTATTGGGATGGCTCCGTTGACGCGAAACGTCCCGTATGTGTATATATATATATATATATATATATATATATATATATATATATATATATATATATATATATATAATCTTTTTGAAAGGGAAACCCCATATTCTCCAAAATTAGTTTGATCCCAAAAAAATTAACCGGGGGATGTAAATGAAAGCTTGAAATCTCTACTTTCGATTGCCGTGTGGCACCTTTCGAAATTCGCAATAATGGACTCAATATGGCGGCTTAAACTGACAATGTGCCACAAAAATCTCTCTTCTAGTCACTTTAAATCCGTTGTAATATTTTGGGAATGTATTAGTAAAAAAGAAGCGGAAAAGGAAAATAACATCTTGGGAACCCATCAATGAAAGAATCATAAAACTAAATATAACAATGCTAGGAAGAGACATGGTAATATTAGGAGGATACGGCCCAACAGAAGAATATATATATATATATATATATATATATATATATATATATATATATATATATATATATATATATATATATTCCTATAAGAGGAAAAGATAATTTCATGGAAACACTAAACATAGAAACACAAAAAGTAAAAAAAAACCAAGAATTAATAATAATGGGAGATCTGAATGGGGAGAACATGAAGGAAAACAACGGACAATACCGTAGGACCATTCGGAGAAGACATTACCAACGACAACGGAGAGAGACTAATAGAGCTGTGTGAACTAAACGGCCTCAAAATAACAAACGGATTCTCCAAACACAAAGACATCCACAAATATACTTGGATGCAAGAAACACGAAACTTAAAATCAATAATAGACTACATTATAATTAAAAACGATACCACGGTGAGAATAAAAGATGAAAGAGTAAAGAGAGGGGCAGAATATGGAACAGACCATAGACTATTAGTAGCAAATATAAAAGTACGAGACAATGAAACAAACAGGAACAATAGGTAAAGAAAACAGAAATATTAATGAGATAACAGAAAAAGCAGACAAAGAAATAAAATACAAAATACACTTACTGCAAGACGAAACGATAAGAGACCTATATAGAAAACGATTAGATCAAAAATTAAATGAATTTAACTAAGACAACCTCCAACAGATGTATGACCACATAAAAAAATGCATCAAACAGGCGGCCCTAGAAGCATTAGGTAAAGAAGACAACAATAATAAGAAATATAAAATTAGAATCTGTGAAAAAACCAAAGAATCTATAAAGGAGAAAAAAAGGCTATACGAAAAATGGCTGAATACAAAATCAGAAGAAGATCTACAGAAATATAAAGAGAAAAATGCAGAAACGAGAATGATGATAAACAAAGAAAAGAACGAGACATGGAAAAAATCGTGCGAACATGTAGAACAGTATATAGGAGGAATTAGAAGCACAGAGTCATGGAGAATAATTAAAGCATTAAGGACTAACAATAGAGAGAAGACGTATATAGAGTATATCCCAGAAAGAAGAGTGGGAAGAATATTATAAAAAACTGCTAACAGAAGACAGACAAGAATTCCAAGAAGAGAACCCTGAAGAAGAACAGAACAAGGAAAAAAGAGATAGAACTAAGCTATGAAGAAGTCAAGAAGACAATAAAAATACTCAAAAATAGTAAATCTGCAGGCCCTGGAGATGTGGTAAATGAAATGATTAAGTACGGGTCTAATAAATTACATCGGATGCTAAGAAACATGTTCCAGAGAGCGATAAATGGAGAAAAAATACCAGAGGAATGGCCAAAAGTATATAGTATCTATATTTAAAAAGGGATACCGCAGAAAATGCACAAACTATAGAGGCCTAAGCATAATATCGAGTATGGGACGTTTGTATGGAAAAATTATTAAAAATATCATAGAGGAAAATATAAAAGGAAAAATTGGAGAAGACCAAGCAAGCTTTACGGCCGGAAAATCATGTATAGACCACATGTACACTATAAAACAAACAATGGAAAAAAAAAACTGGCAAAGAATAGAGAAGTACATCTAGCCTTCATAGACATAAAAAAGGCCTGTCACTCAGTACCAAGACAAAGATTATGGAATGCAATTGACAAAGAACTAATATCCGCAGTAAAAGCTCTCTACGAAAACAACACAGTGAACATAAAAATAGGGAAGAGACTCCAAACATCAAAAGGCCTGTTACAAGGATGCGCTACATCCCTAACTTTATTCAAAATATACCTCGACCAAAAATTAAACAAAATGGAAGCAAAAATGTAGTGGAATGGAAGATTACTTATATACTCTAAGTTTCGCAGACGACCAAGTAATCATAGCGCAAGATGAGGAAGACTTCAGTTATATGGTAAGAAAACTGAAACAAGAATACACTAAAGCAGGATTAGCAATAAACTTTGATAAAACGGAATATCTAACAACAAAGGAGGGAAATGTGAAGAATCTAGAAGTCGATAACGAAACAATAATCAAAGGAACCGATAGATTTAAATATTTAGGAACCATCAGTTCAAAAAACGCAACATCAGAAGAAGAGATTAAATCTAGATTGGGAAAAACGCAGACATGCATAAGACAATTAAATTCGATCCTGTGGGACAAACACATTACAAAGAGAAACAAAACACGCATGTATAAATCAATAATACAAAGCATAATGACATACGGGGCAGAAACACAAGAAATAAATCCAAAATTAACGCGGTAGAGATGGAGTATTGGAGAAGATGTTGTAAAGTAACATGTATGGAGAGAATAACAAATGAAGAAATAAGAAGCAGAATGAACATCAAAGAGAACGCAATAAACATCATTGAAGAAAAACGATTAAAATGACACATAAGACGGAGCGAAGATAATAGGTGGATAAAGAAAATAACGGAGTAGAGCCCTATAGGGAGAAGAAAAAGAGGAAGACCCAGACGATCGTGGAGAGACGATGTGGACGAGGCTATGGAGGACAGGGGTCTAAAAGGCTGAGAGAAGGAAGACAGCGTTAGCTGTAGAAAGTCCTTGATATATATATATGTATATATATATATATATATATATATATATATATATATATATATATATATATATATATATATATGATTGAAGGACCCAGGGGTACTCGATGATCGATTTTATTCCAGAATGCCAAAATCAAAAATGGCGGATACAATATGGCGACCGAACACAAAACCGATATATTAATAGGGGTCTCCGGAGATGGATCAGAATGAGATTTCGTACTTAGTTGTTTTTGCGGACGATGATTATGAATCTAAGGTCATTTTTTACTTCCACCCTTCTAAATGTGGAAAAGAGAGTACGGAGGTTGAATTTTGATTTTCAGTCTGACTAGGATGAGATTATACCTGGGGGTTTTTGAGGTCACTGATAATAAATCTGAGGTCTTTTTGTACTTCAACCCATCTAGGGATGGAAAAAGGGTACGGGGGTTGAATTTTGATTTTCAGTCTGACTAGGATGAGATTTTGTAGATGGAGGTTTTTGGGGTCGCTAATAATGAATCTGAGGTCTTTTTGTACTTCCACCCTTTTAGGGGTGGAAAAGAGGGTACAGGGTTTTATTTTGATTTTTAGTCTGACTAGGATGAGCTCCTGTACTTGCGGGATTTTGGGGTTACTGATAATGAATCTGAGGTCTTTTTCTACTTCCACCCTTCTAGACGTGGAAAAAGAGGGTACGGGGATTGAATTTTGATTTTCCGTCTGATTAGGATGAAATTCTGTACGTGGGAATTTTTGAGGTGGCTGATAATGAATCTGAAGTTCTTTCCATTTTAATTGGGTTACGTAAGTGGAGTATTTGACCACCATATTCGATCCGCCATCTTGAGTTTGACAGGTTAGATATTATGGAATTAGTTTCTACACGATTACTCAATAAAGTCTCCAGATCACTATATCCAAGTTAATACGATAAGTTTTCAGTGGATTGCAAAACGTGTTTAGGGTGTTCGGCCGCCATATTGTATTGGCCATTCTTGATTTTGATATTCTGGAAAAAAATCAATCATCGAGTACCCCTGGGTCCTTCAATCATATATATATATATATATATATATATATATATATATATATATATATATATATATATATATATCAAGGATTTTCTACAGCTAACGCTGTCTTCCTTCTCTCAGCCCTTGATTCCATCCGTTTCTATCTTCCCAGTCTCCATCTGTTAGACCCCTGTCCTCCATAGCCTCGTCCAAATCGATCATCGAGTATCCCTTAGTCCTTCAATCATACATTCCCAAAACATCACAGCGGCTTTAAAGGGACTTGGAGAGAGAAAACGACCTTTGAGCGATAATTTTTCTGACCCTTTGTCAGTTTAAGCCGCCATATTGAGTCTGCTATGGCGAATTTCAGAAAGTGTCATACGGCAATCGAAAGTAGAGACTTCAAGCTTTCATTTGCACCCCTGGTTGATTTTTTGGATCAAACCAATTTTGGAGAGCATAGGGTCTCCCGTCCAAAAAGAATGCCCCATATATATATATATATATATATATATATATATATATATATATATATATATATATATATATATATATATATATAGTTGCTATAGGTTCTCTTCTGTCATCGATTTTTAGTTGTTGAGAGGAGTTTAAACTTTTAGAGTTTCAATGAAAAAGGATCCTTTTTTCATCAATAGATTTCATTCCCAGATTATTTTTTGATGCCTTCCTCCTCCATAAGTAACTTCACATTTAGTGTCCTCTTTTCTTTCTTTAGAGGAACGCGTTTTGTATCCCTGTGCTCAGGGTCGGCCCGTCCATATAGGCAAACAAGGCGACGGCCTAGGACCCTCGAATTTAGGGCAGCATGGCGGGGGTACGGGGCGGGAGAGTTAGCTTCCTCGCGTTATATTGGACCTACAGTCTAGTGAGCACACAACAAGCGGGGATTTCTCCACGGCTAGTATTGCTCTGAAATATAAATTACAAGGTCAAACAATAATGTACTCTATGACGTAGGGTACAGAACGGAATCTTGTCTAATACTTTTGAGAGGAAAGTCTTCTAGGATCAGATTTTACTGCGCGTCATCTAAATTGTCTTTCATTCAGTCATCTAATGTTAAATAGGCGCATAAATGTTGTACGATAATATAGCGTAGCGTAGTAGAACGATCAAGTTGATGTGAATTTGTTTAATTATTCTTTTGATATCGATAAGCGACGACGAGACGGCTGACACTGATCTTCGTAAACAATCACAACTACTCAAAAGTAAGTATGTGTAATTTATAAATTACTTTATTTGACTTTATAAGCCTTGACAAGTGATAAGTTATAATTTGACTTCTTTTCACCGATATAAAAAATTATGAAAAGATAAAAGGTCTCAATCAATTAATCTAGATCGCCAGACGAGAAGATTTTGTGCTGGATTTGCCTGCATTCTCATTTAGTATAACTAATAGATATAGGTGTTTTAAAATTCAATTGGGATGTAATTTTACGCATTTAAAGCACCGTATTTATTCAATTATGCACATAACAATTATTTGGTGTTACTATAATTCGCACACTCTGATAACATCGATTTATGCCGTTCTAATATAATTAAATATCAATTTCCATACGCATAGTATAATTACATGAATCTTTTCATTTAGACCCGTAATTTTTATCTACCTTCGTAGCAGCTTAAATTATTGGTACTTAAATGGAAAGTTTTCGATTAAGTGTTGTGACATGGCAGGGAGGCATAAGAGAAAATTAGAGAAAGAATTATCGCCAGCAAAGCAAGCAGACTCATTCGAGAAATATCTTCGTTCAGATCCTCAAGAACCACAACCAGGCAAAATTACAGATGATGATGTGAAAGAAAAACCAAATGAACCCCTTACAGAATACTCTACGACGGAAAATCCTGCTTTATTTTCAGCAAACAGAAAGTACCGCACAACATCTCCACGGATCATCTGCGGCAAATTCTCATCGAACACGGGCCAAATCACGTGCAGAATATCAACTTCCCATTAGATAACAATCAAAGAAAGTTTTCGATAGTACATTATAAAAGAAAACTAGGCAATAGGCAATTATTTCTCGTATATGGCTGCAATATTCAGCTTCAAGGGATGGTTACTTCGTTTGTAAGCTATTTTCCATAAATAGAAAATCCGGTCTATGAAATAAAAGGATGAATGACTGAAAGAAGATACCTACGATATTAACAAATCACGAGAAAAGCAGTAATCATTTATAAAACTACCAAGAGTGGAAAGAGTTAGAGCTTAGGTTGAAGGCGAACAAAACCTTTGATGAAGAAAATTTGTCCCTAATAAGAGACGAGGAAAAATACTGGCCACAGATTCTTGAAACACATGACACATTATTTATTACTGGCAACGGAGACTTTCTGGAAATATTGAATATTTTTCTTTGATTGCTCCTATAATGTATGAATATCTTAGAAAACTTTCTAATAAAGAGGCTCTCGCTCATTCCTCGGAAAAAATATTTAAACCGAATTGATCAGTCTGTTGGCTAATGCTGTCCAGAAAAAAATACTAGCGTCTGTTCATGTTATTCAATAATTCTATATTGCACACCTGACGTAACTCATATTGAAACATTATCGTTTGATTTGTAAAGGTGACGACTGATGGTGACAAAGAAAGTAAGAGTAAGAGTAAAATTAAAGAACATTTTTTTTAGGGTTTAGTCCTCTTACGGACACTATTAGTGCTAGCTGAACTGAAAAAATCCTTGATAAGTTAGATGAAATGCCACTCTCATTAGAAAATTTAGATGGACAGGGATATGGCTTGGAATGCTAACGGACTCTTGCAACACCAACAAGAATTACAAGCAGTCCTTGACACAGAAAAAATTGATGTATGCCGCATATCTGAGACTCATTTTACGAAAGAGTCATACATCAAATTCAAAGATTTTAAAACCTATCATACCATCCATCCTGATAACGCAGCAAAAAGAGGAAGTGCATCCATCCAACATCATCAGGAAATGGGTTACCAAACAGTTGAAATATAGGCTACATCTGTTAACATTAAAACCAAAACATATGAAATAATAATTGCGGCAATATATTGTCCACCTAGACATTCTATAAAGAATAAACAATATGTAGAATTCCTAAGCAGTCAAGGAAATAGATTCATCATTGGAGGAGACTATAACGCAAAACACACGCACTGGGGATTTAGATTAACTACAACTAAAGGAAAAGAACTCCTATCAGCCACGAGCCAAATAAATTGCGAAGTATTATTAACTGCTAAGCCAACGTACTGACCTACTGCTCCACAAAAAACTCCTGACCTCATAGACTTCTTTATAATTAAAAATATTTCAATGAACTACATCCAAATCGAAGAAGTATAGGATACGAATTCAAACCACTCCCCGATACTACTCACACTGAGTAACAGTGTAATTCAGAAGTAAAATCCACCGAGTCTTGCTAACAAAAAGACGGATTGGCAAAGCTTCAAAGTAAAACTTGAAGCATCCATTGAACTATTAGTCCAACTACGAACAAAAGAGCAGCTAGATGATGAAATTGACTTTCTAGTCAAAAATATTCAACGTGCAGCATGGAACAATACACCCTTGTACCCACGCAAGACCCAAGGGAACAATTATCCGAAAGAAATCATTTTAAGCAAAAGAAAACTTAGACGAAAATGGCAGCAGGCCAGATCACCGACTGATGAAACAGCGCTAAATAATGCAACACAGCAGCTGAAACGCGAAATTCAGCGCATCAAGAACGAATCGATTGGAGCCTATCTAAGTGAGCAAACAAATGACAACAAAACAGACTACTCACTCTCGAAGGCTACCAAACGACTGAAAAGACCTATTTTTCACAATCCACCAATCCGAAACTCGGATGAAAGTTGGGCTAGAAACAATACCCAAAAAGCATGTAGATTTGCAGAACACTTAGAAAGTAACTTCCAACCAAACGATGGAGAAGACCTACAAGACTGGACTATACAAGAACAAGAAAACGTTATCATCAAACCTACTTCACCAAAAGAAGTGTCAGATGAAATTAAAAAGAATATCGATCCGAAAAAAGCACCCGACTTTGACTTAATTACTGGCGAAGTCTTAAAACAACTTCCAAGAAAAGCCATAGTAAAACTCACCAATCTTATTAATGCATCCTTCAGACAGAAGTATGTACCTAAGATGTGGAAAATTGCAGAAGTTATTATGATCCCAAAACCAGGAAAACCTGTACATGACGTAGCATCGTATAGATCAATATCTTTACTGCCGGTAATTTCAAAACTATACGAAAAGCTACTCCTCAAAAGATTAAAACCAATAATAGAAGAAAAGAACTTGTTTCCGGACCACCAGTGCGGTTTCAGGGAAAACCACTCGACTATCTACCAAGTGCATAGAATCACCAACATTATAGAAAAATCACTCGATGTAGCTCAGGCTTTTGACAAAGTATGGCACGAAGGTTTAATCTATAAACTGGAATTGCTTCTACCATGCCAATACGTACAACTTTTAAAATCGTACCTATCAGAAAGACACTTTAGAATCAAACAAGAAGATGCTTATTCTGAACTGAAAAAAATCAGAGCAGGGGTGCCACAAGGTAGTGTACTAGGCCTAGTACTCTATCTACTTTATACTAGTGATATCCCAAATCACGAACACGAAATAATAGCAACATTTGCTGACGACACCGCAGTTATAGCTGTTGGAAAAGATCACTAAGAGGCTACGAGAAAACTTCAAACCTCTTTAAACAAAATCAACAACTGGACTAAAATTTGGCGCATTAAGCTAAATAAAAATAAGTCTGTATACGTAGACTTTACCAACAAGCAGAAACAACATTTACCAGTCAGAATAAACGATAGCCAGATTCCTTATGCAGACTCAGCTAAGTATCTGGGTATAAATCTGGATGCTAGACTTCGCTGGAAAGTCCATGTCAAAAAGAAACGAGAAGAACTAGGCCTTAAATTCAAAAAAATGTATTGGCTACTTGGACGGAACTCCAAGTTGTCCATATATAACAAACTGCTTCTCTATAAGCAAATATTAAAACCAATTTGGACTTATGGCATTCCACTGTGGGGTTGTGCCAGTAAAAACAATATTCAAGTTATTCAGCGTTTTCAAAACAAAGTGCTAAGAAATATCGTTGATGTACCTTGGTATTGCCGGAACAGAGACATCCATAGGGAAATTCAAATGGTTACTGTTTGACCAGACCATCAGTAAATTTGCTAGTAGCCACGAACAAAGGCTGTTTCATCACGTAAACGTCGAGGCCATCCAGCTCCTGGACAACACAGAACAGCGAAGAAGACTCAAGAGGATTAAGCCCTGTGAACTAGTGAAGTGACAGTGAAAAGCAGAGTACGGTGCGGGATAAGTGCTACACACTAACGCTAGTGCAGCAAAAAATTATCAGAACACAAGGAACACTAATGAGTGAGACCGGAGTTTTTAAGAATTGTACGTAGTAATATAGGTTAGAATAAAATTGCTCATTGGTCCATATGAGACCAGATTGTAATATACCTAAAGAGACTTGTAATAAGTATTCTTATTAAAAAAAAAAAAAACCGGTCAAGTACAAGTTGAACTTGCGCAATCAGTGACTTCACAAAACACACCCCAAATGAGTTTTCAAGAAAGTTTATTTCCAATCTTTACTGAAATCTGATGACCTTGAAATTTTTGTTTTTTTTTTATATTCCAGATAAATTATTAAAGGTAATGCACTCGTCATAATTTTCGTTCAATCTACACCCCGTGGAGAATATTCCAGAATTTTTTCAAAATTTTTTGATATGCACTTTTCGAGATAAGGCGGGTGGACAGCGATTTTTCGCGATATTTTTAAAATAATACAAAGAAAAGTGCGCGCAAGTATTATATTATATATATATATATATATATATATATATATATATATATATATATATATATATATATATATATATTTTACTCGTGTTTTCACAAGCTTTCATTTGACACCACACTCGATTACCTAGTAAAAAAATGTTTTTTTCACTTCCGATTTCACCCTCCAAAACTAAGCCCTTAAGTCAAAATTTAACCCTCAAAACTACATGGCTCTGATGAGGCCATCAATTCCTATATTATTACCAAATTTCAACTTTCTATGACAAATAGTTTCGGAGAAAATCGGGTGTGACAGACGGACAGACAGACAGACACCGAAGTGATCTTATAAGTGTTCCGTACGGAACACTAGAAAAATTTGTAAAGGTGACGACTGATGGTGACAAAGAAAGTAAGAGTAAGAGTAAAATTAAAGAACATTGCGGACACTACTGGTGCTAGCTGAACTGAAAAAATCCTTGATAAGTTAGATGGAATGTCACTCTCATTAGAAAATTTAGATGGACAGGGATATGACAATGGGCGTAACATGAAAGGTAACCACTGTTGTGTTCAGAAAAGAATTTTAAATAAAAATCACATGGATTTTTCTCTAAAATCCTTTTCTGAACACCTTTTCGTACCCTGCCGTACCCTAAATCTTGTGGTGCTAAATGTTGTCTAGCAGCTACATCATTCTTCAATTTGGACCAAAATATATAGGGTGCGGCGCCAAAATCCGGACAAATTAAACATTTTTTGACACATAATTTTTATTGCAAAAATGTTTATAATTATTTTTTTTATTAAATTGTTTGTTAGGTCATAAAGAACACATTTGCTCAATAGCTTCGTTAGGTAATAGGTAATTTATAGGGCCTAAGATTTCGAAAATTCTCAATTTACTTTGTTATGATTCACTCTTTATTTTTATTTTACGGGAATGGGAGGCTTTCCATTCATTATTCCGAAATTTACTATGCGGGGGGGGTCATAGTACTACAAGAAAAGGACGTAGTACAACTCTTTGTAATTATGAATGAGTGTTCAATGATAAATTTGGGGAATCAAAATGGCCGTCCCTTCGGTTGACATGACAACCACGAACAAGTTCGCCAAGCCGTTCGGCAAAGTTCACAAAATTCAATATGGCTTCCCGAAGGGTCGTTTACAGGTGGTTGATTTTTATTTTTGTAAGTTTTTAGTGTTTGTGAATACTGATTTGTTATGTATAGAGACCGGATTATATGCAACATAAAAATGTTGAAATATTCATGCAAATATGCATGAAAAATGCTTAAAATATGCATGAAAAGGGTCAAAATATGCAATATTAAATAATAATAAAAGTAGTAATTTTTGGGTAGTAAGATTGTGTCTTCGATCACTTAAAATATTTTTATAAGTGGAAAAAGACCGTTCCACATCCACTGAGGTAACTGGGCAGTATTTGAATTTGGGTGCTATGTTAGCACTTATTGTTCCTGACAAAAGTTCACTCGTCCCATTGATAAAACTATCAATTTGACACAAAGATTCAAAGCCTGGGTTCTTTAACTCTATGCAGCAATACATCTGGCAATGTGGAGTTTATTTGACGGATTTTATTCATTAACTGATTCGGTCAACGCCAACCTTCGAGTTTCAAGCTTTTTAATACCCGCAGGTATGTGGGAAAAGTGAGTGTTAATCAAAGCTATGTTTTTTTTAATATCAGAATGGTTAAATGCTTCCTTGGATTGGCGAACTACCATAGCCTCTGCACTATCGAAGTCATTTACTACATCTTTGATAGCCTCGAAATGTTCATTGTAAAATAGTACAGCTTCAATCCATGTTCCCCATCGAGTTACCACTAGTTCGGGAGGTAAAGGCACATTTGGCAGTTTTTCTTTATAGGTGTTATTGCGAGCAGGTGGCTTAAGAAGCACTTTCTTTGCTGATGAAATCAGTTTATTTACATTTCCAAACATAGATCGTACTTCTTCAGCGAGTCGATGGACTCCGTGAGCAAAGCACGTCACATGAATTAAATTTTGGATAAAATGCTTGGAGGACTTTGGCTCCCTTGATCATATAGGGAGCAGCATCTGAGAGAAATATAAACACTCTTTCATCTGCAGAAGATTCAGGAAATATTTTTCTAATACCCTCATTCACAAATCTGGAGATCGTAGAATGATTTGTCTTGTCAACAATAATGTTAAAACTGATATCTTGTTTTAAAATAAAAATTCGTCTTCGAGAAAATTGTTTATTTGATCCACGCTCAAACAAATATTCTTAGAAACGTACTACTTATCATTTAATATCCCGACCAAGAAACAAAGGAATAAAATAGCGTCGTAATTTTGACACTATAACCTAATCGATGTTTCGACTATTGCAGGTAATGTTCCGGCGATAAGATCGGTTCCAGACGGCGACATTAGCAATACCCTGAGCAATTCAATTGCCTAGTAATACCGAGAAATATTGTAAATATAGGGAAAATATGCATCATTGCTAGATTTTGGGTAAAATATGCAAAAATCGGTGAGAATGGTCTAAATATGCAAATGCATATGAAAATATGCAAATGCATATAATCCGGTCTCTAGTTATGTAAGTGTTGTAAAATGTGGTGACTAGTTTATATTTTGTATAATGTAAGTAAGCACCTTTTTTAGTTGAGTATTTACCGGTATGACACACTAAAAATGTTTTACTATTGCTAGTAAAAGCGGGCCAACTATTATGAAACCAAGAATATTTTTTATAAAAGAAACTGCAGATTATAGTAGTTTTTACACAAGTTTACACATTTCCAGTCCCCATTTTAAAATGCTGCCAAGTTTTTAAAATACACAATCAATTAAACTTTAAAACAAAATCTATTCGCTGGAAATGGCAGTGTATCACTGACCTAAACAACCCTAAAAAAAGCTATTCCTTGTGAACAAATTTAAGGATAATTAAGTTAACTTTTACCTGTCTAAATGTCCTGTCTTAAAATATGTGTACTTAACCCACTTTATTATAAAAAAATAGAGTTCTAATTTCATGGACTGTAAAGTTAAAAATGATTTTTTTTTAATTACAAGCAATTTTGTAAAGCACTTTCTAAAACAGTTTCTGAGACATTAACTGACATTTGTTATTTTTAAAAACTGTCAACTTTCTTTCTCAATTTTACGTTAAAGTTACATGAAAATTAAGCACAAACTTCAAGTATTTTTCAAAAAGTGTTTTACTTTTTCTATAATTCCCTGAAACCTGAAAGATTTGTAGTAAATATAATTTTTAAAATCTGATGTTTCCCCTTCTGCTTGAATGATCGCCTTCATTCTCGGTCTGAAACGGTCGCAGACCCGTTTTAATGAGTCACGGTCCATATCGACGCATGCCGCTTCAATAGCTCTCAATGATGCGACATTTAGATATCTGAACTAGTACCCTTTCAACCACTCTCCATACATAGAAGCATTTAAATCTGGGCTGTTGGGAGGCCAAAATTCTTTGGACCAAAACATGTCGACATTGTCCGACAACCAATTTTACACCAAATGATTTGTGTGCGCGGGCGAACCGTCCTGCTGAAAAGCATATACAGCTTTCCAGACGATACAGTGTCCATCCCTGGTTCACCACATTTATCAGAACATGCAAATAAACTTCTATTGTGACCTTTTCTCCTTTGTTAAAGAAATGCGGTGGCATGACATCACCCTCACTGGAGACAACACTTAGCGCGTGAAGATTCGCCGAAAATTTCGTCCTGGAAACAAAGGGAACATCTTCAGGATCATGGGCGAGCCAGCGACCATTCCTTCGATTGATTTTCGCATCGACACTAAAAATTTTTTTGTCAGAGAAAAACCTGAGGTGTCCGGCAGCATAGTTTCGTAAAGAACACAAAAACAGGTTACAGCGTTCAACTCGCTTTGTCCTGACAGCTTCGGAAAGCATCTGTCTCACATTAATTGTATAAGACTTGTAGCAGAGGTCCTCCTCGACGATTCGACGCATAGTTTTTTTACTCACACCGACAACCGACCACCATGTTCGGATCCACTGCCCTGGATCCTCAAAAATCAGCTCCTGAGCCCGTTAAGTGATTTCGGGCGCCCTGTCAACGCGCTCCTTGTGTTGCAAACCCTTCGTTGGACTTCTCCGACTCGTTATACTTCGCGACAACTTCATACACAGTCGAGCTTGGGAACCCGAAGAATCGAATGATTTCTGTCGCTGAGCGCCCAGCACGAACACTTCCGATAATCGCAGCTCTTTGATTATACTCCGCACTTACTTGGTTTCAACATTACGACTGTTTCGAGGTTATGAATGTTTAGTACATGCGTCAAGCTATTTGGACGCCAATCGCGACCTCTCGAAGTGGTATAGAACCGGATTTTGACGCCGCACTCTGTATATGTTTTTTTTTTTTTTTTCTTCAACCCACCGCCACCGTTGGGAAGTCCTACTGCATCATGTGCCTAGTTTGACGCTGAAACCAATGAGCGCCCGTTACGTTACCAACTAGCTAATGTGCATGATGCGCTCATGGATATTTACTAAAAAAAATAGCGGATTTCAAATTTATTGCGTCTCTTGTATGGTACAATATTTTGTTCGAAATCAATTTCACCAGTAAACTTCTTCAATCAAAGGAATTTGGCCTTAACGCTGCTATAAATCCTCTACTAAAAACCAAAAAATTTTTTCAAGGCTGTAGAAGTGATTTGGGATGAGACAAAATGTTGGTAGAAGCAAGAGACATTTCTGAAGAAGTCAACATTCCCGCCACATCATAAACAAAGCCGGTTCGCCTAACAAAAAAGAAAAGGCAGTATAGTTATGAGGCGGAAGCTGAGGCTATACATGATGTAAATACGAAGGCTGTAAAAATATTGAATCAACTGAGTTATGCAGCGAATTACAAGCTATTGCAAGAACACTATATCAGGAAGCTTTAAATCACATTTGTAAAAATCAACTAGTACATAGCGTACCTAACTTAGTAACTGCAATAAGGGTCTTGCTGACAGTTCCTGTGTCTGTAGCCAACGGTGAGAGCTGTTTCTCTAAATTGAAACTAATTAAAACTTACCTGCGTTCCAGAATCACTCAAGAAAGACATGTAGGATTATTCACATTATCAACTGAACAAGAAGTAGCTGAAACAAATAATTTAAAGGAAGTTGTGTCTACTTTTACTAAAATCAAAGCAAGGAAAATTAAAAATTATGTAACTGTATGTTTTATTTACATCATTTTCATTTTTCCGTCAGTAAAGAAAGTCGAAACAATCTCCTTAGCAAATCTGCTATCTGTGTCTTTCTTGAGTCATTCAAGTAAATTATGTCATTAAAAATTACATCACTGTTTTACATTTGTGTTTTATTTTATTGAGAAACGTTTTGTTTGAAGGGGCGCCATTCAAGTCATTCGCCTGATAATAATGATATCGATGTATACATACATACATATATATATTTATATATATATATATATATATATATATATATATATATATATATATATATATATATATATATATATATATATATATTATATATGTATATACGGATATATATATATATATATATATATATATATATATATATATATATATATATATATATATATATATAATATATATGTTACAATAGAAGTTATCACGGATGGTGGGATGTAATACATTAAAATTTCAGGTTTCAATCCGTTCGTCTAAAAA
Organism: Pachyrhynchus sulphureomaculatus; assembly: GCA_019049505.1. Classification (NCBI taxonomy): domain Eukaryota; kingdom Metazoa; phylum Arthropoda; class Insecta; order Coleoptera; family Curculionidae; genus Pachyrhynchus; species Pachyrhynchus sulphureomaculatus. The sequence continues at coordinate 44,364,806 of CM032449.1, forward strand.
TGAATTTGCACGACGTTTTGCCAAAATTTTATTTGGCATTTTCAAATGCTCTTGCTGCTGCTGCTGCGGCTTAGCTTCGAGCCGCAGCAGCAGCAAGATCACAGCATCGACTAGCAGCAGCAGCAAGAGCACTTGAAAATGCCAAATGAGATTTTGGCGAAACGTCGTGCACATTATTCATTGTTAAACGAACGGATTGAAACCCGAAATTTTAATATATATACAGGGTTACAGGGAAAGTCGTCCTAGATAATTAAGGACGTTATAGTTTAGGTCATTTCTGATCGATTTGACTCTATGACATGATGTCCTAAACTTAACCGTTTTCGAGATATTGAAGTTTAAAGATTTTCTAAAAAAAAACATGTTCTTTTTGCTTTTATATCGATTTTTTTTTATTAGAGGTTCTCGAGTGCGATTTTTTGGTTATTTTTAGTTAGTCTGTATATCAAGTATCAAAAATCATCAAAAAAATTTGAACTAGTTACTAACAGTTTCAAATGGCGGCTTGTTAATGTTTCTAAATTACAAATTTTTACCAAGTGTTTCCTACGTTAAATCAATAAAGATAAAAAAAAAAATGTATGGAAGTTATTCTGCAAATTATTTTAATAATATATATATATATATATATATATATATATATATATATATATATATATATATATATATATATATACAGGGTTACAGGGAAAGTCGTCCTAGATAATTAAAGATGTTATAGTTTAGGTCGTTTCTGACCGATTTGGCTCTGTGACATGATGTCCTATATATATATATATATCTATATCTATATATATATATATATATATATATATATATATATATATATATATATATATATATATATATATATATATATATATATATATATATATATATATAATATATATATATATATATATATATATATATAAATATATATATATATATATATATATATATATATATATATATATATATATATATATATATATATATATATTTATTTATTTATTTATTTATATATATATATATATATATATATATATATATATGTATATATATATATTTTATATATATATATATATATATATATATATATATATATATATATATATATATATATTTATTTATATATATATATATATATATATATATATATATATATATATATACATATATATATATATATATATATATATATATATATATATATATATATATATTTACTTAGATTATGCAATGTCAGTGGGAGAATTACAAAATTAATTAATTGGAAGATGTAATATTTACAAATCGGGACCGTAAACAAAATATTACTATGTAATATTTAGTGCTTTGGTCATGTAACAGACTACTATAAATTAAAATTTTGCATACTATTTTATTACCAATTATGTTTGGATTGTGAGTTTCTTTGATTATTTGTCCCACCGCCTCGGATAAATCAACTACATCAGCTAAAATTACATGACATCCTTTTGAGGCTAGAGTCAATGCTGTTTGATAACCCATACCTAAAATTTTTAAAAAATATTTCCCCATCAAAAGTACAAAAAATAAAGGAAGATTGAACAATGTTAAGGTAAGTAGCTCAACTTGAGCAAATGATAATACTTACCATTCTTAGGGAAATCCTAATTTATTTTTAATTATTTATTTGTTTAAAAACTGTTATGAACACCTAATTTCTACTTATGACCTTATACAGTAAACAATATTAATTTGAAGAAATATATGAAGTGAAATATAAGAACCTTATTATTGTTCATATATATTATAGTTTTTGTACCATGGATCTATTCTCTTTTTGTGTGTAAATTCACAGATAATTGTCACCATCAATAAAGTGTGATAACGGTACTCTTGCTTAATGAAATAATTACGTAATTTTTGGAACTTTTCAAGTTTAATTTATGCATTCATCCACATATGTTTGTCGTTAATATCCCATGTAACTTCACATAATAATATTTTTGTAAATTTATTTTGGAAATTATTACTATCTAATCAACTGTTCATTCAAAAAATAGTATTTTCAGAAATAATGCGTAAAATAAATTTTCTGTACAATATCAAGGCTCGTCCCAGAGCTATCAGATGAAACTTTCAACAATTCCTACCTTCGTGGAAATTTTAACACATGAAGCGATGGTTTTTTAAACTGAAATTAATAACTGATAAGTCTGACTTAACTTGGTTTCAACAAAATAAGTAAACGATGTTACAATGGGATATAGAAAAACACAGAATATACTTGAGCTAAAAAGAAAATTAAAAATTAACTTTTGCATTTCAACTTTTTTTAAATAAAAATTGAAAAAATTTACTTTTTGTTACTGCTACTTTGTTTGTTTTTATTAGAGGATAAATTTGTTGCAAAAATCATTTATCATTGTATACAAGATAAATCGAAAATCCGGTGCAAATGTGTACAGATACAATTTTTTTTTATTAGTCTGCAAATAAGAATAGTCAAAATATTTCGAAAGCTTTTCGATATAACCATAAAACAGGGAAATAATCTTGATAAAGAAATTACAAGATATTAAGTAAGTACGAACTTACAAGTTTTCATCTATTCAAACAAACCCTAGCGAGGAAGGTGGAAAATTGTCTTCCTAATATTCCAGCCAAGACTAGTGCTTTTATTATTTCACCAGCTGTGACCGAGCGCGGGTGTTCTGCTGAACTCATCGTTAGCGCGAGTTTATGTCCCCTGCCTTTACTGCCCAACCTCGTCGATAAAATCGCGCAACTGCCTAGTAAATGAGGTTCTCCATTTTTAGGTTCAAATGTAGACTAGGCCGAGGGAATTTCCTGTTTGTTATAAAAGGCAATTGAGCAGCTGTTCTTTCCTACGTAACCTTTTCTTCACACTCTCAAATAAATTAGGACTTAGGAATGTAAAAAATAAAACAGTTAAATCAAATTAATAGAAGTCGAAAGGCACTGCCTGACGTAGGAGGATAGAAAATTCAAGTAAAGGAGGTAGTCGGTCCTATGACTACTAAAGAGATCAGATCGGGGAAACAGACCAAAAACCAAGACGGAGAAGCAGACCATAAGAGGAGCGAAACCCAGGCAGCTAACCCGAACTAACACTGCGGTTATTATTTCCGTTTATTTATGATATGTGCTTGAAGGTACAATATATTGATCGACTGATGGAGAAAATTACTACTCTGTCACTGTGTAGCGCACACCCAAGGTGATACTGTAGAACCCATACCTGTATACCTCCCGCTACGACTTGCACACACACACACTGACAGAGCGACCTACTGCTAGATTCTTGCAACCAGCAGTTTATTAGCTCAAACTGAGGGTGATGCTGTAGATCTATGTGACCAGTATCCTTCCCCCTGAAACCCAGCTATACATATATACTCGCCAATAGGGCGGGCTCCTGATGGACCACTGCGATCGGTAGTACGGTTGTGTCTAGCATACGCCAAGGTGGATATTACTAGACCTACGCGACCTGTATTCTTCCTTCTGTAACACACACACACACACACACACGGTCCGACTTACATAGCGGAAATAGCATTCTGCTAGGACTCACAGTCTAACTCCATCGCAGACAAATGCTCACTGACGAACTCACATCTTTTCTTATATCATAAGCATATCAGGTAATATCCATGTATATAAACAGCCTCGCACGCACACAATGTTTGCAGCATTTAATCACAAAATCAGCATTGAGCCTACACTCGTGCTACATAGCACGAGTGCAGGGAAAGTCCAACTCCTATCAGTCTAGAATAGATTCCCACGAAGCCATAGGGGAAAAGGAAAAAAATACTTTCACCGATTCCAACTACAAATTTATCCTCAGGGCTTACCAACTTTAGAGCTATAATACCTGGCGCAGAATCATTTTCAATCGGAATCATGTAACACCGTGGTCATTTACACTCTCGGTTACCGTTCTTAGCGAATATGCCACCAACCGTAGTCAGATAAAATGCCTCGAGCATGAGTTTAGGAGATTGCCCATTTGCCACTGATACCGGCTGGAACCGGTGTTTTTTTACTCGTCACCGTCCGCTACGGCCATCGTCAATTCACGTTTCTACTTACTATGATCAACAGAATCATTTATCGTCCTTGTATTGACGTCACTGTGCAGTCCATCATCAGTAGTATGAGTATTCGTTTGATTGCTAGGGACATATACTCGCATACTGTTTTACTTCACTTCACGCCTCTTTACGTAGGATTACTTATTTTATTTTGAGAGGTTCGTTTTAACTCTTTATCCTATTCCTAGTACTGTCCAGGGAATACCGATGCTAGACCACCGACAGTAAGTAGCTGACATGAGTGTTGACCCCTGATTTACCATTTATCTACTGTTAAAAGTTACCTGAGACCCAATAAGCCCTTTATATTTTCAAACAGCACACCTTATATAATTTTTTTATTATTAATTTTGAGACTATTACGGTTAGACCATTATATATCGTACAAAATAAGGAAGAAAAAAAACTTTCTCTAACTTTGCCGAAGACGACTTCGCACGTTTAACAACACAGCTCCACAAAAAAAATGAAAGTTCATTACCACGAACCAAAATACATGGATCTAGTGTTTTTTTCGACGCTGAATTAAAATCTGTAGTTAAAAAAAAGATTCATAGTGTCATTTTTTTTGCCACAAACATCCCTTGAAATGGGCTAAAACTGTAGTAATAATGTAATAACTCTTAATGAAGTGTGAAAAATGGTAGATATTTTATAGTCTAGAAAAGAGAATATTCATTTAAACCGCAGCAAGCTCTATCTAAGAATTAAAACAAAATCAACCCTTATAGGGGGTGAAAAGTACCTCTAAAACTCAAATAACGTACGTGAATTTAAATAACATGTACAAAGGCCAGATCCTTGTAGCTCTTAGGACAAAATATCTGAATCTGGTATGACAACCAGACATTACTCTTAAAAGGTTGAGACTATAGGATGTAAAAACCATCCCCACCTACGGAGGTGTCTCATAAGTTTCGATAACGACGAAAAAAGTTCTGGCTTTTGTAGTTTTAGGCAGGGTGAACAAATATGGAGTAGATTCGCCTGAAATACTCATACATGACTATAAACTGCCCTTAGAGGATGATAGAAACTACCCCTACGCTCTAAAGATGCGCATGGATGTTATTGAAATTCGAAAAATATCAAGTATTTTTATCTCATTGTGCCAAACATTCAAGACAACTAGATCATCTTCCTAGGTCGAGAATCATTATTAGGAGGGGGAGGAACTACCCCCGGGATTAATGGATCTTAGAAGTTCTAGCATTTGAGAAAAACAATACAAATATATAATAAAAGACTGTTTTTAGTCAATTTCCACTAGTTTATTTATAATTGCGATGACGCGTTACGCTGTCGATACAGCTGCTTCAGATCTATATTTTACACTGTCAAGTTAGGTTTGATGTTTACATTGTTATATAATTTCTTAATTATAATATTACACCTAATTAAATTATATTGATAGTATTGGAAAACCCACATAGACATGAAATTAGGAGAATAAATTTAATAATGGTGAATTGTTTAAATTTACCTGGTCGTTGAGTAAAGTACCTATAGTCCTTAATCGATTTATTTGCATTGTCTCTAAAAGGTTTAGTTTTAAACCCTTTTGTTGGGTATGTAAAATTTTGAAATTCTTATTAAATGTGTGATTCTCTGTTAAAAGATGATTAGCATATGTTGAATTAGACTTTCTATAGATGAAACTTTTTTCGTGTTCTGTAATTCTTTGTATAAATGTACTACTGTAATCAAAAAATAGTAAGACTTTTGAAATAAAACGCAAACGGGTTATTTATTTTTCCGAATTAATTTCGCCTCCTTCAAGTAGTCCCCCTTGGATACAATGCATTTATGCCAACGTTTTTTCCAGTCTTCGAAACAGTTGTTGAATTCGATTTCTGGAATGGCCTTTAATGCCTTCTTCGATTCGGTTTTGATCTCCTCAATCGACCCTCGAAGCGGTTTTTTGAGTTTAGGGAATAGCCAGAAGTCTGACGGAGCTAAATCAGGCGAATAGGGCGATTGCGGAATGATCTGAGTTGAATGAAAAAGTCGCGAGGAACCAATACTCTATGAGAAGGTGCATCGTGATGAAAAAAACCAAGAGTTATCGGCCCATTTGAGATAAATTTGAACGTTTGAGAAGCCGAAAAACCATTTTTAAAACAAAATTTAATGCAATTTCTTTGATGAATTTTTTCACTCATGTTAAAAATCGAAAAACGCACTTTTGTTGTTGAATGAATGCAAGCGAATCTTATTAACTACTGACGCTATGGTCTTAAAATTTTACACTGTTAGCACTTAAGGTCCTACCAACCTACCGAAAAAAAATTAATCCGATTTGGAAATGCCCGAGCGATTTAAATTTAAAAGTCTTACTATTTTTTGATCACAGTAGTACGTCCAGTTTGTCCTATGTATATTTTAGGACAGGAACCGCATGTTAATTGATATACCCCTGATTTATTGTCTTTATTGATTTGTGGTTTGTAGTTTTTGAGATATTTCCCTATAGTATGGTTAATCTTGTCAGCTATGTTGATATTTTTTTGATTTAAAAATTTTCCCAGTTTTTCTATTTTTTGCCAAAATAGGTTAAGCATTTAAATGTGGTTTTTCTGTTCTTAAAACATGGGTATATTTCTGAGATAGCCTTGTCTCTAAGTTTTTTCCTAACGATGTTATCGATTAAAGTAACTGAATAACCATTGCTAATGGCTACTTGTTTTATGTCGTTTAATTCTTTAGTAAAATTGACATCTGATAAGGGGATATTAGTTAGTCTATGTATAAAGTTATGATAAGCCGCGAGTTTATGATGATTAAGGTGTTCACCCCCTATAATGGTGGATTTTGCTTTAATTAATAAAAGTAGCTTGCTGTGGTTTGAATGCATATTCTGTTTTCTAGACTATAAAATATCTACCATTTTTCACACTTCATTATAAGTCTTTTCACCTCCTATAAAGGTGTATTTTGGTTTAATTAATAGAAATAGCTTTATGAGATTTGAATGTCTATTCTCTTTTCTTCTTCTTCTTCTTCTTCTTAAAGTGCCTATTCGGTTCGAATATTAACAATCATTCTGGCTGTTATTACTTTAACCATTGCAGCTCTGAGAAGACCGGTAGTATTTGTTGAGAACCCATTTCGCAGATTGTTTAGCCAGGAAATACGTCTGCGTCCGGGTCCCCTTTTTTCAAATATCTTTCCTTGGAGTATTTGCTGTAGTAATCCATATCTGTGGGGATTTCTCATTATGTGTCCTAAATACTCCAATTTTCCTATTTTAACAGTTTCCATAATTTCCACTTTCTTGTTCATGCAATCTAAGACATCCTCGTTGGTAATATGGTCAGTATAAGACATTTTCAAAATTCAGCGATATAGCCATAATTCAAATGCCTCAAGTTTCTCAGAAGTGGCTTCAGTCAGCGTCCAAGATTCCGCACCATAAAGAAGGACACTGAAGACATAACATCTTAGGAGTCTCAATTTCGTGCTCAATTTTATTGCTGAGGTTTTTAAAAATGATGTCATTTTAAGGAACACTACTCTAGCTTTTTCGATATGGCAACGAATTTCCTGCGAATGATCCCATTGTTCGTTTATCATGGTACCTTGATATGAATATTTTGGAGTTCTTTCTATTTGTTGATTGTTAACCATCAACAAGGTAGCAAGAAACGGAGACTTGCTGATTACCATGTGCTTTGTTTTGCTGATATTAAGTTCAAGGCCGTGTTGTAGACCCTATAAGTTATCAGCCAAAACCGCCGTATCGTCAGCATAATGAATGTTATTTATTCCCTCATTAAGTGGCATTTCCCCATCACCCTCTTCCAGTGACTCTTTGAAGATTTACTCAGAGTATATACTCGTATTGAACAATAGTGGACCTTACTCCACGATATTGCTTCTGAGCGCTCTATTGTTCTCTTCTCTAGACTATAAAATATCTACCATGTTTCACATTTCATTAAGAGTCATTGCATTATTACTATAGTTTTAGCCCATTTCGAGGGATATTTTAGCCAAAAAAAAAAATGACACGATAAATCTTCTTTTTAACTACGGATTCGAATTCAGCTATACACTAGATCCATCTATTTTGGTTTGTGGTAATGAACTCTCATTTTTTCTTGTGGGGCTGTGTAATTACACAAAGATGTTCAAAATTTTGACAGTAGGAAGTTAAGATTAGGTACTAGTATAAAAATGTTTGTTTCGAAGAGCAAAAACAAAATATATTCGAAACGTTTATTAAAAATAGTTAAAACAAAAAGCCAATCCGAACGGAACTATATAAGACGGGAAGAAAAAGAAGAATCTCTAGCTTAAATATATTTTCAGGGACGTCTTACCTAAGGTTACTTTTAAACGAAAAAAAAATAAACACACAGATAAGATCAGACTACAAGAATGAAGAATTGTAAATTCTTTTACATTTTCGTATACTTTACTATTATGAAAATTAAACGAGAAACCAATATTCACTATACTTTTTTCATTTCAGAAAATCTTAACGGTTCTATAACAGATATCGTCGAGGATCCTTTTAAACATGTTAAAAGAATTAAAATACTCTATGAAAACATGATTGTTATTCGGATAACGTTTTTCTAGTGAATCATTTACCCAGCAACCAATTTTTTTAAATAAAACATTCCCTTTATAAACTGACACATTTAAAGGATTAAAATGGTCACCAAATAACCTACATATATTTAAATGTGTTAAAATATAGACAAAAATATAAATGGAACTTAACAGAGGATCGTTTCAGGCAAGCAAACACACTGGAAATAGCAATCGATTTTATTTTTTTTATAATAGTAACTACCACGGTTAGGATTAAATAAACAAATTTCTTTTTTATGCTGCTTATTCACAGTTTCTAATAGCTTTCAAGCCCTTATATCATCGTTGTTTCAGTTAAGATGTTGCTGTATATTCTTGGAAAAGTATTTAAGCTAGGAATTTTTCTTTACCTTCTGTAAAGTGTTGTATCTTCTCGTTCTGTTTACATGTGGCTCTAAATATTGTATTTGTTAAAAAAATCTCATTCCAAGATTTTTACATTTCTTTATGTTTCAGAGTCCCTAGAACACGAAAAACATAGTTTCTTATTTCCGCAGTCAATGTTTATTTGGCTCTACGTAGGCCCGATATTCTTCGAACGAAATAGGACAGCGATAGATACTTGATAGACAGGGAAATGGAACCAATAGTTTTAAGCAAGGAAAAAGAGTGAAAGGAATGGACTCAATAAATTTTTTATAGTCTTAAGAGTATCATGTGATTTTTTTTTTTAAATTTAAATGATGTAGGCATTTGTAATTAAGCGAGATCCCGATTTTACAACATTGTAAACAAAAGAGCGCAAGAAAGATGTCAAGCATAAAGAAATACCTAAGAAAACACGTGTCTCACTTAAAAGAGAGAGAATTTTTTGTGTACCTGTGTTCTTCGAGGGAAAGCCAAGAATTAAGCTCTAACATTTACATTGACTAACGATTCAAAAAGGTACGTTGTTTAAATGAATATATTTTGTATTAAAATTTTAATTTATTGAATGAAATACTTTCCAATTTATTTATAAAATGATTCTTTTTTCTTTAAAAAACAATAAACTATATTAAACAAATATAGTTATTCTCATAAAGAAACATAACTTTAGATTACCAATTTGAACCTCTTACTTTTTAAGTTAAAAAACAAGTTCATTACCATTTATTTAGTGTCTGGAAAACCCTTCATAAGTATTACCAGGCATAATAAGATACCTAAAATTAGGAACAATACCTATCTGATTTTGAGTTTTAATTTTTCTAAAATTTTACCTGATGCACCTCCGGTTATAAGGGCTGTTTTTCCAGTTAAGCACACCTTACTTCTACACCAGAAACACCAAATTTTACATATTAATATGAATAAGGCATAGCCCATAAGAATTCCCCAAACTAGACAAAGCATATCTCAAAAATTATGTAATATTCTTTGCATCGGAAATTTAAATTTATTTTCACTATTAGTAGTCTAGAAAATAACTGACATAAAAAGTATATTATAATATTAGGTTTAATAACTAATTTCTGACCCTGAGTATCAAATTTTGAACAAAGTAGTAGTTGTATCATGAAAGTACAGTAGCGTAACCATAACTCAACAGAAAATTAATTAGATTTTTTTTTCAAAAAGATCCCTTTTCAGTGGCAAGTCTGTCTTCAATCAAAATTACAAAGAAACTGTAACATCTTGTTTACTGATGTGAGGAGCATATGGATACATTGTTGAGTCCTTCTGTAAGGAAAAAAAGAGACCTACAGGAAGAGCTACCTATAGAGGAGTGGAAACTTATTTCCTCACAAATAAGAACCCATACCATGTAACTCTAAAAACTTACACTAAATTTAAAAATCGATATGAACGTATTTTCTACATCCATAGAGGGGAATATAGCCGCCCCCTACTGGAACCGTCTTGGTTACGGACCCTATTTTGTTCTCTACATTATAAAACTGCCTAAGAAGATGAAAAATCGTAGCATAAAGCCAAGGGAAAAATTTTGTCTTGCGGTGAAAGTAACAAAGTAAAATTTAACGCTAAAGAAACAGTCCTACTGAAAATATAGTAGTCCTAACGTATTAAAAATCTCTAAGGGTGAAGCAAGAAAAATAGAAATAAATAATATAGAGAGTATATGGGTACTTATCTTTTTTTTTATTTTAATTAACTAAGGAATTCAAGAAGCGTATATATATATATATATATATATATATATATATATATATATATATATATATATATATATATATATACATATATATAATAATAACTTTGCAAGGGAAATAAAAAGGCTATGGAAATAAGAAACAGTCATCATTATCCTCCTCGTTATATCAGCCACAGGCACAGCGCAATATGTATAGACATGGAAAGGTTGGGATTAGGTTATTTATAAATATAGGTCTACAGCTTTCATGCTTACATTTTTCACCAGCAAGATCCCAGAACACAACATTGTTACACAGAGGACTGAAACCCAAAGCATAATATACAGCCAAGTGTCCCTGAAAATTGAGCACGAAATTGCAAAGTACGCTGTATTTAATCTTGAGCATACATGGTCTATATGATCCCTAAAAGAAAGCTGAGCATCCACAAGTGGCCAGGAACTGAGCCCTCTCCACAAAATTTACCCCAAGGGAATCGTCAAATCCCGCCGCTAGAGATTTTCTATTGAATATATTCATATAGACTGTTTTTTCAATATTTAATAATAGTTCATTTCTTCTACACCACAAATTCATATCTAGCTGTAACGGCATTAAACAGACCATCCACAATTTCAGATGCTGTCACAATGGTAGTGTCATCGGCATATATAGTCACATGACCTGTATTGATGTTTATTGACAGGTCATTTACATATAAGATAAATAACAGAGGGCCCAAGACAGATCCTTGTAGGACACCGAGATCTACCGCTCTCCTATCCGAAATTGCACATATTTAACCACCATTTCCCTGTCGGCCATATATAGCCCTATCTATTTCGGCAGACTACCTCGGACACCAATATTGTGCAATTTTTTCATCAAAAATATTTTGTTGACTATGTCAAAGGCTATAGAAAGATCTGCGCTGTAACCAATATAAATGATCTAATTTTTCCTTTAATAGTTCCCGATCTTTATTATACTACCCCTTTGAAGGCTTTGGTGATTTTAATTGTTTCCTCTTATTTGGACCACAACGTGACTGCTCGTGGCTCCGTGGCGTAGTAAGTTTCTGCGGTGCAGAAAGTCTTAGGTTCCAATTCTGGCAAGTCGGTATATCGTATTTATTAATTTATTTAAATATATTTGGCCTGGCCACGTACATAGGTTGCAGAAACGCAATAACGTCCGTCGGAGTACTACCGCGTTGTCTAAAGTGCTGTGAAACAAAAAAATGTATGTATCGGCACTTGGACAACGCTGACGGGTATTACGGCATCCCCGCCGATATTCTCAGAATATGAAAAAGGATAAAATCTCACTGACGCGGGGAAGTAAACAAAAATAATAATAATAGTTTAAACAGTATACAATAAAGTAAATAAAAATATTCCACGAAACATCACAATCATTAGACAAGCTTATGTCAGTCTCCCAATTACTCAGTTTAATCATATTGGTACAGTTTATTATATGTTGTTCCGAGAGGTCGCGAGACAGTTTACTACGTTCATATTGTTCTATAGGTTTCCTTTGCCTGGTATACTAACAACAAACTGATACGAAAAATGATCGCCCACCTGAGGGTTAACAAAAAAAAACTGATACAAAGTTCTGTCAATGTCCATGACTACATAGTCAATCACTGATACACTCGTGTATTCGTTACAATTTGTGTACACCCTAGTCGGATCTGTGGAGTTACTTTTAGCCCAAAAGAATCAAACAAATCGCAAAGCTGTATTTTCACTTCATTATTGATACGATAGTCAATATTCAAATCTCCTTAAAACAAAAACTTGCTACTACTATAAGCTGTGGAAATAGCAGAACTTGAAGAATCAAAGAAGTCGCCAGAAAGAGCACGATAGCAACATACTATACAGATATCATGGGAGCATATTCCACATAATTTATTATGCAATTCAGCAGAGAAACCTAATATTTTATTACATAACTTAAAAATATTTTTTAACGTATTCCTAACTAATATAAGGGAACCTCCACGTCTAAATTCTGCTCTGAAGAACGAAGAAATGACACAGTACCCTTCGATCTACAAGTCGCTGGCAGACCGAAGCCAGTGCTCTGAAATACACATAATATCAATATTCTGTGCTTTCAATATATTTTCTAGGACGGATAGCCTATTAAAAATACTTTGAATATTTATATGGCCCAATGTTAGACAAAATTCATCCTGAATTAAATATAAATATCGGTTAGTCCCCACTGGGACAGGCGCGGGTATAAAAAATCTTAATTCTGACTAGAAACAGTATTTGTGATCTCCAGCTCCACAACTCCACGAACAATCTCAGACAATACCCTAAGCACTATGGCGACAATACGTAATTTTTACCCAAATTAATATACTCTCATTTTTTTTAAAAAAACTTCGTTCTTGATTTCCCTATCGATCTGTCTAGGAAGATTTTTGATTATTTGCCATGATTTTTACCAATTTATTAATATATATTGCTTTGTTGGCCAAAAAACATCTTTTTGGACAATAAAATGAGTCACGTAATTTTTAAGGAATCTCAATTTTTTTTTTGTGGTAATTTTCGTTTTTGATTTCTCTATCGATCTGCCTAGGCAGATATTTGATTATTGACTATGATTTGAACTCATTTTTTAATAAATATAGTTTTAGCTATTTACTCCAAAAACCTCAAATCTATCATAACCCAATGCAAAGAAGAAAAATGATCAAATGGACGTTTCCTAAAAGGCTTTTAAACCAGGAACTCCAAACCTAACATAACCTAATGTAAAAAGAAAAGTAATCTTTTAAAGTTTTTCTAAGACATTTACATCACGAACTCTAAACATAATATAACGTAATGTACAAATATATATTTATAATTGTTTACTAAACCTACTACATTATAATACAGCGAATTTTAAACCACACATAACCTATGCCTAAAAATATACTTATTTATGTGTATATATACTAAACTTAAGTTAATGTAGAAAATGTATTTATGAATTTTTTCTAAGCCCAACGAATTGCAAATCAAACGTAACCTGTTACACAAAATTATATTTATTATTATACATACTTAGGCTTTAGAAAGTTAAAGTAAAATTGAAAATTGGTCAAGATTTGAATTTTTTATGAGGTTTTAAGGCTACAAAGTACGATATGCCCCTGAAATTAGCAGGCTTGTTTGCATTACCCAGGATACATAACCTGGAGGTAGAGTCGCAAAGTATCCCGTGTGTGACGCATGATACGAAGAAGGGATTGGGTACCACGGGTACTTCTCTACATACTTCTTGGCTGTTTCAATGCAGAAGTTTTTGAATTTATTGACGTCAATACCATTTTTCGTTGCTATTAACTGCAGAATAATGTAAAGCCTCTTAATAAAATCTTCATCAACACCTGTGATTTTAGCAATAAGGTTATAACTTGAAACAACTACCTGCCCCTTTCTTGACATACCAATACACCCAATTCTTTCTGAATATTATTCTGGATCTCACGAACTGTTTTCTCCAACAAAGTGTTTTCCTCCTGGGCATGTCTTTCATTCTACTTTTCTAAAGGTATTTTATATACTAAATGTAGAAACCACTCCATATTCCTTACCCTTGTATGGACAGTTGAAAAACTATACTTGTACGCTTCTACATTCACCTACATCCCCTCAATAATTTCTAATTTGTTCATTTCTTTAAGAAGAGCATTGCATATAGAGCACTTTTGGGAAGAAATCGTGCCTATAAGAGCTTGACGGGGCTTACCATCAACAATTCCTTGAAAATTGCTTGATTGAGGCTCATTTTATTGTCTAAATAGGTGTTTTTTGGACAACGAACAATATATGGATAAATCAGTAAAAATCATGGTAAATAATCAAAAATCTGGTCGGACATAGAAAAATCAAGGACGAAGATTTAAAAAAGAAAGTTGATGAAATTTCTTGAAAATTGCGGTCAGAATATTAATTTGGATAAAATTATGTATTATCGCCATAGTGCGACGTACAGTCCATTCAGAACAATATCTGTCTGTGCGCCATCATAATTTCTTTTTGATTGTCACTCAAAGGATTGTTTCTTTACGAACTAATTGACATCACTACTATAGTGTCCTTACCGTCGATATGATTTTTGGCGTTTTTACAAACCTGGATTTGCACTTTTTGTACAGGAAATACATCAGATAGTTGTACAGTTTTTAGAACAATATTTTTGCAAACTGAACTTTTAACAATTTTAGCAATACGTTCACAAATTGTATATTTATTTAGACGGTATCTTCCATTAAATTTAAAATTATTTATTAATTGTATCGATACATTAATATTACTTGTATTTGATGGAAAGCTGTTTAAATTATTATAGAATTTTGTATACAATTTCCTTTGGTAGTGATTGCTCTGTTTAAAACACAACGTTAAATTAGTTTTATTTACCAATTGCAAACAACTTCACTAAACCAAAATTAATGTCAGTTTTACAGTGCAAAAAAATAATGATTGCATTCTTAGATGTGTACTCTTAGCCCTGTTTAATAATGGAGCCCGTCAGTTCGCTAAGACTTGCACCAGTTTTTATCCATCCCTCAACTCCTCGAAGTCTAAATATTTTCTTAGGATGCCTGAACAGTTTCTCTCAGAATCATCTCTATATGACAATACTTTACGATAAGATGGGATATCAGTTGGTACATACAAACTTACCCCTTCGCCTTCTGGAGTTTGAGAGTTTCTAGAATTATTTGCACTCATTACCTTAGATCTGACTTCTTTTTCCTGATTTACTTTGATCAGTCGCTATAGTTGCCAGTTGTTTTTTAGATCTTGAGTTACACTGAATACCAATAGAGGAGACTTGATTGCTCAGTCTGAACTTCTATTAAGAAAAAAAGATGACGTGGTCATTAGGGTTTCAATTGTATGTGTGGTAGTATTTCGAGTCTTTAGATCTTGTGAGATTCTTGATCTCTTCTTTTTTACTTTTGAGATCTCGAAATATGAGTTCAATTTTTCTCCTATAGTTTTTGGTTTTCTTCTCTAAGTTCTCATTTCGGGTTAATTGGTCCGCCAATCTGTTGCGCAATATCACATTAATTGATAATGAATCATTATTATCACTATCGGAATCATCGTCATTACTTGTAATATTCATAATTCCTATGTTATGATATACAATTTCAACTATTACCTTCTGTTTTTGCTTTGAAGATCTAAGTATTCGCTTATAACGCAGCCAATATTTGCTGCTTGGATACCACTTATACTACCGATATCCATTATACACGTAGAAAGCTCTGAACAGCCTTAGACCAATTGACCAAATGTCCGTTCAATTCACTGTATATATTTTAAATATATGGATGGTGCTGGCTGTTGATATATATAAGTCAGAGTCAGTTCATGAAATGAAGCTTTGTAAAAACTTTGAAAATAGCACCATATTGCAATAGCATTATATCACAATAAATACGGAAAAAACTATTTATTCATCCAACTTTCCCTACAAAATTTTGATTAAGAAAATTCCCACTAGTTTTACCTCTTATTAAGATAGCCTCTTGCTCTTATAATTATTAGCTGTATCCATGTATTTTGTCCTTTTTTATTTTATATCCGCAATCAGAATAGAAATCTGTTTAAAAATGTAAAAATGTTTTGGCTTTTACACCGAATTACTAATAAATACAGCCACAAAAACATCGAAAGACATCCGACCGCTGCCCTTGACGACTTGACGAATCATGTTGTTTTTTTCCTGTTTAATGTTAATAAACAATTGCTCTCACAACACACACACACATTTTCAAGTGCTCCCGCTGCTGCTGCTACTCGATACTGTACTGCTGTTGCTGCTGCCACTCGAAGCTAACTGAGTAACCGACGTGCGGTCGCCATCCTTTATAGGTCAGCGTCTAAGCAGATTGTATGTGGGGGGTCTGAAGTGTTCGTCCGAGCATCGGTGTTTGCCGGCTAGGTTACGCGTTCCGGCGGTAGGCTGACCGTTGCCTTCTCGATGTTGTGGTTATTTCTTGGTTTAGTGAATAGACCCTTCCATGTAGTGGAGATATTCAGCGTATCGTCTCGCTTATTTAGCTGTCCATTATTTTCGATTTCCAAGGCTTCTCTGACTATGCGTGTTTTATAATGTGAAATCGAGGCTATTTGTTTAGTTCCCTCAAAATTGATGTTGTGACCAGTATCATGACGGTGCTGAAAAAGAGCTGATATTTGTTTGTTTTTGATACTTATTTTATGTTCTTTGATCCGGGTGGAGATTCTTCTGTTTGTTTGTCCTATGTACAATTTGTGGCAGTCTCCGTATTGGCTGCTGTAAACTCCATGGTTTTCCAGTTTTTTCTCGTCCTTGGAGTTACCCAGGATGTCTGCCAGAGTATTTTTTAGGACCCTTCCAATCCTACCTGTAACTCCTTTCACATACCGTAATAGATTTCTATTCTGGTTGAGGTCGCGTTCTTCTATCCTTGTCCGTGGATGGCGCTGCATTTCTAATGCTCTCCTTATGGAATGGTCTTTATATCCATTTTGCTTAAGGGCCTTAGAGATTTATGTAATTTCTTGCTGCCTCGTGTCTGGTTCGATGAGTCGGTATGATCTCGATACGAGGGTGTTGGCTACCGACTGGATTTGTGATAGATGGTGGTGTGAGCCAGCATTTAAATATCAGTTGATGTGGTTCCGGTAGACTGAGTATTGAAGCTGACCGTTGTTTTTCCGAGGAAAGGGAGGCTTTTTTCTTCTTCTGCTTCCAAAGTGAACTGTGTCCAGTATGAATTCTATTTAAATAGGTCACGAAGTCAGAAACGAGAAAATTTTATACAAGAAAATATTTTAAAACTTAATAATAATCAAATTTCTATGCTGCAATATGTAATATTAAATTCACATTATTATAGTTTTTAAGAATATTAATTATATTTGTTTGTATTTTATTATTTAGGGATATTTTAAACTAGGTAAATCGGACGAAAATGTATATTTCCGAAAATTAGCAGCAGACAAAACTGTATATATTCAGGTAAAGAGTTTCTTCACATTTGACCATTAATTAATGCGGGTCGACGAAACTGTACGTGCCCCCAATTCTGTTTGCATAGACATAACATCTTTACTGACAATAAGAACTAACATAAGAAATCCCAAAGACAAAATTTAACTGGAAAACTAGAGAAAAGTAAACAGAAGAATAATTGCCAGCTATCAAAAACCAACACACACACAAAATAGATTTTACCAGCTGCTAACATAGAAAACTACAAGACACGAACAGTCTGAAAGGATATTGATATATAAAAAAAATGGGATATTTGAACTTAAGTGATGCACAGAACTTGGCCAACACGTGGAAAATGGCAATTTTATCTATCTTGAACTGACTTTAATTTAAAGTTCTTGTCAGTTACAATATTATCGGTGGAAAAGGATTGTGATAGTACATAAAATAAAAAAAAAATAGAAATCTTTCATCGAGTTATTTTTGACATAGCACGGAATTAAAAAAGAACTTGTTTTTTCGAATTTAATTGATTATATTAACTATTTAAAATAAAAAAATACATGTGACGTGTTTATGTGTGTAGTGTATTAGAGAATGCAAAATACTATTTAAATATTTAATAAAGCTTAAAATGAGTAAAACCGGAAATTAATAATGTTTAGATAAGCTTGTATAATTGTGTATTTTATATTACACCCCTAAAGGGGTAGAAAGGCATAAGGATTAAGTAAGTAAGTATATATATATATATATATATATATATATATATATATATATATATATATATATATATATATATATATATATGTATATATATATATATATATATATATATATATATATATATATATATATATATATATATATATATATATATATTTCTCACCTAATCACCTACTTCTGCAATTTCTCACGTTAACTTGCGCTACCGTATACGTAGATGTTATTTTGGAAAAATTTTGTGAATGCACTTATTTATTTACATATAATAAGGGATATCGCCTATTAAATATAAATGTAATAAAAAAAATTATAATAGTTATAATAATAAAAAAATTGTAATAAAAAAGTCGCGATTCTTGCCCTCACAAATTCATAAACAAAAAATCTGCGTTTTCTCTTTTTGTTTACATAAATGACATTCGTACCAAGGTTTTGTTACTATTGTTGTAACCAGATTTAGATTTTTTTTTATATCACGTATTAAGCTAGATGACAGCTGCTCTTTTTATTTTAAAATCAACTTTGTAATTTGATCCTGAAGATTCTCTACAGCAATTGATGGTGTGCATAAGTGTGTTATTCCTTTTTTCACTTCATTAAAATATTTTACACAACGTTTAGTACTAGTTTTTATTTCTTTTTAGTGTTCCATACGGAACACTTATAAGATCACTTCGGTGTCTGTCTGTCTGTCTGTCACACCCGATTTTCTCCGAAACTATTTGACATAGAAAGTTGAAATTTGGTACTAATACAGAAACTAAAGGCCTCATCAGAGTTATGTAGTTTTGAAAGTTAAATTTTGACTTACGAGGTTAGTTTTGGGTGAAAAAAACTGAAAAAAAAATTTTCTTACTAGGTCATCGAGTGTGGTGTCAAATGAAAGCTTGTGAAAACATAAGTAAAAAATATATATATAATGTAACACTTGCGCACACTTTTCTTTGTATTATTTTAAAAAAATCGCGAAAAATCGCTGCCCCCTACCTTATCTCGAAAAGTACTGATCAAAAAATTTTGAAAAAATTCTGGAATATTCTCCACGGGGTATAGATTGAACGAAAATTATCACGAGTGCATTACCTTTAATAATTTATCTGGTATTTAAAAAAAAAACAAAAATTTCAAGGTCATCAGTTTTCAGTAAAGATTGGAAACAAACTTTGTTGAAAACTCATTTGGAGTGTTTTTTGTGAAGTCACTGATCATTTTATACCACCGTAACAAATTTTTTTATTTGAAAAGCAATTAATGTACGGAACACTAATTGTGTAAGTTCAACTTGCCCTTGACCGGTTATTTTTTTCTTACCTAATGTTAGTAACGCTACTGATGTAGAACGACTTACTAAATTAAATTTTGAAAATCGTGGTAACTCGCATAAGTGACACACACAGGTTTCCAGTGCAGTTGATCTTTTTTTTTCCCGTGAACTTGAAAAATCGGGTAAATTTATAGTTTGAATGTCTCAGTTTAAATTATTACATTTCGATAAAGTAAAATATACATTTCTATTGCATGAGGAAGACAGAACTGCAGTTAACTTATCATCATTTATATAAAAATTTATATCATGCTTTAATAACTTATCTAATTTTTTTGTAATGCACCTTGGATTTTAGTCATTATCTTTGTTTTTTTGAAGCACAATAAATAAATTTTATTCCTATTTTCTGAATGTGAGAAGGCATGATTAGCATAACAAACAATTTTTTTCTCCATTATATTTATTATTTTTAATACCGCCAGATATTTTATACAGAACTCAATAACTGATGAAGCAATACTAATTTTGAGTGACTTAAATGAGTTCATCCACTAAGCAAAAAGTAAACAAAAAGAGAAAACTCAGATTTTTTGTTGATGATTTTTGAGGTCAAGAATAGTTTTTTTATTATTATAATTTTGTCATTAAAATTATTATAATTTTTTTATTACATTTGTATGTAAAAAATTCGCAGAATTTTCCCAAAATAACTTCTACGTCTAAATTTTATCTGTATGTATAGGTAAGTATACGGTAGCGCAAGCTACCGTGGGAAATTGCAGAAATGGGACCTTTTTGGGTGAGAAAAAATATATAACGTACAGAAATATACAAGCACATCTAAACATTATTAATTTAGGTTTTACTCATTTTAGGATTAATTAAATACTTAAATAGTACTTTGCATTTTTCAATACCCTTGTACGCGCACATATACAGACACACAAACGCACGTGCCACGCCCACACTACATAGAATAATACACGACACATGCACATAAGCACGTACGCACGCATTATTTTGTATTAAATAGTTAATACAATCCAATAAATTCGAAAAATACGTTTTTAAAAAAAATTTCGCACTATAACAAAAATAACTCGATAAAAGATTTCAAAACTTTTTTAGTGTTCCGTACGGAACACTTATAAGATCACTTCGGTGTCTGTCCGTCTGTCACACCCGATTTTCTCCGAAACTATTTGTCATAGAAAGTTGAAATTTGGTGATAATATAGGAATTGATGGCCTCATCAGAGCCATGTAGTTTTGAAAGTTAAATTTTGACTTAAGGGAGGTGAAATCGGAAGTGAAAAAAAAAATTTTTTACTAGGTAATCGAGTGTGGTGTCAAATGAAAGCTTGTGAAAACACGAGTAAAAAATGTATATATAATGTAATACTTGTGCGCACTTTTCTTTGTACTACTTTTAAAAAATCGCGAAAAATCGCTGTCCACCCGCCTTATCTCGAAAAGTACTTATCAAAAAATTTTGAAAAAATTCTGGAATATTCTCCACGGGGTGTAGATTGAACGAAAATTATCACGAGTGCATTACCTTTAATAATTTATCTGGTATATAAAAAAAACAAAAATTTCAAGGTCATCAGATTTCAGTAAAGATTGGAAACAAACTTTGTTGAAAACTCATTTGGGGTGTGTTTTGTGAAGTCACTGCTCATTTTATTCTTCTGTAACAAAATTTTTTATTTGAAAAGCAATCAACGTACGGAACTTTCACAGATCTTTTCCACGAATAATATTGCAATTGATAGAAAGTTTAAATTACAATCAGTTCAAGATAGCCGTGGACGACCAGAGGAACGGAGCAAACACACGACCAGTCTGAAATGCTATAAGCTCCGGTGCAGCAACGTAATGTCTCGGTAGGCTACTGTACTCCGATGAGTCAGTAGTAAAAATGCCAAGTGCCTTGGGGAGAGTCTAAAAATTTTACCCGAAATACCGATGTATTCCTGGTTAACGATTATTATTTGATAATCGCAATAGTTTATTAATTCGAATATTTGGTGCATATATCCAAAGATTATATTATTATAAAAGAGTGAAGTTACAGGTGTGCAAGATTTGTGATAAATGTAACTTTTGTAATATTCTAAAAACGTCTACATATTATATCTATAAAATCTTTTTTTGATAACGCTACTGTAATTCAATTTTCTTTGAAATTACATAAAATTCAAATATTGTAATCCTTTTCAAACAAATGTTAACTTCAATCGATTACCAATAATGTGCACCCGGAACCATTATAACATGTTTGTTTTTAATGAGTATTTTTTGTACCACACGTACACGTAAATAATACGGTATCATTAAAATAACAGTGATAATTAGATCGTTTGTTCTAGTTCCTACACGAATTTTGAATTATATATTAGTGGCATTTAGACTAATTTAAAAAAAAATTTAAATTTCTTGGAAAAGAAATGTGGAAAAACTGAAAATAACCCGAAAGTCCGGGGACGAACTTCTAATTTTTATATTCGCCTGAATGCCTTTATTATATATATTTGTTAATTTAAATTGACCACAGATGCTAAAGTTAGCTATTTAATTTATATTTTGCTAAAATTATTAATTTGAGATCTACTTCTCATTAGGATCATGTTTCTAGAAAAGAAATAAATGAGTCTTAGACGAGTAACATCCGCGAATGGGATTCCTCGCTTCCGTGGCTAACACTCTTGCTAAAAATTACTTTACTAACATAACCATTTAGTTTTGGCTAGTTCTGGCTGATCATTGAACAGCCATGCCCCCTCGCCTCAATTGGTACATTAGGATTTTGTATTCTTTATTACATTAATACTATACAACAGTTATCACTACTATACCAAAAGTTTTATTTTTCTAGTCTAAACTTGTTTTGCTAACCATGTTAGTATCACCATGAGCCATGATGCTCACATGCTCAGCGCAACGCTTCTCAAGTGCAAAAAGAAATCGCTTGATGTAGCGGTGATAAATTTTGTGTAGAGCAACACTCTACAAAGCTGACTTTTCAGGCCGATTTAATAAAACTTTTCTCAATTTATATATATATATATATATATATATATATATATATATATATATATATATATATATATATATATATACATACATATATATATATATATATATATATATATATATATAAAGGGTCTTCCATTTGGGACTTGACAACTTTGAAATTTCACTGTGAACGCACCCTTAAGCCAATCACCGAACTGCCAACGGCAAAACATTCAGTAAAGTCAACATTTTCATCATGGTGAAGTACACGAACGAACAACGTTTACAAATAATTAAAATTTACTACCAAAATTTGGAGTCGGTGACTGCAACTTTAAGAGCGTTAACGCCAATTTTTGGTTCGCTACTGGATGTTCCCGTGCCAGTGAGACAACGGGTTGGTCGAAGTAGCCAGAATATTGCTGCCGTTCAAGCGTCCATCTCAAACGAACCAAAACAGTCGATTTCACGGCGTTCTCAAGAATTGGGCATCGCTCAGACCACACTATGGCGAATTTTGTGAAAGGATCTTGGCCTGCACCCTTATAAGTTAAAGTTAACTTAAGAACTAAAGCCACTCGATCATATGAAGTGACGTACGTTCTCGAATTGGGCTCTAGAAATGTTGGAAGAAGATGACCAATTTCATCGCAAAATCATCTTTAGTGATGAAGCGCATTTTTGGATAAACGGCTTCGTCAACAAACAGAATATGCGTTATTGGTCCGGTGAAAACCCTCATGTGCTTGAGAAAACATCACTTCATCCACAAAAAATTACTGTTTGGTGCGGTTTTCATGCCGGTGGTGTCATTGGGCCGTTCTTTTTCGTTGATGAAAATAACCGTCACGTTATAGTCAATGGAGATCGCTACAGAGGCATGTTATAACGTTATTTCTTTGGTCAATTGCATGGGCTAGACATTAATGATATGTGATTTCAACAAGACGGCGCCACAAGCCACACAGCGGGTGTAACAATCGACTTAATGCAATCTAAATTCGGTGAACGTGTTATATCGAGAAATGGTCCCGTCGAATGGCCGCCTAGATCGTGTGATTTAACACCTCTAGACTTCTTTTTATGGGGGTACGTTAAATCATTGGTCTATGCTAACAAGCCTGCGTCGTTAGAGGAGCTCAGAGCCAATATTGAAAGAGAGATAGCGGCCGTTTCCGTCGAAATGTGTGGCCGAGTCTTCTAAAATTGGGTTCAACGAATCGACCGGTGCAAACGTGCCCGTGGTAGACATACGAATGAAGTCGAATTCCATACATAAATGTTTTGATTGTACTTCAAGCCGATAGTGAAATTTTCGAAATGTCTCAAATGGGTTGCGTTTTATTTCAAAAAAAAGTTGTCAAGTCCTTAATGGAAGACCCGATATATATATATATATATATATATATATATATATATATATATATATATATATATATATATATATATATATATTATAAATAAATGCAGTTGCAATGATTCGCTAAAAAAATTAAGGACGACGTGTTTAATGTATTTAAGGAACAATGTCCTTTCTGCGCCACTAGCAAAAATTGGATGGCAGTTTTTAAGAGAGAAAAAACCATCATCGATATTGAAAACGATAAAATGTTGACTCTGAGAGTCACAACATCCATACTGATTTTTAGCCATTTTAAAAAGCATTGCTCTAAATTTTTAAATCGAATGGTAAATATAAATAAAACGTCGGTACATCATTACGATCCAAAGTTAAGGACAAGAAGTTTCGCTTCCAAAAATGAACAGGGCTAAAGAACATCACTCTTTATTAATTACTAAACTTCATAAAAATTCTCTTAAAACGCCAGGGAACAGTGCCTAAGGGAGTGCTGTTTTTGCAAGATAATCAACCTGCTCACAAATCACAGTTACCTTTGACAAAAATAAACGAATTAAGCTTTGAACTGACTGATCATTCCTCATATTGCCCAGATTAAGGTCTTTCTGATTATTACCTATTCCTAAAACCGGAAAAAAATTTGGAAGGACACAAATTTCATTTAAATGAAGAATGTCGAAGACTAATTTGTAAACCAAGACATCAGAATTTTTGAAAGGTATAGGATTACTTTAGACCTGTTCCATTAAATGTATAAAGTTAAAAAAGTAAATCTCAAAAACAACTTTCGTTTTTGAGATTTACAGATTACAAACAAAGCAGATATATGGTACAGACTAGTGTCACAGTTAAAAATGATGTCTGGCATTGCACAACTCTACCCGTTGAAATTTATGTAAAACTTGGGAAAGCCACTAAGGAAACGTTGGAAAATGTTATTTACCAATGCTTGGAAGCTTGAAAAAGCGAGTCGGGAGTGTCAAGTCAAAAAACTCACAAGTCATTGCTACTGCAGGAGATTTTGACAGACAAAAACATGTCAATACTATAAAATACCCCTCTACAACCCGGACCTTTTGTCACAACATTTCGGAACCATCGAAAAGGTGCAAGTGACCGTCATCCGAGATTAAAATAGCCTAACAATTCAAGACTTCTGGCCTAACTTTGAGGAATTATAATGGCATCGGACCAAAAATATTAGTACACAAGAGTGCTACTCGAAGGATATTAAGTGTTTGTGAAAAAATTTTCAATAAATCACATTTTGTGCAGTTACTGTTTGGAGAATGGAAGTATATAAGCAGCAAGATCACAGTATTGAGTAGCAACAGCAGTAAGAGAACTTGAAAATGCCAAATGAGATTTTATCTAAACGTGGTGCAAATTCATCGTTAGACCAACGGATTGATACTCAGAATTTTAATGTATTACATTCCACCATCCGTGAAAACCTCTATTGTATATATATATATATATATATATATATATATATATATATATATATATATATATATATATATGTATATGTATATATATATATATATATATATATATATATATATATATATATATATATATATATATATATATTATGTTTTATCTTTCTCGACCGTAATAATAATTAGGAAGTGCAAAGTATCGGGACAGCAGTCTATGTAGAAATAATATTATTTTCTTGTTTAAAACTCTATATTTCGCCAAACTTTTTCGGCTTCATCAGGAGTATTACTAAAATTAAAACAGTCATGCAGACACAAGACGCTAAAAAACATGCAACATGAACTTACCAGCTAGAATAAAAAGGAAAAGCAAAAGAAAAACAAAACATCACACAACTAAACTAACTATAAGCTATATACTCTTCGATCTAAGATGTTTCTTTAGAATTGATATACATAAAATGTCGGCTGATAAGTTTTTGGCCTGACACATAGATATCAGCGTGGTCGTACAGACACAAATGATGCTCAACGCTCTGGACGCCCAAATGAGGTGGTTACACTGAAAAACATAAGAAAATCCTCAAAATTGTTTCGGATGACCTTACAATAAAACTGCGTGAGATAGCCTAAACCCCATAGATATCAAAAGAACGTGTTCGTGATATCTTGCATGAACATTTGGGCATGAGAAAGCTCTGTTCGAAATGGGTACCGTGTTTGCTTACAGTGGACCCAAAACAACAACGTGTTGATGATTCTGACCTCTGTTTGGATCTGTTCAAGCGCAATAAGAAGGATTTTTTCTTACGATATGTGACAATGGATGAAACATGGATCCACCACTACACACCGGAATCATATGGGCAGTCAGCTGAGTGAACAACAGTCGACTGGGAAGGTTTTGGCATCTGTATTTCGGGAATAATTTTCATCGACTATGCTGAGAAGGGAAAAACCATTGTAACATTCATTTTTTCCTAGATTTTAAGATCATGTTATGTTACTGTTTTCTCATTATAATTTATATTTTTTTATTTTTATATCGAGCAGTGTTTACTAACTTTTAAGCAGTGTAGTTCACTCAGATTTCTAAGCCGTTTATATTACAGTGTGCGTTGCTGGTTTCCTACCGGTTTTATTTAATTCGTTTCTAATGCGTCGATTGGCTGGACATTTGTATCCGGGAAGCAGCCATCTTGAAGGCGTGATTTATGTGGAAGGGAGAGAAATAATTAAGGGTCCGGATGACACGGATCAAGGCTTTTTCCAGCATGGAGTTGTAGTGGCTTTTTTTCATCATAGAGCCAAGTCGAGTACTAGGCTTTTTCCAACATGAAGCGGTAGTGGACTTTTTTGCAACATGAAGCCATAGTAGGTTTTTTTAACAAGTAGCTGTGGTAGGCTCTTCTCATCATGTAACCGTACTGATAGATTAGTGATGGAGTAGTGTGAAAACGGTTTTAGTGCTCAATTCAAGGCCTAGAAGCTCGTAGGAAATAAGATAAGTGTATTTAACATTGTATTGAACTGATAACTCGTGAAGTGAACCTCGAATATCGGGTGTAGCAAAGTTTCAAATGTAAGAATCCTGATTTAAGAACTTTATTTAGCAATAACCACCTATTAGGCTAAGGTTTTTTGTAATAATAGAATTGCAAAAGTTAGAACTTTTAAGTTAATCATTAATAAATCTTTTTTTTCTTGTTTAAGGCTAGTGTTTCACTGTACACCTATCTTACTTTTCAGGAAAAAAGGTTTGTACCATATCAAAATTTTCCTTAACAACTACATAACCCTTCAGTGTTTTTTCATTTTTTTAGCTGAAGTTAGATCCTTTTTATTTTAAAATAAAAGGTGCCCAAAATTTGTACAACCAAAAATTTTAAACAATAGAGACTATTTCCAAAAAAACGTACAAAAATTATCTTTTACCCATATTACTCTATCAAGAAAAACTGAGCTAGTGTATGTTTAATTTCTTTAGTTCTTTTAATATTAGTATCTACTCAATCCATTCTCAGAAATTAAAAAGGGCAGCAGAATTGCGCCTCAATGTGCGGGCGAAGTGACAGGCCACAAAATTGCGTTGCATGTTTCACACGCCACACCATCAATAGCGAATATTATATAAAGTCATTGGTGCGTTTGGAGGCAGAAATTGCAAAGAAACGGCCCCAAATGAACAAGAAGTTTTTCATCATGACAATGCACAGTGTCACAAGTCAATGCTCAGGTAATGGCAAAATTGCATGAATTGAAGTTCGAATTGCTTACTCATCGACTGTATTCTCCAGATTTGGCCCCTAGCGACTATTATCGATTCACAGGCCTCCAGAAAATGCTCGCAGAAAAGAGATTTGGCTCCAATGAAGAAGTTATCGCCGAAACCGAGGCGTATTTTGAAGGCCAAGACAAATTATTCTACAAGAAAGGTATAGAAATATTAGAAAAGCGTTGGACTGATTGTATCGCTCTTAAAGGAGACTATGTCGATGAATAAAGTCGAATTTTGCAAAAAAAATGTATTTTAAGTAGCTACACCAAAAACTTTTCAGTCTACGTGTTATTGAATATTAATTTATTTCTTTTCCTTTTTATCTGTGTGCGTACAGAGGTTGGGTGTAGCGATTAATGTAATTATTTAAAATATAACAGTATATGTTACTTAAATTATTTGTGTCCATTTTGTAATTGATGCAGCTTTTCTCTTTTATGATATGACACACATTTCAAGGAACAAGCGTATATATATATATATATATATATATATATATATATATATATATATATATATATATATATATATATATATATATATATATATATATATATATATATATATATATATATATATATATATATATATATATATATATATATATATATATATATATATATATATATATATATATATATATATATATATATATATATATATATATATATATATATATATATATATATATATATATATATATATATATATATATATATATATATATATATATATATATATATATATATATATATATATATATATATATATATATATATATATATATATATATATATATATATATATATATATATATATATATATATATATATATATATATATATATATATATATATATATATATATATATATATATATATATATATATATATATATATATATATATATATATATATATATATATATATATATATATATATATATATATATATATATATATATATATATATATATATATATATATATATATATATACATATATATATATATATATATATATATATATATATATATATATATATATATAAA
Source organism: Pachyrhynchus sulphureomaculatus (assembly GCA_019049505.1). Classification (NCBI taxonomy): domain Eukaryota; kingdom Metazoa; phylum Arthropoda; class Insecta; order Coleoptera; family Curculionidae; genus Pachyrhynchus; species Pachyrhynchus sulphureomaculatus. The sequence goes on from CM032449.1 coordinate 44,393,704, forward strand.
TGAAGCGTTTTAAGTACATTCATACTTTGGCAAGAATGTTTCTTTATCTACCAGGGACCTTGCTAATAACGTAGCATTAACCTCTGGGCCCAGTTTCGTATACCACTGAAAGGACCAATTTTATTGTGGGGCCCAATTTTGTAGTCTTTTAATCCTTTTAAGCGTTTGGCGTTGCGGTGCCCAGCTTTGTTTTCACTAGCTACCAGCGAACACTAGCCACATGAGCGCAACATCCCAGTATTCGCGCACCAGATTTGCATGTACAATAGTATAAGTCCCAGGGTTCAAGGCTGATAGGATTAAGAGTAGAAGGTTTGCGGGAAAATATTACTGTACATGAAAATCTGATGCGCGAATACTGGGATGTTGCGCTCATGTAGCTAGTATTCGTTGGTAGCTAGGATTTGCTAGACATCAACAACGTATACAATATCCAGATCAGGCAATACTGAACTACATACAGAACGCAGGTGGAAGATGGAACCCTGATGATGATTAAGCAGTGGTAGAGGTAGAGATACATGGTGATCATTTTTAAACACCCGGTCCCGATTTATGGAATATTGTTAGATATTTATGTTTTTAAAATTTAAAATGGTACAGTACATGTCGAGGAGAATACTGCTGTATTTGACATTTGGTAGTGAAAACGATGCTGGGCGCCACGACGCCAAACTACTTGTTTTTTCCATCGACATAACTTTTGTCAACCGGTATTTTTTCCTTAAACTGTTTTTTTATAATTTGTTTTGCAAAAAAGTTATGCAGCAAGAACCTTCTAAAATATTATTTTTCGTTATTACAGTTGCCATGGATCATATGCCACGTCTGGCTCGTGTTTGCACATCTATTCAATTCGACAGAGTTAAACTAAGTAAATAGTGTGTTAGTAGCTTCTTGTTCAAGTGATTTCCCATGCTGAATAAGTAGATATGATTCTTATTCATGGAGAAACAAGAAGAAATTTTCGAGAAGCCATTAGACTGTACCAAGAACTTTACCCCAACAGGTATATCCCAGATTACAGTACGTTTTGTCGATTAGAACGAAATTTGAGGGGCAATATGGATGATGCATTTTCTGGACAGAAAGGTATTTCTAAACGAAAAACTGTTTAAGCAGATGAAAAAGCAGCTGAAATTACGTAATGTATAAAACCATCCATATAGTTCAATCAGACAAGCAAGCAGGCAATTGAATGTATCTTATAGGGCTATTCAGAAACCTCTTAAAGCTAGCAAATACCACGCATAGCCTTTAGCTATTAACACAAATTCACGGCGACTGAGTTTTGTAACAAATAATTAAATATGACGAAGAATGTAATTTTCTGAATCATCTGAACAGATGAAAGTCATTTTGTCAGCAACGGCAAACCTAACAGAAAAAATTATCATTACTGGGCTGACAAAAATCCATACAAAGTCAATCAAATTCAGAATTAAGACCATTTGGCGTTACTGTATGGTGTAGGATAATTGGAAGTCATTTGGTTTGACCAAACTTTTTTAAAGGAACACCAACTGGAAATAGACACGTTAATTTCTTGGTTAATAGTGTATTAGTTTTATTAGAAAATGTTTCCCTTATTTTAAGAAGTCATATATGGTATCAACACAATGGAGCACCACCTCATGTAACTGCTGCTGTTAGAAAGTATTTGAATGAACGGTTTCAACGAAGAAGGATAGGGGTTTGGAGTTATTCAATGGGCACCTAAGTCACCAGACCTCATACCGTTAGATTTTTTCTTGTAGGGGGCTCTTAAAGACATTGTATTCAAAACTGCGACGAATGAAAAGAATGGAAAAATGCATAACAGAAGAAGGAAAATTTCATTCATTTAACTTTATAAATATGTAATAAGCTATGTAATATTAAAAGTTATATAGTTTTTTGTGGTTTTAATTAAAATAATGTATTCTTGTTTTTTATTGTTCAAAAATATTTTATTAAAGAAAAATCCTCAACAGCATAGTAACTAATTTTATTATATTATACTTTCAGATCAAGTATGATAGCCGCCCACTAGATAAATTGTTTGAAAATCGCCAAACGTGGCATACGATCCATAGCAACCGTGAGGACCAAAAAATATTTTAGGAGGTTTTTGCTACATAACTTTTTTGAAAAACAAATTAGAAAAAACACTTTAAGGAAATATTTAAAAAAAAAATAGGGCTTTCCAATGTCGTTTTACAAAAGGTCTGTCGATAGAAAAAAAAGTTGTTTGGCGTCGCGGCGCCCAACGTCGTTTTCACTTCTTCTCCTTCGACTGCCACTCCTATCGGAGATTAGAAATCATCACAGCTACTCTCACTTTATTTGCTGCTCTTCTAAACAGTTCAATTGAGCTGCAGCCAAACCAGTCGCGCAAGTTATGCAACCACGATATTCTTCTTCGTCCAACATTTCTCTTCCCTTTAATTTTGCCCTGCATAATATTCCGCAACAGTGAATACCTTTCTCCCCTCAACACATGTCCCAAATATTCCAGCTTCCTTTCATTAGTTCTGGGGCTTTGTTTAGTCTTTGGAGAATCTCGTTATTGGTTACCCTATCAATCCATGACACTTTCAGAATGCGCCGATAACACCACATCTCAAAAGCTTCAATACTTGCAGTACAGTATTGTTCTGCCTCAAGTCCATGCTTCCACTCCATAAAGAAGCGTTGAGAAGACATAACAACGCAACATTCGCAACCGCAGTACCAGGCTTAGATCTCGATTGCAAAAGAGTTTTCTCATTCTATCAAAGCTTGATCTTGATATCTCTATTCGGGTTTTAATCTCCTTTGTCTGATCTGTGTTCTCTTTCAGCCATGTTCCCAAGTATTTGTAGCAATTGACTTTCTCAACACTTATGTTATTAACCAGAAGACGATCCTGGTTATTTTGAGATTTTGCCATCACCATAAATGTTGTTTTCTTTAGATTTATCTTTAGACCAAATTTATTGCAGCTGTTATTTAACCGCTCAACAAGATGTTGTAGGTCTTCTAAACTTTCTGCTAGCAGAACTGTGTCATCGGCGTATCTTACATTATTCAGGGTTTCACCGCCTCAGACAGAGCTTCCTGACATACACTCGCGCTATAGATATTAAACAAAAGGGGTGACAGTATGCAACCCTAACGTACTCCCCGGCGGATCTCTATCTATTCCGTAATCATGTTCTCCACTTTTATTCTCGCTGTCTGGTTCCAATATAGGTTGCATATGATGGGGATATATAAATCATCGATATTTTTATTTTTGAGGATTCTCTTTAAATAATCATGTCGAACTTTATCGAATGCCTTTTCAAAGTCTATAAAGCAAACGTGCAGCTCCTGATTCATGTCCATGCATCTCTGTGACAACACGTTTATCGCAAACAGGGCCTCGCGTATGCCCTTTCCTTTTCTGAATCCCATTTGGGTCTCACTAATTTTAAGCTTTTTATAGATCCGATTGTGTATTATATTTAGAAAAAGCTTTAAGGTATGACTCATAAGAGATATAGTCCGATGGTCACTACATTCTTTAGCGTTTGCTTTTTTCGGGATTGCCACAAAAGTGGACTGAAGCCAATCCTTGGGTATTATGCCAGTTTTATATATTAAGTTGAACAGTTTTAGGAGAATTGAGATTGAATCATCATTCATCAGTTTTAACAGCTCAACCGGTATATTGTCAGGTCCGGCTGCTTTACCCTTCTTTGCATGTTTTAGGGCGTAGTCTAATTCCTCTCTCATTATATCCGGGCCAGTATCGTCCAGGAGATTGTCTGATGTTGCACTTCGCTGTTCATCATTAAAAAGGTCTTCAATATATTCTTTCCATCTTTGTACTTTTTTATTCATATCTGTTATGAGAGAGCACCGTTTTTGTCTTTAAGTTATCTAGAGCGATTTTCTTTATCTTCTTTTGTACGTTCAGCGAGTCGTATTTTTTTGTCCAGTTCTTCAATTTCTTCACATCGTTCCGACAACCATTTCTGTTTTGCTTCTCTGATTTTTGATTTTATTGTCCTGTCTACATTCTTATACATAGCATTGTTGTTTTTGTTTTTCTTCCTTTCATTCATTAGAGACAATATTTCTTCTGTCATCCATTCTTTGTGTTGCCTTTTTGTCAGCTTCAGGTGCTTCTTCACGGTCTCTGTTACTGACTGTTTAAAGTTCTTCCATTGTAGATGGACGTCATTTGAGTCTTCGTTGGCCTGTTTTATGCTATCTATGTTTTTGTTTAGTGAATCTGCTGTTTTAGACTTCGTTTGTGGATCTCTCAATCTATGTGTGTCAGTTTCCTTTTTGTTAGCTGTTTTTATCTTCATGCAGTTCATTTTTATACTAGCGCATACGGGATTGTGGTCGGACCCAACGTCAGCTCCGTCGTTGAGATAATCGAATTTCGAAAGCGCCATCTGACCAGTATAAAGTCAATTTGATTCCTGACCACTTTATCCTTTCTATCCATAGGTGACTTCCATGTATATAGTCTACGGTGAGGTAGTTTGAAAAGGGTGTTTATAATTACAAGGTCTTCCGTCTGACAGAATTGAACCAATCGGTCTCCTCGTTCATTTCTCTCTCCTAGACCGTATTTTCCCACAATTGGGTCCACAGGGTCCTGCCCTAAGTTTTCACTACCAAATGTCAAATACGTCAGTATACTACTTGACATCCACTATACCATTCTACATTAAAAAAAAATAAATATCCAACAATTTTCCATAAATCGGAACCGAACTTCTAAAAATAATCGTCCTGTACATACTCTACGATTGTAATATTTTACCTAAAAAAGAGCTAATTAGAGGTCCGGAATTTTCTGCTTCTGATATCGACATGGTTAGTAATTTAAATGTTTTTATGAACACTATCACGGAAAGTATTCAACTAACGTAGAAACCTTACTTCCAGCTGGTTGAAAATAATCATCGAACTAATATGGATTATTTATCAGAAGCTTAACTTGACTTTCCTTGTTCCCCGCGCTTTAGGAATTTTTTTCCATGAGCGACCTCACATACAGACATATGAGAATATGTCTTTCTATGGATTTAGCTAATTTTTGGATATGTTGTAGTCCTCGTCGTTCTGTACAAATATCTCCATGGACATAACATGATTCTATAAATTGTTTTTTTTTTTTATTGGTCTAGCACACGTGCTGCAGGGAAGTCCCTAAAGCGCTCCAGGAGCGGCACGAGTGCGGAAAAAAGTGATTCACGTTGTTCTTGAATCGCTGTAAATTGTACTCGGTGGGAAACACAGCGCTGGGCAAATTATTCCAAAGGGATGACGTTCTCCATATAAAAGATTGCTTGAAAAGCGTTGTACGCGGAGTAACAAGCTGAACCTCATACGGATGCGAAGCACCAGCGCGACGTGTATTTCTAACATGCACCGCTTTGGGAGGAATTAAGCGGGCTACATCCTTCGAACACTTTCCATGAAAATACTTGTAGAACAGATTCAAGTCGCCAACCGTTCTTCGATGTTCCAGCGAATCAAGGCCGCCGGTCAATTCCGGATCCCCAATCAGACGGACCGCTTTTGGGAGCGGAGCCCCAAAGGTGGGAGCAGTATTCCATAGTTGGTCGAATTTGGGCTTTGTAAAGAATTAACAGTTGTTGTGGGGTGTAAAGCTTTCTGGTTCTAAATAATATTCCCAACTTTTGAGAAGCTCTCCTTGCTATGCCTGCAACATGTTTATGCCAAGACATATTTGCTCCCAAACTAACGCCCAACAAATTGAGCGACGATGCTAGGGGAATGGAGTGCCCCGACATAACTATGTCGGGTTCAGCAACGTTAACTTTTTTAGAAAAAACTGCCACTTGGGTTTTTGTAGCGTTAAATTCCACTTGGTTACTGTCACCCCAAGATAGAATTTCTTCCAGGTCTTTGTTGAGTTGAACGACCTCCTGCTGTCTGCGGATATTCGCCTGAGCAGCCGATGTCCGAGCGTTCAAGGTGAATGAAGAGACAAGCGTACTGTCATCTGCAAAGCTATAGATTGGATTCCCGGTCTTTTCCAGCAGATCGTTAATGTAAATGAGAAAGAGAGTAGGAGACAGTATGGAGCCCTGGGGCACACCAGCGTTGATAGTGAGGGTGTTAGAAAGAAATCCGTCGACCGCCACTCGTAAAGAACGGTCTCTGAGGAAACATGAGAGCCACAAACAGAACCTTTCAGACATACCATAAGAGCGCAACTTAGCCAACAGTCCATCGTGCCAAACACGGTCGAATGCCTTGGATATGTCAAGAGCAACCGCTCGAGATTCTCCAAAGTGCTCAATTGCGTTGTTCCAAACATGTGTTACATAAGTCAGAAGATCTCCTGTTGCTCTATGTTTACGAAAACCATATTGGTGATCGCTAATAATATTGAATCGTTCAAGATATTTTAGAAGATGCTCATTGATAACCTTTTCCATGACTTTCGATATTATTGAAAGCAGTGCAACAGGCCGGTAGTTATTTGGCAAGGTCTTCTTACCTTTTTTAGGTATCGGCTGAACCGTGGCGCATTTCCAGCAGGACGGAAATATTCCCTTTCTGTAGGATAGATTAAAAAGTCTACAGAAAACTGGTGTTAGTTCCCTTGCACAGTTTTTGAGAACTATGGCAGGTATTCCGTCAGCGCCAGAAGCCTTCTTGGTGTCTAACTTCATTAAAATACGCTTTATGATGCGCTGTCTGAAGACAACATCGGGCATACTTGACTGCAATATGGGAATAGTAGGTGGTGTTTTTCGTGCTACGGACATTCCAATCACAGAAACAGCATATCTGTTGACTACTAATATTTCTCCGTATTTATGAGTGATTGAATGGCCTGCGTGCGTGTATCTTCAGGGCCGAGGGCATTCTTATCAGTATTTGATAAAAAATGATTAACAATTCCTGTCTACTTGGGTCAAAAAAGGCGAGGGAGGAAAGAGGGAGCATAGATAGAATATTAGTATTCAATACATATGCTGATTCTGTGATTGGAAGGCCCGTAGCGCGATATTTATTCATAGAATCATGTTATGTCCATGGAGATATTTGTTCAAAACAACGAGGACTACAACATATCCAAAAAGTAGCCAAATCCAAAGAAAGATATATTTCCATAAAATTGGTGTGGAGTTATTTTACTGAATACCTATTTTTCAGTAATTAGAATCCGCAGCAATTTACAACCAATGTTATTGTATTATATTTAAGCATTTCTTTGCATCGCGTGGAATATACAACTATTCATATAATAAATTGACAAGTCAAATAATGACGTATTCTGCTAAATTCTTTAGAGTAATAACAGCTTATTTCTCTGATTTCTTTTCTGAAGTCCTAATGAAGGACCAAAAAAATTTGAAGTTACCTCAGATCATTAAACCGAAAATGCTTTATGTAACCTTACGTTTTACTGCTTGCAACAATAAGGGCAACCTATTAGATTTTATAAAAAATTAGTTTCTCATACAGGTAAAAACTTGACGTGTAATAATGTCACTATGATTTGCATATTTTTAATAATAATGAGAAAAACGTCAAAATTTTTAATAATTTAATTTAAGTTTTTCAAAATTACTAACATGATACCATTGGTTGTAAATATTCCAATAGCATTATCTTCAGTGGTAATAAGAAGATTTATTGCGACTTATACAGGACGTCTTGTAAGTACAGTTTTATTTTATATTCCTATAAACTATTTAATTTATCGATAATTTTATTTAGGTAGGGCAACATAAGTTAGTTATGTTTAATAATGAATAAAATGCTAAAAAGCGAAATGTTTGTGACAAAGATGGATCTTAAAAAATCAAATTACTAAATTATAAATAAAATTTAAAATCTTAAAATATATTGCGTAACCCATTTTTGATTGACAACATGCATATATATATATATATATATATATATATATATATATATATATATATATATATATATATAGGAGAAGGGTAGTCTTGACCGACTAGTTAAATACCAGTTTTGTGTTCTTGGAGTAAGCGGTCTTTGGAAAAGAACTAAAAAGTTAATGAGACCTTTTTAGCTACGCCAAGCTTTCGAAAATATTTCATTTTCTTCATCAGGGCTACAATTATAGTAGATTATTAGTATTTTTGAAATTCAAAGCAAACAACAACCCGAATTTTATTCATAACATTAAAGTACTTACTGCTAAGGGGTGTGTTCAGGAATTACTATTTCTGGGGGCACTTTATTACACTTATTCATCAAAAAAAACATGAGAAAATCTCGACATAAGCCTCCCTGGGAAATATAATATGCTTTTACTCCATTTTGTTAGAAAAAAAAAGAATTGTGTGGTTCTAAGGTGATTTTAATTTATAAAGGATTTTTTTATTATGTTTTCTTGTCATTTTGTTAAGGGCAGCGTTCTTCTAACTCTTAGTTAGATTGTGGTTAGTTTATATTTGAGAGTAGAATGACGTTAATATTTTGTTTTATTGTTATAGGATTGGAGAGTTAATAGAAATTAGTGTGATTATTATTACAGAGATATGTCAGATATGTTGTATGAGTTTTCGTTTTGACTGCCCATTTCTAATAGATTGGAAAAAAAATTAAACTCAGATCTTCAATGTCAGTTTTGTTATTGATCGAGTTAGGTTCAAGGTGGATCTCCATCATCTCCCTAAAGATTCTCTTGCCGAGATTTCTCTCTCTACACAGGATTTTGGTTTTAGCAAAATCAAATTCATGCGAAAATTGGCTACTATTCTGGGGAAGGGCGAAAGAGTTTTATATTTTAGTATGAATAGATAAAGCTCAAGCAATATCAAGATGATTTCGAAGCTTACAAACGTTTGTGAGAGAAGAATCTTTGCGCTGCATCATTACGTAATTCACCGATAAGCTCTTCTTGTCAAAGAAATGAATCTGGATCTGATAATTGTGTCATCGACCGTTGTAACTATACATAAAATAAGGCCATAAAAATCAAGCCTTTCTTTCCTAATTTACAAAAAGAGTCAGCGCTTTTTTTTACTGAGGAACAAAGCAAGTTTTTTTAAGGATTTTATAAGCGACAAAAATATAATAGCAAGTTACGTGTGGGTAAAAGACCAATTTCAAGAAACCCCTTCAAGGTTTTTCATTTAAAGAGCAAAAACTATTAAGAAACTTTACGTCAAATAACAAAATAAAACGCAGTTTGCAACCACTATTTGAATTTTGGGCCGGACTGACTGATCATTTTTCTGCACATACCATTTGCCATATCTTCTCATCACGAACATGCCTTTTTTTGTTTTCTCTGAGTGTCCATTTTTAAAACACCTTATAAAAAATCTGCTCTGAGAGATAGACTCAAAGAAGCCACTAATTTGTTGTTAGTTTTTTTTTTTTTTAAATTAATGTACCTATTTACTCCTGTGTTCAAAATTAAGGGATCAGTCTTCTAAAATAAAACACAAACTATTATTTCACTGATCCAAATATAATGGATCTCTTTTAAAATAATTTTTTTCCACTGAAATTGTATGCCAACATTTTTTTCAATCTCTAAAATACTTTTACTCGATTTCTGGTACTACTTTTAATAAGGGCCATTAAATTATTCTTTATTGCTTCTGTAGATACAGATTTGGCATAGGAAACAGAAAAAATGACACGGTGTTATATCTGGTGAATAATGTGCTTCTGAAATGGTTATTGTTCCATTTTTACTTGCTAAGAATTATTGCATTCTGTGGTTCCTAAAGCAGTACAGGAGTGAGCAGTGAGCAGTGAGCAGTGAACAAAGCGATTGACATTACTCTTGAATCACAGCGAAAACTTTCTATGAAAATTCTTAAAGAACAGCCTTAAGTCCCTAACCATTACTTAAGGTTATAAGAAATCAAAATTGCTGCTGAGTTCTGGGTCTCCAATCAGGCAGATAGCTCGGGAGCAGTATCCAACGTTGTTCGAATTTGAACTTTTTATAGGATTTAAAGTTACTGTGGAGTGTAAAGCTTTCTGGCAAATAATAATATTCCCAGTTTTTGAGAACCTCTCTTTACAGTGCATGTAAAATAACCCTGAAAAGACATATTTACTTCCAAGTTAATGTCCAGCAAGTTAAGTGACGATAATGGAGGAATGGAGTGTCACAGCGTAACTTAGTTGAGTTCCGCAACGTTAATTTTTCTAGAAAAATCTGTTGCCTTGATTTTTGCGACAGTTGTGACGTATATGGTTACCCTTAACCCAAAATTGGCCAGGCCTTTGTTAAGGTGAACAATCTTCTGCTATCTGTGGATATTTGTATGGGTAACTGATATTTAAGAATTCAAGGTAAATGAAGAAACAAGTGTACTGCCATTGTCAAAGTTATATATTGGATTCTTGGTTAGTTAAAGTAGATTCTTAATGTGAAGGCAAAAGCTTGTAGGAGAAAGTATAAACGCACCAACGTTGATAGAAAAAGTAGCAAAAAGAGATCCGTCAGCTACCATTGGTATAGAACGTTATCTTAAGAAATTCAAGTTTTCATCAACAATATCTTTCACACATACCACAACAGCGTAACTTTATAATCAGTCCGTTATGCTAGAGACAGTCATATGCCCTAAACATCTCGAGATTCTCCAAATGTGGATTTACCTTGCTCCGAATATGAGTAACATAAGTGGGAGATCTCCTGTTAATCTTTGCTCACAAAGCCCTACTGGTAATAGCTAATAATAGGAAATGTTAAGGTACACAGTTTAAAATTATTTTTGAGCATACAGAGTACTTCAAAAAAGTGGCCGATATAACATATGTTTTTTTTTAAGGGAATATCCTATTTTCTAAATTATTTTTAAATTCTGCGTAAAGTTTTATAACTTTTTTATTAACAATGTTATGTACCTACACCTAGTAGTTTTTTTAATATTTCAATTTAAAAAAAAAATACCAGTTTTGAATTGTGTAAAACATTGCCAGTAACGCCATTGTTTCTGAAGGTGGAATACTCATAATTGATACAAACATTCTATAGAGATGAAATTTAAGTTAGACGCTACAGGGTGTTCAAAATAAATTTATGCAGTTTGACTAGATTGAAAAATCCCAAATTTTTTTAAATGGCACATCCTGTTTATTATTATTTTTTCTGATAGATTTTATAAACTCCTCCAACTTTTATTAAGTATGTCATATACCTATTTCTAATAGTTTTCGATTTATTTTGAATTTTTCAATTTTTACCCTTGTTTTTAATACACTTACGCTATTGTGAAAACATAAACAAATGGTTAATAATAATTTTAATATAGTTTAACTTATCTAATAATTAATTCTTGTGACGTAATAAATGTTCAAAAATATGCCCGTCTACTTGAATACACATATTTAGTCGTTTTACTATATTTTTTGTCACTTTCTTTAGCATAAAGGGCGTTATTGTCCTGCACGCATCCCGTATCCTATTTTCCATATATACTGGTGTTGTAGGGAGATTCACATAAACACGATCTTTAATGTAGCCCCACAAAAAGAAGTCTAAAGGTGTTAAGTCACATTATCGAGGGGACCACTGAATGAATCTATCCCTACCGATCCATTTTTGTGGGTATCGATCGTTTAATAATTCCCGAAATTCCCGGTGATAATGAGCGGGAGCTCCGTCTTGTTGAATCCACATTTGTTCCCTTTCAAAGTTGTCAACTTGCCCAAAACAACAAAGAGAGCAGAAATTAAACCAAAGAGCAGCACAACCAGCTAATGAAGCAAAGGAGGGAAATAGTAGATAAGATTACAGATGAGTACAGAATTATAAATAGAGAGATATAGAGGGAAATTAGAACAGACAAAAGACAAAAATTGCGTAGGAAATTAAAAACATGGTAGAACAGAATAAAAGCTTAACATTTTATATACTTAACTTTGAAAGGTATACAATGTTAAACAAAAGTTGTCATCAGAATAAATATGCTATCAATCAATTTTAAGTCTTTAAAAAATAAATTATATAAACAAATAATTCCAACCATAACAACACTGTGTTCCGAGGACGGTCAGCAATCCATGCTGCTAACGACTTTTTTTAAATACTATAATAACTTACTTACTTACTTACTTAATTAAGACACTAGACATTTAGAATTCGATAGGCAATAATTAAACTCCTTTAAAATATCTTAGCAAACCATATGACTGGCCCTTACTTTCGTCTGTACATACTGATTCTATTTATCAAATATGTCTAAGTAAATATAAAAATATTTTTAAATAATTTTTAGCCATTGGCTGTAACAGCCGGCGCTATTGCAGCTAACACTATTCCATCTCCATCAACAATAGCACTTTTCTCTGGTGCGCTATTGTGTCTCTATCATCAGCTCAGGAAAGGTACACTGGTAAAAATTGGATTGGGTAGAAGAATTTCATCTACATTGGAAAATTCAAGGCACACAATTCAGTAAGTTTATTGACCTACCTATTTATATAGTTGAAAAGTGGGTTGTAAAATCACTTTCTCGTTATCGATCGATCGAAATTTATATTTTTATTGAATCTCTATTTTTGTTACTTTCTCTTTCTTAAATTTTACACAAGTTTTACTTCAGGTTCTAAAGCAGCTTTATTAAGGAAATATACGTCATAATATGACATTTTTGTGCGTTTAGGTAATAAACACACAAGTAAAGTTCATTGACATATCCGAAAAAAGTAGGATTAGTATTTCGCATGCTTTCAATGTCAGATCTCTCTACCTCTTCTATTCCATGCAAGACCTTTGTATTTTTATCTCTAGTTTCCCAAAATATCTGCTTCTGTTTCTTATATTTTTTGACACTATTAAATTTTTTGAAATACTAAATGGGACGTCGTCTGAGGAGATTCAATATTTACTTTTAACGGTATGGCTAATTTGAAGTGTTTTAATTTTTTTTTTAACCTGCTCAGGATTAGCAAAATATGCATCTTTAAATCTTGGCTCCAAGAATGGGGCAATTATATAATTGTTGGCGGTTTAATCTTTTACTCAAACTTTGCTCAAAAGCTCCCGCTTAGATCCCAAACCAAGAACCTGGATTTCTATTAAATAACACGTAGGCTGAAAAGTTTTTGGTCTAGCTACTTAAAGCACTTTTTTTGCAAAATTCGACTTTATTCATCAATATAGTCTCCTTCAAGAGCGATATAATTAGTCCAACGCTTTTCTAACATTTATATACCTTTCTTGTAGAAGGGTTTGTCTTTGTCTTCAAAATAGACCTCAGTTTCGGCAATAACTTCTTGATTGGAGCCAAATCTCTTTCCCGCGAGCATTTCTTAAGGTTTGCGAACAAATAATAATCGCTGGGGATCAAATCTGAAGAATACGGTAGATCAGGAAGCAATTCGAACTTCAATTCAGGCAATTTTGCCATCATAACCATTGACTTGAGACACGATACATTGTCTTGATGAAAGAGCACTTTTTTCTTGTTCATTTGGGGCCGTTTCTTTGCGATTTGTGCCCTTAAACACACCAGTAACTTTATATAATATTCGCTATTGATGGTTTTTCCCTTCTCAGCATAGTTGATGAAAATTATTCCATGCACATCCCAAAAATCAGCCGACTGTTGGGTCTTTGGTCGAGCGGCTTTCCATTCAGCTGACTGCCGATTTGATGCCAGTGTGTAGTGGTGGATCCATGTTTCATCCATTGTCACATATCGCATGAAAAAATCATTTTTATTGCGCTTAAATAGGTCCAAACAGCTCTAAGAATCATCAACACGTTATTATTTTTGATCCCCTCTGAGCAAACGCGGTACCCATTTCGAATAAAGCTTTCTCATGGCCAAATGTTCATGTAAAATATGACCAACACGTTCTTTTGATATCTTTAGGGTATCAGCTATCTCAGGCAATTTCACTTTACGATCATCCAAAACAATTTTGTGGATTTTTTTATATTTTCCGGTTTAACCACCTCATTTTGATGTCCAGAGCGTTCAACATCATTTGTATTTGAACGACCGCGTTTAAGTTCAACATACCATTAAATGATGAGTGATTTTCCAGGGGCAGAGTCCCCGTAACACTTATCAAGCCATTGCGTTGCTTGAACGTTATTTTTTCCCATCAAAAAACAGTTTTTAATCAACACACGAAATTCGACTTTTTCCATTATTTTGAAAATATCAAAAGTAGCGTCGCTAAAACCACTGTAACTTGTAAACTAATCATCGAAATGTCATGAAATTTTGACATGTGTCGTTTGAAGGTTGGTACTTTCCAAAAATCATATGGATTTCTTGAAAAGGGCGACATCTATGTGTCGAACCCAAAACTTTTCAGCCTACGTGTTATTAATTTAATGATAAAATTATTGCAAATGCTTCTAATATTATTTACATGTTTGGTAGTGTGTTCAAATGGTTGTAAAAGCTCTGGGAACGTTTTCATTAAGTCTCACTGATTTGATGTAAAAGAAAAAAATGAATCATATTAGGCAGCAAGCAAACTAATAGCTCCCCTTTTTTCAAAAAGCGCTTTCAATAGGTAATGTGTGGAATTCCAGCGTACAGGTACCATTGTACCATTTTCTTTACTCCAATCTTAGAATCTCTCTGGAATTGTTTTAATTTCATTCTGGAAAGAGAAGAGTGGTTTAAATGAGTTACGATTTTTGCACTTTTAGAGAGTCGATTACAACCAGTTATAGGGTACGTATAGAACATGATTCATTATTTACTTTTTGTAGCTTCTTTAATGTTAGCTCCACTCAATCTCAATCTCAAATGCCCATATCAACCGTCCATTTGTGAACGTAGGCCTCCCTAATTGTATACCATCTGGCTCTATTTTGCGCTTCTCTGATCCAGTTTAGCCCGGCAGTCAACTTTAAATCATTTCTCCAGCGTGTTGGTGGACGTCCCCTTTTTCTCTTCCCGGTATACAGTCTCCAATGAAGGATGATGTTGTTCTATCTTGAGTCGGTGCATCTCGAGATATGTCCTGAATAATTCCACTCTAAAGTGGTGATTGTTTCAACAGCATCTGTCGTTCCTATTGTTCGTCTAATCCATTCATTGGTCCTCCTGTCTTTCAAAGATATGCCAATCATTCCATAGATTTTTGTGTAACTGCTATTCTTTTTAGGGTCTGCTTTATCGAAGTCCAAGTCTGACATCCGTACGTAAGCACTAGAAGAACACATTGATTGAATACTTTCGATCTAAGCTTTAAGGCAATGTTCTTATTTTTAAGTATATATGATAATTTTCCGAATACAGACTATGCCAGCCTTCTCCTTGTATGTATTTCACTTGTTTGGTTTTCTTTTTCCAGTTGTATTTGGTGACCCAGATAAACGTATTTTTCGACATTTTCAATTTGGGAGTTGTTAATTATTATGTGTGGGTCTCTGTTACACATGATTTTAATCTTGTTCAGATTCCTTTTTTGACCAACTTTACTTGATTTTTGTTCTAATTCTCGTAACATATGTTGCAGTCACCTTGATTTTTGGCTACGATGACATCATATAGCGAATTTTAAGTTATTCAGTCTGCTTCCGTTTATTTCAGTACCCTTGTCTTGCCATTGTAGATGTTTGAATACCTCTTCTAATGTTGAATTGAATAATTTTGGTGAAATGACGTATCCTTGTCTAATTCCTATGAGAATATTAATCTGTGTCTGTGTGTACTTTAATAGTTGATGTTTCCATTTCATATATATTCTTTATTATTTCTATGTATCTGTGGTCGATTCGTGTCTTTTTCAAACTATTTATAATTGCCCGATGTTCGATGGTATCAAATGCTTTATAGAAATCGACAAAAGCAAAACAGATATTCAAGTTATATTCAACTGACTTTTCTATTAACATTCTCATTACTTAAAGATGGTCAGAAGTGGTAAAATTTTTCCTAAACGCCGCCTGCTCTACAGGCTGGTAGTCATCTAATTTTCTAGAAACTCGGTTTGTTATAATTTTGGAGAAAAACTTATACACCTGTAAAAATAAACTAATAGGTTTATAGTTCTCCAAATTATTTTTGTGCTCTTTCCTGTGCAGGAGAATAACTATCGCACTATTCCAGGCATATGGTATTCCTCCAGTTCTCAAGCCCTCGTTGAATAACTGGCACATTCTAGACAAAAGTTCGTCTCCTCCTTCTTTTAGCATCTCCACTGTTATATCATCCTCCCCTGGTGCTTTGCAATTTTTCATACTCAATAAGGCCAACCTAATTTGATCTTTATCAATATCAGGCATATCTTCTGATACGACAATCATTATCTTCCCTGTCGTTGTTCTATATTCCGGATCCTCATCAAGTTGGGAAGTGTATATATCTTTATAAGAAGTTTCTGCAATTGTTATTATTTCCTATCTCTCTCTTGTTTCTATTCCTTCCTTATCTTAGACTGATGATTGTTTTCTTCCTCCATTTCTTAGACATCTTAGATTCTTGTTATGTTCTATTGCTTTTTGTACCTCAGTTTCGTAAACTTTCTGCATATCTCTCCTGATTAACCTTCTTGTTCCTTTAGAGACTCTCCTGAATTCCTCTAAGTTATTGTTCGACGTGATAATTTATTCCTCCGATCTATTAATTCTCTTGTTTCTGCACTAAGTTTAACTCCACTATCTCTAATAAATAGGTGGACTGTTGTGTTGTTTCTACTTTTATCTTCGAACATCGGAGTTAAAGCATTCTTAATGTTTTCGCTGGCTTCTGATATAGTACAAAATGTTTATATATATAACAAGGATTTTCAACAGCTGACGCTGTCTTCCTTCTCTCAGCCTTTAATTTCATCCGTTTCTATCTTCCGAGTCTCCATCTGTTAGACTCCTGTCCTCCCTAGCCTCGTCCACATCGTCTCTCCACGATCGTCTGGGTCTTCCTCTTTTTCTTCTCCCTATAGGGCTCCACTCTGTTAGTTTCTTTATCCGCCTATTATCTTCGCTTCGTCTTATGTGTCCATACCATTTTAATTGTTTTTCTTCAATGGTATTTATTGCGTTCTCTTTGATGTTCATTCTGCTTCTTATTTCATCACTTGTTATTCTCTCCATACATGTCACTCTACAACATCTTCTCCAATACTCCATCTCTACCGCGTTAATTTTAGATTTATTTCTTTTGTTGATCGTCCATGTTTCTGACCCGTATGTCATTATGCTTTGTATTATTGATTTGTATATGCGTGTTTTGTTTCTCTTTGTAATGTGCTTGTCCCACAGGATCGAATTTAATTGTCTTATGCATGTTCGCGTTTGTCCTAATCTAGCTTTAATCTCTTCTTCTGATGTTACGTTTTTTGAAATGATGGTTCCTAGATATTTAAATCTATCGGTTCCTTTGATTATTGTTTCGTTATCTACCTCTAGATTCTCCACGTTTCCCTCCTTTGTTGTTAGATATTCAGTTTTATCAAAGTTTATTGCTAATCCTGCTTTAGTGTATTCTTCTTTCAGTTTTCTTACCATATAACTGAGATGTTCCTCATCTTGCGCTATGATTACTTGGTCGTCTGCGAAACTTAGAGTATATAAGTAATCTTCTAGTATTGAGACTCCCATTCCACTACATTTTTGCTTCCATTTTTTTAATGTTTGTTCGAGGTATATTTTGAATAGTGTTGGGGATGTAGAGCATCCTTGTAATAGGCCTTTTGATGTTTGGAGTCTCTTCCTATTTTATGTCCTATTTTTATGTTCACTGTGTTGTTTTCGTAGAGAGCTTTTACTGCGTATATTAGGCCTCTATAGTTTGTGCATTTTCTGCGATCTCCCTTTTTAGAATAGATACTATATAAGCTTTTGACCATTCCTCTGGTATTTTTTCTCCATTTATCGCTTTGTGGAACATCTTTCTCAGCATTCAATGTAATTTATTAGACCCATACTTAATCATTTCATTTACCACACCCCCAGGTTCTGCAGATTTATTATTTTTGAGTGTTTTTATTGTCTTCTTTACTTCTTCATAGTTTAGTTCTATCTCATTTATTTCCTTATGCTGTTCTTCTTCAGGGTTCTCGTCTTGGAATTCTTGTCTATCTTCTGTTAGCAGCTTCTTATAATATTCTTCCCACTCGCTTTCTGGGATATACTCTATATACGTCTTCTCTCTATTGTTAGGCCTTAATGCTTTAATTATTCTCCACGACTCTGTACTTCTAGTTCCTCCTATATCCTGTCCTACATATTCGCACGATTTTTCCCATCTCTCGTTCTTTTCTTTTGTTTATCATCCTCCTCATTGCTGCATTTTTTCTTTTTATATTTCTGTAGATCTTCTTCTGATTTTGTATTCAGCCATTTTTCGTATAGTCTTTTTTTCTCCTTTATAGATTCTTTGGTTTTTTCACAGATTCTAATTTTATGTTTCTCATTCTCGTTGCCTTCTTTACCTAATGCTTCTAGGGACGCCTGTTTGGTGCATTCTTTTATGTGGTCATACATCTGTTGGAGGTTGTCGTAGTTAAATTCATTTAATTTTTTTGATCTAATCGTCGTCTATACAGGTCTCTTATCGTTTCGTCTTGCAGTAAGTGTATTTTGTATTTTATTTCTTTGTCTGCTTTTTCTGTTATCTCATTAGTATTTCTGTTTTCTTTATCTATTGTTTCTTTTTGCTTTATTGTCTTGTACCACGATACTTTTATATTTGCTATTAATAGTCTATGGTCTGTTCCACATTCTGCCCATTTCTTTACTCTTACGTCTTTTATTTTGATAGTGGTATCGTTTTTAATTATAATGTAGTCTATTGATTGATTGATTTTAAGTTTCGTGTTTCTTGCATCCAAGTATATTTGTGGATGTCCTTGTGTTTGTAGAATCCGTTTGTTATTTTGAGGCCGTTTAGTTCACACAGCTCTATTAGTCTCTCTCCGTTGTCGTTAGTAATGTCTTCTCCGAATGGTCCTACGGTATTGTCCTTTGTTTTCCTTCCTGTTCTCCCATTCAGATCTCCCATTATTATTAATTCTTGGTTTTTCTTTACTTTTTGTGTTTCTATTTCTAGTGTTTCCATGAAATTATCTTTTTCTCTTATAGTGCTGTCTTCTGTTGGGCCGTATACTCCTAATATTACCATGTCTTTTCCTAGCATTGTTATATTTAGTTTTATGATTCTTTTATTGATGGGTTCCCAAGATCTTATTTTCTTTTTCCACTTCTTTTTTTACTAATATTCCAACTCCGGCCCTTGCTCTTTCTTCCTTGTTTACTCCACTCCAACAATGCATCACTTCATCTATTTCTTCTATTCCACTTCCCTTTTTCTTCGTCTCGCTTATTAATAAAATGTCTGTGTTCATCTTCTTAAACACTTCTATGACTTCAATGTTCTTTGTCCTCCATCCCTGTATATTCCAGGTGCCGAGAGCAGCTATTCTGTTTCGGGATTTCTTCGTTTGCCTGAGTTTTAAGCTTGGGTTAACTATTCGCTTTGAAGTAGAATTGCCCCCCCGTATCCGATGGGGCTCCCTTCTTCGAAGGTGTGGATTGCCACCCGGGGATTTTTGCTTATCTTGTGATTTTTTATCCTACTTTTCAAAAACAACTAGCATTTCCCAGTTTAGGTTTTACGTGTGTTAGGGTGCTAACTCCTAACGCCACAACCCTCCTCCTTTATCCGGGCTTGGGACCGGCAACAGTGTTGATGAACTACTCAATCCATCCATCAACACTGCAGGCGGAGTACAAAATGTTTTGGTGCAAATCTTTAGTCATCAAACTTATAAAGCTGTTGTTATTTACGTCAGATGTCCACATATGTACCTGTTGCAAAGGAAAAGAAATTAATACCTCACAGTAAATCAGCAAATCGAGTCTTGCACTTTTCATATATTTCGGGAATAATTTTTTGGTTGAAAATTGTCGTCTTGGAATATTATATTTTGTCTCACTAGACCAAGCAACCTCTTGAACCCTAAAAAAAAATAAATATTCATAATTTTGGCGTTTTTATTTTTTTAACTAAAAGAATAGTTTGCCGGCTTATTTTTTGATAAAGAAAGAGAAAGAAATATATTTCAAAATATTTATTGCTTAAGTTACAGATGCATTTTACTGTACAAAATTAAATAACAACAATGATGACCTTAATACAATAACATTTCATTTTTACGCTTACCTATATTTTCTACAAACGAAAAAGGCTGGTTGCTCAAGGTTATCATCTCTCCTGTTGCCTTGTGCACAAGTTTTGCTTTAGGATCATTTATATTCCAGTGGCCAAACAGTCCTAAAATATTCTGTAATATTACTTGTCTTAAATTTATAAAGGTGGTATTTGATGGTACTGCTTAGTCCTTATTTTCACTAACCAAACTAATGGGATGTCACCATAAAGGTGAAGTACTAGCTTTTTTCTTAAACCTCGCTTAATTTTTACGCTACACAACCCACACTGCTCTTGATTCATCTTCCTCATCGAGTAAAAAAATAGTTTCAGACTTTTCTTATTTTTTTAAAACCAAACAATAGTTAAACAGACCTACTACCATAGAAAATATCGGAATAAGATTTTTATCTCGCCTAGAGATTCATCGTATTACCTCTAAAGATCAGGTTTCACAAAAAGCAACCAGACATATCGTTGCCTAAGAGCTAGTTTATCGCATCTTAACAACATTGCTAAATCACATAAAAATTACTTAAAGTTTGCAATGTTAGCAGAAAATGTTATTAAAATGTAAAAGAACGAGCTTAATATAATGTTACCGGATCTTACCCGGACGGGTACCTGGTTTTGCTGGATCCTACGCAGGAGGTTACATAGTTTTTGCCGAATCCTAAAAAGTATTACCCATTACATCTCTGATATATACTACATATATATATATATATATATATATATATATATATATATATATATATAATATATATATATATATATATATATATATATATATATATAATAATATATATATATATACAGTGTTTATCCACAATTTAAAAAAAAAACACATACTTAATACTTACAATATGACCGAATGTTTTATTTTTCATATCGATTTTTATTAATAGCTTTGGTAATTGAGACAATTCATCCTTTTAACCGATTTGACGTTTCTGTAAGGCCTTTTTAATCCTGTAATCTATCTAGCCCAAGATTTTCAACAAACTCCTCGATTTTTCAAAATTAAAAAATACTAAATATTGGTTTCCATTTAATTTTCGTAATAGTATGATGACTTGAAAATGCACAATAGTTTGCGATTCTTCATTCCCGTAGTTTTTTTGTTTTTTGTGCATTCCTTGTTCTTTCATTTAAATGTAGTTTTAGTTATGGCCACATGTTTTTGGCAATATACTTAAGCTAAGGATTCTTTTATGTCTTCCTTAAAGTATTTTACATTATCGTTGTGGTTACCCTTTTTTATAACCATTTTTAATAAATATTTTGTATATTTTCCATTCTTCGAAAAAACCACTTAGTTTTAACTTACTGCTACCAAATCTGCAAGCTTTTTTTTAAGCTACGACTTCTATATTTAACATTTTAACCTAACTGTTCAAATAAGCAAGTTAGAGGGACGGACCTAATATCCTTGTACCATATTCATAAAAGTTTGTCGTATTGGCACATTTTTCTGTTTATCCCTTTTTTGGCCTTGTACACATATAATTACCGGCACATATTTGGAGACGGAAATACCGTTTCTAAAGAAATAAAAAACAGGATCAAGTGCAAGTTGAACTTGCGCAATGAGTGTTCCGTACATTGACTGCTTCTGAAATAAAAATTTTTTGTTACGGAGTTATAAAATGATCAGTGACTTTACAAAACACACCCCAAATGAATATTCAACAAAGTTGGTTTCCGATCTTTACTGAAAAACTGATGACCTTGAAATTTTTGCTTTTTTATATACCAGATAAATTTACACAGCCCCACAAAAAAAAAAGTGTGGTATACTTTTGATGTGATATATCAGATCCGTAGTATTTTTGCCCGCTGATTACGAATCTGACGTCAGAATATCGCCTTCACAACTCAATTTTTTTCTAACCTCAAAAAATAGGTAAAAATTAGTAAAAATTAAGAAAAACATACTCCTAAAAAATTGATTCAAGCTTTTTCATGAATCCAAAGATGTATTAATATATATTCGGACACGCTAAGCTAATATTCATCGGTTGGATTGAGCCATACAGTTCTGTTTTCTTTCTAACCTCAATAAATCAGACAGATCTTTACCAAATTTGGTACATGGGGATTTTTTGGGTCGCTGATCACGAATCTGAGGTTGGATTTGCAAAATTCAAGATGGCAGATGTTTTCGCGCCATTTTGAACGCCGAGAAAATTCATCGGTCGATTTTTATTCTTCTACCTGCATCCAGGGCACCTCCACGTGGTGACGGTGGGCAACGGTGTTACTCCACTAGCCGGCAGAGTCCCTGGATAACGGCTTAGATGCCGTCATGGCAGGTAAGTAGAAGAAAGAGAATTACTATGCAGGGACACGGAAACCCAGTATCGGCGGTTGGTCAGGGTGGGAAAGCGGGCCCGCAGCCGTCGTCATACAGCGACCGTAGCTCTTCATGTGTGGGTGACTTGGCTCATGTAGAGTATAATGCTACAAGAAAACGGTCTCACGGTACAAGGACTTTTCATAAGTGCGATAAAAACAGTGATTCATTTTATTATATTTGCTGTCAACACTTATTGAGTAAAATGGGGTCACCGATAACGGATAAGATGAAAACCTTATATAAAGATTGTTTTAACATTGAAATACAGCACCAGGATACAGATTGGGTTCCCCACATCATTTGCAGTTCTTGCAAAATAATGTTGTACATCAATAAGAAGGCGATTAAATATTCCAGACCAGCAATATGGAATAGACCATACAGTGAAAATGATTGCTACTTTTGTATGAATGTTGTATCTAGGCATAACCGAAAAAAATAAAAGCACTATTACTTATAACGATGTTTCGACAGTAACAAGACCAACTAAACTAATTCCGCCTCCTGAACCACTTGATGCTGATGTTATGGAAACAAATGATTTCACCTTATCAGTTCATGCCGAAAACATTGAGACTGTCGAAAAAGATTCAAACACTGTTACTAATGAATGTTCTAGTGACAACCTATCATATACTAGTGACACAGATAAAGAATTTCTACCATACAACCGTAAACCAGAACCAATACTCGTATCACAGTCAGAACTTAGTGCTCTAGTCAGAGATTTAGGCTTATCCAAAGATGGTTCAGAGCATCTTGCTTCCTTTTTAAAGAAAAGATATTTACTTAAGCCAGAAGCTACGATTTCTTATTATAGAAACAGAAATGAAGAATTTCGAAAATATTTCACAATGGACGAGGAATTGTCACTTTCATATTGTACCGATGTAAAAGGTCTAATGGATGAATTTCAAAATAACTCATACGATCCTGAAGAATGGAGACTGTTCATTGATTCTTCTAAACGGAGCATTAAGGCAGTTTTGCTGCATAATACCAACGTTTACGCTCCCATTCCGATTGCTCATTCCACAGTTATGGAAGAGCAATATGAAAAAATGAAGCAGCTTTTGATTAAAAATAAAATATGCTGATCATAACTGGAAAATTTGTAGAGATCTGAAAATTGTAACAATATTGCTTGGGCAACAGTCAGGGTTTACACTTTATCCCTGTTATAAATGTCTGTGGAATAGCAGAGACAGGGAACGTCATTATAAGAAAAAAATTTGGCCAACAAGAGAATCGTTCACTCCTGTTGAAAATAATGTATTGTTTCCACCATTGGTAGAGCCAGGAAAAGTTCTTATTCCCCGCTTCACATTAAGCTTAGACTTATGAAGCAATTCACGAGAGCATTAGATACAAACGGCCCATGTTTCAAATATTTGCATAAAAAATTTCCGAAATTTTCTGAAGCTAAAATTAAGGCAGGCGTATTTGACGGGCCACAAATAAGAAAATTGTTTCAAGATTCATTATTTGTTACTAAAATGAATAAAGTTGAAAAAGCTCCTTGGCTTAGTTTTAAAGAAGTCGCAACAATTTTCAAACATTAGGTTGCTTAATGAATCTAAAATTACATTTCCTGCACTCCCACATCGATGATTTCCCAGATAATCTTGGTGACTACAGTGAGGAGCAAGGGGAACGTTTTCACCAAGATCTGAAAATCATAGAAAATCGGTATCAAGGACGATGGGATGACCATATGCTAGCGGACTATTGCTGGTCGCTAAAAAGAGAGAAACAAGTCCACAAAAGCGTTTGGGCAGAAAGCCTTTGAATAGGTCATTCGCGGAAAAAAGAACAAGATACAGCCAAAAAAAAAGGAAAGTTAGGCGCGGGTCTAACCTTCGCAATTCTAGGGCTTAAGGGTCTACTATTTGAGAGTATATGGTTTAAAAGTCCTGGTTTTGAGTTTATTGGGTCTCATTTTTAAAGTTACAGAGTTATTGAGGTCTATTTTTTGAGGTTACAGGGGGTGTGGGAGTCTAAGGTTTCAGGGTTTAGGGTTTAAGAGTATCAGGTTTGAGGATTCCCCAACTGTATACCAAATTTGGTAGGAATCGGTTGATTTTCAAAAATTTTGTCCGCCATCTTGGATCCGCCATTTTGAATTTTGCAAATCCGACCTCAGATTCATGATCAGCAACCCAAAAAACCCCCGTGTACCAAATTTGGTAAGAATCGGTTGAATTTTAATTTGAATTCGTTTTTGCATTCGAGAAGCACTATATCTGTCTGATTTATTGAGGTTAGAAAGAAAACAGAACTGTATGGCTTAATCCAACTGATGAATATTAGCTTAGCGTGTCCGAATACATATTAATACATCTTTGGATTCATGAAAAAGCTTGAATCAATTTTTTTAGGAGTATATTTTTCTTAATTTTTACTAATTTTTACCTATTTTTTGAGGTTAGAAAAAATTGAGATGTGATGGCGATATTCTGACGTCAGATTCGTGATCAGCGGGCAAAAATACTACGGATCTGATATATCGCATCAAAAGTATACCCCACTTTTTTTTGTGGGGCTCATAATAATTTTCGTTCAATTAACACCCCGTGGAGAATATTCTAGAATTTTTTTCAAAATTTTTGGATCAGTTACTTTTCGAGATAGAGGGAGGGGGACAGCGATTTTACGCAATTTTTTTCAAAATAATGCAAAGAAAAGTGTGTGCATGTAAGACATTATAGATATTTGTGAACTTACAGGCTTTCCTTTGACACCCCACTCCATGACCTAGTAAAAAAAATTTTTTTTCACTTCCGATTTCACCCCTCAAAACTAACCTCTTAAGTAAAAAATTTAACTTTTAAAACTAAACGGCTCTAATTAGTACCAAATTTCAACTTTCTAGGTCAAATAGTTTCGGAGAAAATCGGGTGTGACAGACGGACAGACAGACACCGAAGTGATCTTATAAGTGTTTTGTACGGAACACTAAAAAACAACATATATATCTATGTCTTAATTAATTTTTCTTTTATTTCAGACGTCATGTAAAAAATAATTCATGGTTTCTACGGAACATCGCAACATGTCGAAGAAAATGTACCGAAGCAATGTACCGAATTGCTCGTCAATCGAACGATTCATTAAGAAACATTCAAGCCGAAACAGGAACTCTGGTACAAAGACGTAGTCTCCCAACTACACTCTTGTACAGTCATAAGAAATTAAACGATGTGGATGAACCCTCTTTGGAAAATCTATATAGGTAACCATGCTGATCTGGTTCATAAATCGTTCAACAATTTCAAAATTTCCAATAACGTAATTTAAATTATCTTACCAACGTTGTCAAAAGTTCTTGAAAAGACTTAAAAATGCATATTCAATTTTGACTTCTAAGAATCTTGGTTTTACTGTAGGTGCTTGTAATTATAAGTATAATAAGATAACTATTACTAACGATCTTGAAGTTTCCACATGTGTTTTATGAACTTTCCTAAATGCGGCTGAGTTTTCACCCTCTTGGAAGGTGGAAACTCGTTCCGAGATTTCTGCTCTAGTTTGGGGACCTATAGTGGAGAAACACTTTTCATCTAAATCTTTGTGCGCAATCTTGAAACTATAGTTTCTTATACTCTAGCATTTTTAGCAAACACTGAGATATTTACTAGTCGATCTGATAGCAGCGAATTATCTACAAGCCTCAGTTTTACCACAACCATTCTGATCTGGGACCATCCTTTTAGATCAAAATTTTACTGGAATTTTCACAAACAACTTTTGGTGCATTTCCCTTTAGGGAGAAGCTGTAACATTGCGCATTGCTCGAAGTTACTTTTGCTCAATTTTCAGAAGGAAAAAAATCGTAAAAGCTGCAAAACGCTACGAACTCGTACAAAATTTCGTCAAACTACTAAGAGCTACAGCAACTTGACAACCAAGCAATTGTTTTGTATGACGTTATTTTCATGCCTAGGTAGGTAATTTAAGAAAGCACCCTCGTGTACCGGATTACTAAGAAATTACTAGCAAACGTTTTATTTTAACACAAATAACCGGTCACGTGCAAGTTGAACTTGCACAATTAGTGTTCCGTAAGTTGATTGCTTTTAAAATAAAAAATGTTCTTACGGTGGTATAAAATGATCACTTCACAAAACACACCCCAAATGAGTTTTCAACAAAGTTTGTTTCCAGTCTTTACTGAAAACTGATGACCTTGAAATTTTTGTTTTTTTTATATACCTGATAAATTATTAAAGGTAATACACTCGTGATAATTTTCGTTCAATCTACACCCCGTGGAGAATATTCCAGAATGTTTTCAAAATTTTTTGTTCAGTACTTTTCGAAATAAGGTCCCCTACCCTACCAATTTTTCACGATTTTTTAAAAATAATACAAAGAAAAGTGTGCGCAAGTATTACATTATACATATATTTTTACTCGTGTTTTCACAAGCTTTCATTTGACACCACACTCGAGGACCTACTAAAAAATTTTTTTTTCACTTCCGATTTCACCCCCCTTAAGTCAAAATTTGACTTTCAACACTACACGACTTTGATGAGGCCATTAATTCCTATATTATTACCAAATTTCAACTTTCTATGACAAATAGTTTCGGAGAAAATCGGGTGTGACAGACAGACAGACAGGCACCGAAGTCATCTTATAAGTGTCCCGTACGGAACACTAAAAAGGATATTCAGGTCAATTATGGCGGCCGGTAGCTCCATGGCGTAGTAACTTGCTTGCGGTGCAAAAAGTCTCGGGTGCCAATCTCGTCAGATCGGTATACTTTATTTATTAATTTATTTAAGTATATTTGGCCTGGCCACCCACACAGATAGTAGTTGTTTGTAGAAATGCAATAACTTCCGTGACAGCACTACCGCGTTATGTAAAAGGTATGGTGAAATACAAAAATGTATGTTTCCGCGCTTGAACAACGTTGACAGGTATTACCACAGCCCCGCCGATATCCTGTAAGATATAAAAAAAGGTAAAATCACTACTCAGGCGGGAAGGTGAACAATAAAAAAAAGATTCAAAAGTGCAGAATTTGACCATTAAAATAAGTAACTATCATTTCCGGTTTAGCCGAAAAATAAAATCAATAGATTATCTTGTACGTTAAGTCCATTTTTTAATTCCATAGAAAAACTAATCCTAAAATATGTATCATATATGAGGCGTTGCGGATAGTAAGGGCGAACTCAACATTGGGTCAAATTTTTTTTTTATATTAATTCTATTTTATAGTACTTTTCCTACATCACATACCGGTCTAATTGTTGAGTTCGCCCTTGCTTCGCCTTCAAATTTCAGTATCAAATAAATGAAAAATTTCGAACAGGCGATAGCCGGGCGGGTAGTAAAGGCGAACTCAACAATTTCGCGCGGAGCAACCGCCGGTATTGCGTCACTAAATGAGGTTTACTTGAAATTTTCCGCTTTCTGCGTGGTAGTTCAAGTTAATTTTGAAGTTAATACGTTTATGTTTTGTTTGGTTTTGTTGCTTCTTTTTTTAAGAAAAGTATGGCGCAACCTGAACCTTCTAGTAGTGAAGTAAGTGTACAACATTTAGATGGTAGTGCTGTGTCGGGTTATTCGCGAAAGAGACCTGCTAAGATGAATGATTGGCAAAAAAAAACGAGTGTAAGTTGAAACGAAATTCAGGAAGTGCTTACATTTCAAGAAATAACAAAAGGCACGTTATTGCCCGCAAAATTGGACCTCCTAGCAAGTGTGGATGTTTTGGAGAAAATAGGCGCTGAACTGGTCACCAATATTTTTGACTCTTTTTGGCAAATTGGAAACTATGATCTACAGAATGCTTACTTATCAAAATTGTTGATCTGCAATGATGTAAAAAGATCTTACGTAAAGGGGCGTCCAAGTCGTACCCTGAGACGCATTCAATATAATGTGACTGTTGATCACGCTAATCGTGAAGTTTGTCGTACTGCGTTTTATAACATTCATGGCATCTCTGAAAAGCGCGTTCGAGTCGTACTTGACAAAACCAGCAGAACTGGAACTGTTACAACGGATCAAAGGGGGTGGTGTGAACCCGCGAAGAAAATAGGAAATGACGATCTTTCTAAAGTAAAAGAACACATCATGTCACTACCTACTGTCACCAGTCATTACAGTCGCGCCAAAAGCCCTCATCGAAAATACTTACCTGTTGGACTTAATATTAAAAAGCTCTATTCTCTTTACAATGAATGGCTTACGGAAAATTACCCTGGTTACAGCCCGGTAAATCAGCACTATTATCGTGATACGTTTAATATGCAGTTCAATATTGGTTTTGAGCCCCCAAAAAGTGACACCTGTAATTATTGCGATAAAGTAGACATAAAAATTAAAAGTAGTCAAATGCACGATTCCGAAAATGTTGCTGAAATCGAGAATCTTAAACAAGAGAAGGAGTTACATCTGACCCGTGCAAAAGCTGCTCAGTCTCTTCTTAAGGGATTAAGCAGTAATGCCGATGACTCTTTTCTGGTCATAGCTTTTGATCTGCAGCAGGCTTTGCCAACCCCAAAGCTGACTACTGGGATTCAGTATTACAAAAGGAAGCTATGGACCTATAACTTTTGTATCCATAATGTAAAAACCGGTTCTTCAACGATGTACCTTTGGGATGAAAGTACAGGGAGGCGTGGATCATGTGAGATTGCAAGTTGCTTGTACGATTATTTGTGTAAAGTTGATGTTAATGTTAAAAAAGTTATTATGTTCAGTGATAACTGTTCTGGACAGAACAAGAATTTAATAATTAAATAGATTGTTTTGGCAAATCTATACTTTATACACAAAGACCAGTTCACTGAAATTAAACACTATTTTATGATACCTGGGCACTCATACCTTCCCTGTGATAGGGATTTTGGGAACATTGAGAGAGAAATACGGAATAGCACTGTGTATACCATGGATCACTATAAGTTAATGATTGAAAGCTGTCGCCGAAAAAACCAGTTTTGCGTTGTCCAACTTAGACAGGACATGATTTTCAATTTCTCTAATTTTCAAAAGAAAATTACTAAAATGCAGATAGCTGGTGCCTTAAAATTAAATAAAAATGTGTTCAAAATTTTTAATACCGTTCTAATTTTTTCCCAGGTATTGCCAATTTTAGGTGATAGTGTAGCATCAGAAAACGAACAGTAAAATGTGAAAAAAAAATACACAAATAAATATTTAAAAAACATTTAAAAATTCACGGAATACACTATTCTACTTAAGTAAATAATAAAAAGCTAATAAATTATAAATAAATAATAAAAACCTAATTTTGCCAATATTTTGTTGAGTTCGCCATTTAGATTTTTCTATAAATTCAATTTTTTCGAAACTTCATTTTGTTGAGTTCGCCCTTACTATCCGCAACGCCTCATATGGGATATCCGTAGTTTCTATGTTCAAAAGAGACCTATTCACCTCCCAGCATAAAAATAAAATGAACTATTTGTTCAAATATGCGAAGGACATTTGCCATAGAATGAATGACTTGAGTAGGGTCTTGAATGTTTTCTGGTGTTCTCTTGTACATATACATTTTGGTATGGCCTCAGTAAAAGATATCAAGAGGCGAGGTGATCTTGGGGGGCCATCCTATTGGACCATTAGTAAGATTGCAACGATTTCCAAGAGTTAAATTTAAATTGTTCACTAGTACTCTAGCATTCTTAGCAGGGGCGCTATCACGTTGCTTAATAATTTATGCGAAGTCGATCATAGGTAAATTTTCAATAAAACTGGCGATCTGGTTATCAAAAAAAATTAAAAAATACCTTTCAGTATTTAATGGTTCTTTAAAGAAAACTAGTCTTATTATTCGCCATCCTATAACGCCAAGCCAAACGTTAGTTCCAAATCTTTCTCGGAAAACACCGTCTCGAACCAAATAAAGATTTCTTTGTTGACCGAATATTATTTTTGTTAAGCAGCCGACTGCTAGTGAAACGAGATTTTTCCAAAAATAAAATAAAGATTTTAAATTTGGTTGGTGACCCTGACGTAACGGCCTAATCTTCGCAGATAGTCTCTATCAAATAGTGCTGGTGGACTTGACATCTATTAGATCGGAAGCCATGTTTATGTAAAATCTTTGTCACACTTTTGCGACTTATCTCTAAGTTCCGAGCAATTTACCGTATGAAAATTATTTGACCAACTTTGACAAAATTTAATGGATTTATTTCTACCTTTTTGCTCACAATAAAATAATTTTCATTTAAGTAATTACTTTCTTTTTTAAATGATTTTCTAACCAAGGAAAATAATTTTCATATGTTGGATTCCGCTCTGGATACCTTTGAACATACATTGCTCTCGCCTCTCCTCGATTTGTTTAACCTCTGCATATACTAATGACATATCAAGTTGATTTTCTCGGTTAAAAACAGGCATTTTATTCAAAATTAAAGTACTTAAACTTATATTTACCCTATTTTGCAGAGGAATAAATTAATTTACAGCCCGTGACTGTCAAAATAATGCATATTAAATTAGTTAAATACCTGTCCCTTTAAAATACGTTGTCAACTTAGATTAAAGCACAGCAATAAAGCATTGTTGGTATGAATGAAAGGTGGGATGCAGCGAAAATTTTAATTCTCAGTATCTCAGAAACTATTAATTTTCGGTTAAGTAAAGGATACTTAAAAATTGTTTAAAGTTATCAGTAGAATATAAATCTTTAACAAACTGTTGATCATTCCATTCCAAGTTATTTGACCTTAAAAATTCATTTCCAGTAGTCTTTGGATTGACCCGGGAGTAATAATTTTCTGGCATCAGTCAGAACAAAAAACGGTATTAGTTTGTATCTTGATTTATTCTCTATCAAAAGTACAATATTAATGCATTATTTGACATTTTCAGCTAATTTTTCAAACCCTTGTGGCGTGTTAAAAAAATTGCCGCTCGTTTGGGCGCAATTTTGTAGCTTGTTATAAAAATTGCCCTCCCGTTTAGGCGCAATTTTGTAACCTTTTACTAACGCCTGCACGTTGAGGCGCAATTTAGAAACGTCTTAACTTCTTTGCTTTTAATAAATATTATATTTATTAAATAGAAGTCGTTATTTCCCTCTTATGTATATCATAATTTCTGAGAATGGATTGAGTGGATATTAATACTGAAAGAATTAAAGAAATTAGACATAAACTAGCTCAGTTTTTTTGGTAGAGAAATATGGATAAGAAATAATTTTTGTACGTCTTTTGAAAATAGTCTCTATAGTTGTTTAAAATTTTGGTTGTACAGATTTTGGGCATCATTCATTTTAAAATAAAGAGAATCTAAATTTAGCTCAAGAAAATGAAAAAATACTGAAGGGTTATGTAGTTAAAAGAATTTTTAATATGGTACAACCGTTGCGTCCTGAGAGGTAGGACGGGTGATTCAGTGAAACGCTAGATTTAAATAAAGAAAAGGGTTTATTAATGAGAAAATTAAAAGTTCTAACTTTGCTAAACTTTAAATCAAGATAGCTTCATGTCGCATAGATCTCTTCATCGTTATCCGACTCGAAACAGTCACTGGCTGTAAATTAATTTATTCCTCTGCAAAATAGGGTAAATATAAGTTTAAGTGCTTTAATTTTGATCAAAATGCCTGTTTTTAACCGAGAAAATCAACTTGATATGTCATTAGTATATGCAGAGGTTAAACAAATCGAGGAGAGGCGAGAGCAATGTATGTTCAAAGATATCCAGAGTGGAATCCAACATATGAAAATTATTTTCCTTGGTTAGAAAATCATTTAAAACAAGAAAGTAATTACTTAAATGAAAATTATTTTATTGTGAGCAAAAAGGTAGAAATAAATCCATTAAATTTTGTCAAAGTTGGTCAAATAATTTTCATACGATAAATTGCTCGGAACTTAGAGATAAGTCGCAAAAGTGTGACAAAGATTTTACATAAACATGGCTTCCGATCTAATAGATGTCAAGTTCACCAGCACTATATGAGAGAGACTACAAAATATATACTGAAGATGCTTTAATTAAGTAAGGACGTTATAAAGAATAACATTCACACTCCGCCCAGCAGATAACTTTCAAATTCAGTTACAGAATAAAAAATTTTACTTAATAGTATAGTTTTTATTTGTTTTTTAAAACGTGCCATAGATTCAATCCTTTTTACATTTTTCGGCAGTAAGTTAAACAGTCTGCAGCCCAAGTAATGACTAGTTTTTTTAACTTATTCATGATTGTGCTTTTCAATATAAAAATTTTCTCTGTTTCGAGTCGGATAACGATGAAGAGATCTATGCGATATGAAGCTATCTTGATTTATATAGATATACATTAAGAGTTTTATATATAAATATATATATATATATATATATATATATATATATATATATATATATATATATATATTAGAGTGACCGGATCTTATAGAGGGGGAAAAAAAAATGTCGGAATCTTGTTCGTCTGGACCCCACAAAACGATTCCCCTTTCCAGATATTGAGATAGCCGAAATTTGAGCTCGATTAAACGACGTTAACCCGTGCCGCTCGTCGCTCAAAGTTTGAAAAAATCCAAATTTTTGGCCAAAAAGCTGACATATGGAGCCATAACTCCAGAACGGTAAATAATAGAAACACGCTTAATATCTCAAAAGAAAGCTAATGTTGTTCTTCAAAATTTATATTCTATACATAATTGTTGTTATTTTAAGTCAAACCGAGTTACAACAGCCTTTAGCCCCAAAAACGTGACCTGGTACCATTAGGAGCATACTTCGTATATTTTGTTATTAAGTGATAAATTTTGCTTTTTTTTGGTATATTTTTGAGTTTAAAGTAAAAATATAATAAAAAAAACAAGTAATACTGATAAGTCTAATGACATTTTTTATTTTAAAATATAAAAATTAGGTATATAATACATACAAAACAGACACAGAAAAGATACAGACGTAGTACCTAAATGAGTTGATAATTTTACATAGTTATCTAATCTATTCTAGAGCTTTTGTTAAAGTAGTTTTTGAAACGTCAGGATATAATGCTGACCACAAATGGTTCGAAAATTTGGTCAGGGCTATTTCTGCAATGTCGTTGTCACATTCTTTATAGTGTAACACACTATGCAAAATACCTAAATCTTGCTTTGGTGCAAGATGAGCTTTTGGAGCATTGAACCAAGCTTTACAATAAATTTTAACTAGGAAAACAGAAATGGCACGCATAGAACTTTCTTCTTCTTTAGACATCTTAAATTGACAACGAAAAATGAACATTTTTAAGCAGTAAATAGCCTTTGCCATCCACCTAGCGTGATGAATGGCTCCTGGAGTTCTAAAACCCACAACATTGCCGTCTAGTGATCCAACAAATACGAGAACCAACTGCAATAGCTCCTTGTAGTCATCTCTGGGGTGGCTCTCAGTTCATTTGGTCTCGAATTCAGCAGTAACATTTGCAATTACTTCTGGAGTTAGCTGCTTTTGTATTAGATTGTCACTGATACCTGTGTCGTATTTTTCTTTGTCTATCTTGGGGCCACGCAGTGAGGAATCTCTTGAAAATGTCGGGATGAGGTCCAGTGGTTGATCCCATTTTTGTGTTGAATACGCCTCTTAACAGAGTTTCCAAGATATGGTGACGGCAAGCTAGGTATAACAATTCTCTTCCTAACATTTGCTCCAATATGACGCATGCTCCTTTGAGTCTTCCCGTGTTGGATGTTGTAGTGTCGAAGCACATCGCCTTGACGGTGTTGAGAAGATCCCATTCATGTAGGCATTCATATACGGCTACGGCTTGCTCCTCTCCAGAGCTGTTTGCTGTTACAGGAACTCCCAGCAGCTGTCCCTTTTCGCCATATGAAATAGCTATAGCTATTCGCTCACATTGTTCATTTTTTAAAACACCTGGTAAAAGTTTACCGTCCCAATGGACAACCACGGGCTCTTTTTCAGGAATGTTTACTTTATCAAAAAATTTTTTTTATTATATTGTTCTCTGAACATTTGCCTTCTATCATGTAATAAAGTTTTCGAGACTTTGTACTCAAGAGGGTCAAGGTTTAGTGCTTCTAGAGTAGCTATTAAAATTCACGTGGCGTTTCTGTCGGATAGCTTACATCGATCTAATAAAATGGACAATTTCATGTTTAAAATCTCTTTAACGCCCCTTGCAAATGAAACTTTCATCCTCTTGCTCTCAGATGGTCCTGGATCTTCTGCAGCTTCTTCAGGGATATCCATTTCCTCCAAGCTCTCAAGTTCCTGGTAGATGCTGCCCTCTTCAGTGTCTTCTTCTCCTTCTTCGAACTTGTCTTCATCATCCGTCTCTAAGAAGCAACAAAAGAAAGAGAAAAAAAAAGACTATAAAAACTTGTCGTTTTAGCAGAATAGTAATAATACGTAGGTACTAAATTACTTACTTCTAATTATCAAAAGGTATTATTTAAAAAATATAAACTCGATCATAAAGATGCCAAATCATGCTCTCATGTACAATTTTCTTTCAATTATAATGAAACTATTTACTTATTTGTTTATCTATTTTTTAGAATACTAATAATAAAAAAAAAACTCACCAATATCAAAAGTTGCTTCTTGGATTTGTCGGTTCATTTTTGCAAGTTCCTTTTGCACTTTGATTTCTTCAGATCGAGACAACTTGAGATCCACTCCAGTCATGGAACCTGGGCGACCCTTCTGCCTCTGCTTCACGAGAAACGCCTTATCTTTTTCCGATTTCATCAGAGCCAAGGCATCTTGTTGAGCAATACCAAAGAGATCATCCAACTTTTCAACAAACTGTTTAAATTTGTTCTTGGCCGTTTTCGATGTTTTCACCGGGTCTTTTTGAAGAGTTCTCCAGTCGGCGTGAAGTTTCTCCAGCTTAGTAATTGCATCTTGCTCATGTTTAGTCGGGATTCGAGCTTTCTCCCAAAAAATGAACACTTCTCGTATTGTAAGTTTTGCTGATTCGCTTACAGTTAATTTCACAGTACATAAATTATAAAATAAAGCACACAAAACTTGACGATTTGAGGGTAGTTTACAACCGGTGATCTGGTGAATGGGATAGCACACAAGAAATATTTTATCCTTGGTCCGGCTTTGTACACCTGATGTGGATGCCATTTCAGAGGCCAATAGGTAAATAACAGTTAACTTGGAAAATGAAACAAAATATATTGCAAACTTTAATTTCAATAAAATGTTTTCAAATGTCTTTTAAAATAATACTATATTAGTTATAAAAACAATAACACACACACTTGGAAAATCAAAAAAAAAACGTTTAAAATATCTTCACTAGATAATTGTTCGATCTAACCAGCTCAAAGGCACTTTAGAAACTAAACTGAATAAATAAAAGGTCGGTTGTACGCTGAAGTAAAATCACCATCCCTAAAATAGAAATTAGATTCACCCTCCTTTTTACCTGTCAAACGGGTCTTTCTTTGGTAAACTAGTCAGGTAATCCCCATATAATAAAAGATTAAATTTGAACAAAAGGCTCTTTATGTTTGAAAATTGAGTTCCAAAATACTTTTTAACAAAAAAATGTTAATTCCGAGACACATTATGTAAAAACCCGTAAAATTCTTAGAATGCTCCCAAACTGGCTCCTACTGATACCAGGTCACGTTTTTGGTGCTAAAGGCAACAATTATGTATAGAATATAAATTTTGAAGAACATTGGCTTTCTTTTGAGATATTAAGCGTGTTTCTATTATTTACCGTTCTGGAGTTATGGCTCCATATGTCAGCTTTTTGGCCAAAAATTTGGATTTTTTTCAAACTTTGAGCGACGAGCGGCATGGGTTAACGTCGTTTAATCGAGCTCAAATTTCGGCTATCTCAATATCTGGAAAGGGGAATCGTTTTGTGGGGTCCAGACGAACAAAATTCCGACATCGATTTTTTGCGGTCACCCTAATAATATATATATATATATATATATATATATATATATATATATATATATATATATATATATATATATATATATATATATATAATTTCTTCTCTCTTCTTCATGTATTGTTGAATCACCTGTAGTCTTCGTATTGTACTTTTATTTAGTGTCCATGTTTCTGTTTCATAGATAAGGACTGGACGAATATACTGGTCGAAAAACCTGTGCGTTAAGCACAACGGATTTGAATATTTCTTGTAATCTTCCAAACGTCAATCACGTCATGGATACTCTTTTATACGGAATTTATGGTAACTTGTATATACAACTATCAACTTTCTCTATTTGTGTATTTTCTATTATTATTACTTCTTCGTTTTGTCCTATGTCGTTAGTTAAGCATTTGATTTTATTGATATTTATTTTTAGACCCATCTCTTTTGATTTTTTTACTCAATCCTTCTAGCATTCTTTGTAGTTCTTGTTGGTCTCTGGCTCTTAAGGTCACACCATTAGCATATATCAAATGTGTTAGTGTTTCGCCATATACAGTTATTCATCTATTGTCCCAGTCTTACTCTACGCTGAGTTTTTATCTCGTTCGTTTTTTTTTAGTTTTGTTACTGGTGATGTATTCGTGTGTATATATATATATATATATTTATATATATATATATATATATATATATATATACATATATATATATATATATATATATATATATATATATATATATATATATATATATATATATACATATATATATATATATATATATATATATATATATATATATATATACATATATATATATATATATATATATATATCTTCGAAGGATATAGCCCGCTTATTTCCTCCCAGAGCGGTGCATGTTAGAAATACACGTCGCGCTAATACTTCACATCCGTATGACGT
The DNA here is from genome assembly GCA_019049505.1 of Pachyrhynchus sulphureomaculatus. Lineage (NCBI taxonomy): Eukaryota > Metazoa > Arthropoda > Insecta > Coleoptera > Curculionidae > Pachyrhynchus > Pachyrhynchus sulphureomaculatus. Next base: position 44,430,932 of record CM032449.1, read on the forward strand.
TCAGCTTGTTACTCCTCGTACAACGCTTTTCCAGCAGTCTTTTATATGAAGAACATCATCCCTTTGGAATACTTTGCCCAGGACTGTGTTTCCTACCGAGTACAATTTACAGCCAATCAAGAACAACGTTAACCGCTTTTTTCCGCACACGTGTCGCTCCTGTAGCTCTTTAGGGACTTCCCTGCAGCACGTGTGCTAGACCCATATTATATATATATATATATATTATATATATATATATATATATATATATACAGTAGAACCCCGGTTGTCCGAGGTAACGTGGGGGGGCACCCTCCTCGGATAACTGAAAACTCGGATAATCCGGATTTGTTTTTTATTCATTCAAAAAATAAGCACCAATACTTTAAACCGATGTATTAACGTTTTTAACATATAAATAGGTACATATATTATAAAACAGTGAAACAGGTATCTATGCGCTTCTGTTTCATATTGCATCTTATTTTTCTCGCTGCAATGTTTCTCCATCTATTAAGAAGAAGCAAATCCGCTGGGGTTACCTCTGGTTGTTGTTCGATATACCTCAAAGCTTTTTCCAAAGAAGCAAAACCTTCTTGATGAGAGATCTTAGTGGGAGAGTGTTCATCTACCGCCGCTTCGTCATCGTCATCGTCATCTGATTTTTCGGTTTCCCGAAAGGTTTTCGTTATTTCTTCAATACTCATTTCTTCTTCTAAATCATCAGCTGTAATCCATTCAACAACATCTTCTCTTGTCACATTTTTGCAACCTTTTAATTTTTGCATTAACTCAAATAAACTTTTTTCTTTTTCTTCTATCTCACTGTCAAAATTCGAACAGGACATTTTTCCATTGCTTCTCAATTTCAAAGCTAATTCATTTAATGGAGTATCATCTTCACTGTCATTTTAGTCCTCAAAATCAATAACTTTTGACCAAGATTTTTGTATTGTGGTAGTACGCACAGAATCCCAATCTGGACTTACCCAGTAAATAACATTTTTCAGTGTAACCTTTCTCATCCCATTG
>CM032449.1:44436945-44451945 GCA_019049505.1 Pachyrhynchus sulphureomaculatus
GTTACTTTTCTTGATAGCATATAAGCTAATTTAAAGAGAAGCATTAAAGTTAACTATCAAAATTTTCGCAACTATTTCTTTAAAAAAGTAACATCTCTACACGATAATAAGGTTCAGATATTACCGCAACTTTTTCAGGAGATAAGCTGCGAATTTTTAGTTGTATATCGTAACACATTTGTTGTCAAATGTTTTCATGATGCGAACTATACGATTTTTTAACTGAATGTACCTAAAAAACATTATGGGGGTCATTCGTTCCCAAAGATAATATCTATGCAGAAAGGTGTTTCGAATTTTTATTGTAGAATAATTAGAAGTTTTTGTATGTTGGTATATGTTAAAATTTTTAAAGATTCTGTTTCTCAAAAATATTAAAGGTCTTGTGAATTTATTGTTATTGCCAAAATTTCTTCTTTCATATCTTAAAATAAGACAAATGTACTCATACTTTACTAAAACAATACATACTACAACAAAACTATATTTATAGAGTAAAGGTAGAAAAAATTAGAGTAAGAAATCACAATAAATCAGCAACGCATAATATGGCGAGAATTACTTTAAAAATTTGTTTCTACTCAGTACCATTTGCTGAAAATAAATTCTGTTTTTTTTACTCACACTCCAAGATTTTTTTTCTGCGCGTTTTAGCGTCCCTTAAATCACGAGAAATATTAGTTTTCAATACGTTAATTCAGGTGCTTTTTAGAAATTATCATTTTCTTATTCTGGGATAAAGCATATTTCAGCGTTAATGTCGACAAATGTCCACAAATCAACAAAAGAATTTACAATCTCTCCTAAGAGCTTTGGTGGTCATGTTAATACGTATATATATATAAATATATATATATATATATATATATATATATATATATATATATATTATATTATATATTATATATTTTCTTTACACTCGCTTTACGAAATTTTAGTGGTTATAACCAGAGAACCAGGTTGAGGATGCAGGGACATCACATACTTCAAACACATCTTTGCCAATCTTTGATGCCAATAGATATTTCTTTCTTGCGGGGATAATTTTCCAGGGAATGTGGTTCGCTATATAGGGAAGATTTCTTATTTATCAATTCGTATTTTTACTATATATATTTCAAAATTAAACTTTTATGTACGCAATTATAAATAAATTGATATCCATATTCCAACTAAATAAAAGTTAACCATAAGAAATTCCTAGTTCAATTTTAAAACATTTGATATTTGCAAAATAGGTTTGCCAACATGCAGAAGCTTTAAGCACCAAAAAATTGTCCGAGAAATAAGCAATAAAAATTTTTCCCATGTGCTAACTTGAACTTTCTGCTGGATACAATATACTTCCTGCTTATTTTGTTATGGCTTCAGAAAAGACTCTAGCGTTGAAGCATCAATTAGTACGAAGGTATAATAAAAAATTTGTTTTCCTTAGACGTACACTACGCAAAAGAAAGAAATCCGAGCAAATAACAAACGATTCCGTAGATGCTGTTCCTGGTACAAGAAGTGGCCCTGAAAATGACGCGGCAACAAGCTGTTAGGGAACTACGAAGTCTAAGTCCAAAGAGAACAGAGCCTCGGAGATACCCAGAACGAATCAAAACGCAGTCAAAAGTTCAAAAAATTACACGTAAAACAAGAAGTGGGAGAGTATACGCTTATAGATTATGAAAAATTTTCACAATAAAAATTATTATTAACGAAAATTTATTAAATAGCTAAATTTTACAGCATATTGTGTTTTGTATGTAAATTTAGGGTTCATTTTTGGTCAATTTGTTTGTTTTCTCTATAGAAGTCGATATTGACGCACGAGTTTTAGTTTTTCTTACCTTAATCGTGTATATTGCAGTGCTGATGTTCAGATACAACTAATGGTACAACTTGTTCCTTTTAAGTACATATGGCATTCTCAAAACATTGAGCAGGCTTGAGATCATCAAAAGCATTTCTTGGCAAACCGAAGGTGTTCATAAATTTTCCTGTTCTTAAGATACATCAATGTCAATATCTTTATTATCTCTTACTACTCTTACACTAAACGTTGTTATTACATGATATGAAAGTATTACCTATGTTAACTTAATCTAGATAGCCCTGTATTAAACTTAAACTAGAAAATGTGTTACAAAAACATGAGTCTTAACCTAACTTAACCTAGGGCCTATGCCAACTTCACCTAAGTTTACACTCTTTTTTTACTATGGGTGGGATGGGTTATCGTCTTCATCGGTAAGGTATATGTAGGAAAAATCGAAAAAAATGTATCAAGACGAACAAATTGTAAAATGAGCTGTAGTTGAATATTAGTACTGTACATGACACACCATCTCTACGAGAAGAGTCAAAGTTATTGCTTTCATCTTCAATAAATTCTGACCTAAAAATTGTTTTACCAAGTCAAGTTTTTATAAGAAAGAAAGGTAAAAGTAATAGATTATTGATTATACGAGGCGTATTCGAAAAGTAAGAGCCGTTTGGTCATAAAAAGAAATATATCGTTAGAAAAAGTTTTTATCGACGGTTTTAGTTTCCTACAAACCTACTTTACTTTTCCACATAATCGCCGTTCACTTCTAAGCATTTTTCATAACGCTGCACTAGCTTCCTTAATCCCTGTGCATGGAAGTTCTCCGCCTGGGAATTGAACCAGTTGACAACGGTAGTCTTGAGTTCCTCGTTATCTTTAAGCCGTTGTCCACCAAGCCACTGTTTCAAGTGCAATCGTCTATCAGATCGCAGCTTTTGGTCCACTTGTTGAACGATTTCATCGGTCTGGATACTGGGCCTGCCACTCCGCTCATCAGCATGCACATTTGTGCGGTCATTTTTGAAGTCTCGATACCATTGTCTAACCTTTCCTTCACTCATTACTGTAGATCCATAAACTAGACATAACTCCCGATGAATTTGAGCAGCTGATGATCCCTTTTGCACACAAAAATCGAATCACAGCATGCACTTCGCAACTGGCGGGAGCAACGATTTTCGCGGATATTGTTGTCTGCATTCACCGACAGATAAACGACTACTGAATCGAAACAATTACTTCAGTGGCTTCGGAAACAATCAATAGATGGTGCTGCATGTGTACAACTTTGTTTACACCCGCCAATATTTAAATATAAGCAAACGAATCCGCCTCTCATTCTCGCTTATTTAAAAATTTAGGTAAAACTGTTAAATACAGAGATTGTAGCGTTTTTTAAGATTTTTTACACAGCTGAAAAAGAATCAATCGCGCATCACATTTTTGACATATTAAACTAAAAATATTTTTTAAAAATGATTTTAACAAAAACCAAGCACAACGTTAATATACAAGACTTTATGAAGGCAAAGAAGAATCTCTAGCTTACATACATTCTCAAGAATATATGAGAATATCTTAACCGAAATAACGTAGAAATAAAAGGAAATAATAAAACAAAGGAGCGAAAACTATCAAAAACTGAGAACGAAATATAAAAGTTTGTTTATTTGGGCATAAATATGGTATTATTACTATTGCATATTAATCATCTTCTCCGTTCTGCTCAATGCATTTTCCATTAATTATCTTTTTTTATGGCTGATCAATTGAATCTTTCGTCTCTGAAATTACTTGTTAAATAGCTCCATAAAAACTATTCAAAACAGTCAAATCTGGCCTATTTGATGGTTATCTTGATCTTCCAAATCTGATAATCCATAAAGAGAAGCTTCATTTAACAAGTTAGTTAGTGCGAGAATGTTGTGTAACAGAGTCGCGTCCTGCTGTCAGATTATTTCCTTATTATCCTTTTTCTTACGACGCCATCTCCTCACGAAGGTTGGCGGTCCATATAGCTAAACGAACTTTAGAAACTGCTGCTCGAAGCATATCCACATCTTTTTATGGTATGTCCTTCAGCTAAGAATTTTGTCACCTTACGATCGATCGTTTGCCCTCTATTTTGCCTTCAATGATTAGACGTACAATAGGAATAATAAAGCAAAACAAAGACGAATATCGACACTGGAAAATCACATAAAACTACCAAACAAAACTCCATGAACTAAACGCCTAAATAACCAACAGCCTACTCATGACTACAAATCAAATCGCAACATCGAAAAAATACAAAAGTTCAGTAAAGATACACAAAATCTCAAGAAACAGAGAAGACTATTAAGAAATGATCCTACAAATTGCAGATTAGAACTGGCAGAAATAGACAAAAAAAAATAAAGAAAAAGACCAGAGAAGACGTCAGACAGTACAGAAACTCGAAAGTAGAAGAAATTTTGAAAGAGGGAAAAAGTTTGAAACACCTAAACAAACAATTGAATGAAGGGAGACATTAAATAATAAAACGTATAAATAACGATAACCAAGAGATCACACAAATCAAAAAGATAAAGGAAGTTACAGAGAAATATTATCAAACATTATACGATGCGAAAATATCGCCACCGCCCGGGAAAGAAGAAGGGAATAGAGTGATAGTAAGAAATGTGGGATCTAAAGAAATTCCCAATGTAACATACATACATAGATAAATGCGGTTTATAACGTCTTGTGACGTTGTCCGATTGTCGAATGCCAGTGTCATCTATCATTGCAGTTTTCATCACTTAAGCCTCTCTCGCTCATTGACCTTCTCGATCCAGGATTTCCTTGGTTTTCCCCTTCTTCTGTTCTCAGGTGGTATCCATTTCAATAGTTTCTTCGGCAATTTCTCTTCTCCCATCCTTGGAACGTAACCATACCATACAAGCTGTTTCTTCTCTATACTCTCTCTTTTACATTCACTTGTTCTTTTATCCTTTCCTAACTCGTTCTAATCTTGATGTTCTCGCTGAGCATTTTAGGGCGTCCATTTCCGTGGCTTCTATTTTCCCCCTTATGTGTTCTTTTATACGCCATGTTTCCGCTCCATACAACAACGTGCTCTTTATCATACATTCATAGATTCTTTTTTTCCTCTCTTTACCTATTTCTGTGCCCCATAATATTCCGTTTAATGCTTTAGTTATTCGTCTGGCTTTGTTTATTTTTAGTTTTATTTCGTTACCATCTGTCCCTTCTCTGTTAAAATTTACTCCCAAATATGTATATTCTTGGCACGTTTTAATTGTTTCGTTGTTGTCTAATTTTATTTCCGTTGTTTCTTCGCCTATACAGAGGTATTGTGTTTTTTCTATATTTATTTATAGACCCCATAATTCGTATTCTTCCTTCAATTTCCTTGTCATGTATTGCAGATCCTCTTTGTCATTAGCACATACTACTTGATCGTCTGCAAACTGAAGGGTGTTGTCATCAATTTGGATATCAATACAACCACATTTCTTTTTCCATCTCTCGAGCGCTTTCACGACATAGATTTTAAATAGGGTCGGCGAAATACAACACCCCTGTCGTAAGCCTTTGTTCACTGTAAAGGGATCTGACATTTTATTTCCTATTTTTACGACGGATTTCATATCATTATATAGGACTTGGACAGTTTTAACTACTGTATGATTGATGTTGGTGTTTTGGAGCACCTCCCAGAGCATATTGTCATATGCTTTCTCCAAATCTATGAAAAGTAGATGTGTTGCCCTGTTTCTTTCTAATTTCATTTCTATTAACTGTTTAAAACAGAACACATTATCTGTGCAGGATCTGCCTGCACGGAAGCCGCATTGTTCTTCCTCTTCATAGTTTGTATATTCTGCTTCAATCAGATCTCTTAAAATTCTTCCGTATACTCTACTTATTGAGCTAGTCACTGATATACCGCGATAGTTTTTGCAGTTCAATTTGTTTCCTTTTTTATGTATGTAGGTGATATAAACTGATTTACAATCTTCGGGTATCTCTTCTTCATTAATACATTTAGTGAACATGTAACGGATGAAATAATGAACGTCCTACAATATATGCAAAACAACAAAGGACCAGGTCACGATAAAATAACTATAGGTATAGTTCTATTTAATAGATGCCTCATAGAAAATAAAATACCAACAACTTGGGTAAACGCCTTGATTGTGCTTATATTTAAAAAGGGAAACAAATTTAAATTGGGGAATTACAGACCCATCAGCCTATTGTCGGTTACTACACAAAATCCTCACTAGAATCATAACATATAGATTAACGAACAAATTAGACATTTATTAACCACATGAACAAGCGGGATTTAGACGGGGATACAGCACTTTGGACCATCTTCAAACAAGTAGTTAACTAGTGGAAAAACATATATAAGGTTACCTTGTGGATAGCAATGGTTGACTACGAAAAAGCATTTGATTCGGTAGAGATATGGGCAGTCCTTAACGCCTTAAGTAACAGCAGAGTCGATGAAAGGTACACACTCTTCTTGAATACATACATAAAAATACCACATCACAAATAATGTTTGAAGAAAAAAAACAAATAAAATCAAAATTAAAAGAGGAATTAGACAAGGCGGCTCGATACGCCCAAAGCTGTTCACTTTGACTCTAGAAAACATGTTCAAATCGTTAAAGTGGGAAAATAAAGGAATACTAATGGACGGTGAACGATTAAATCACTTAAGATTCGCAGATGATTGCCAACACAAAAAAAGAATTACAAGAAATACTGATGGAATTAAATAACAAGTCTCGAAAAATAGGTCTAAAAATAAACTTCACCAAAACCAAATATTTAAACAACGAAAGTGAAGATAACAGCCAGGAACTATTAATAGAAGGTGAAAGAACAGGAAAGGTACAAACATTTAGGACAAAAAATCGAAATATCAAAAAATAATTTAAAGGCTGATTTGGATAGAAGAGTTCCGTTAGCTTGGTCTGCACTCGGTTACAATCTACATTGAAATTGAACATCCCGAATACAATAAAAGCCAGAGTATTCGGTCAATATATACTGCCGGACACCTTGCCCAGTTTATCAACGGGAACGTGTCCAAACGAGTCACGCAGAGTATAAACAAGATCAAGTCCGGGTCTCCCAACGGAACACTGCCAGAAATCCTGGATACTCTGAGACAAAAATTATCCGTATATGCCGCAAGACTTCGTAGATACAAAGAACCAAACGAGAGGAAAGATACCAACAACCTCTTCCGAAGAAGCCAAACACAGTTCTACCGGAAAACTACGCACAGCAAACAGACAGCAGTGACCGAACCACCAAACAAACAAGAACTCACAGATCATTGGAAAAGTATCTGGTCAGAACCCAAACTACCCAATAATAACACCCCCTGGATCAAAGCCAAAGAAGGCAAAGATAAACATGTGACAGAACAGGAAAATTCCACATTAACTACTGTGGGACCAAAGAGCATGATGAGGCGCCTGGATGCAAGAAGTTCCGGAGGTAGAATGGCCCCCCGTTCGGATCTCCGGGTAGGGGCTGGTTCGGAGGCGTCGACTTGCAGACATCATAATTTTAAGATAGATTTTTGCAACATACGAGGTATAAACTCGAACATAAATTCAGTGCATCAACACCTGCAATCAGATAAACCTCATGTACTCGCTCTATGTGAAACCAAGGTCAGTTCATCGACCAGCACAGTCAACTATCTTTATCCTGGGTACGACTTCTATTCCCGATTTAGGCGTAACTTTGGAATCTGTCTTTTTGTCAGAAGCGACCTCTCTTGTCAACGAGAAGAAGCTCTGGAGCCCCCAAACTTTTGATGTTATGTGGTTAAAAATAACGACTCAACAGACCACAAGGTTCATCTGTATCCTGTATCGACCACCAAGTGATACCAATTTCCGAATACTTTTCGCTTCTCTTGCAGACACCATCGATCATTTACAAAGTAACTATCCAAGTGCCGAAATTGCCATCCTGGGCGACTTTAATGTCCACAATATCAACTGGCTCAAATATTCAAATACTACGACGAACAAGGTCGTGAAGCTGAATCATTCTCAATCAATTATGGCTTAACTCAGCTTATTGATGAACCAACACGGATCCCTGATCGAGACGGGGAGTTCGCCAGTCTTCTTGATCTGTTTTTAACCACCAATCTGGAGATTTACACGGTCACCGTAAATCCGCCGTTAGGTTCTTCCGACCATAAACTGCTTTCGACATCGAGTATCCTGCCAATCAGTGACAGAGAGGCGCCTAGGCCGCGCAAGATTTGGCACTACAAATCTGCTAAATGGGAAGATCTCATGGAATACTTTCAAACTTTCCCTTGGATGGACGTTTGTTTTCGATCCGATAACCCATCTGACTGCGCCACGGAGGTCTCCGATGTTATTTTGGCTGGTATGGAAGCCCCTTTTTCGAAGAAATGCTCCTCCAACGGCAAGCCTTGGTTCGACCGAAAATGCAAAGAAGCTGTTGCTTCTAAACATATTGCCTACCGACAATGGCGTGAAAATCCTAACACCCTAAATCGAAACATCTTTGTTCATGCCCGGAAACAGATGCAAGGGAATTATCGACGAAACCAAGGAGGCACACAATCAACGAATTAGAAACAAACTTCTCGCTTGTCCCAACAATTCCAGGTCCTTTTGGGCAGTCGCTAAGGCAGTTAGTCAAATTTTACCAAATCCACCATACCACCACTCACACGGCCAGATAATTCCATTGCAACCACACCTGTTGATGAGAGCGAACTTGTTGGCTGAACTCTTGCTTCACATTCTACTGTCGATTTCCAAGGAAAAACACCACCTACTATTCCCATATTGCAGTTAAGGATGCCCGATGTTGTCTTTAGACAGCGCATCATAAAGCGTATTTTAATGAAGCTAGACACCAAGAAGGCTTCTGGCGCTGACGGAATACCTGCCATAGTTCTCAAAAACTGTGCAAGGGAACTAACACCAGTTTTCTGTAGACTTTTTAACCTATCCTACAGAAAGGGAATATTTCCGTCCTGCTGGAAATGTGCCACGGTTCAGCCGATACCTAAAAAAGGTAAGAAGACCTTGCCAAATAACTACCGACCAGTTGCACTGCTTTCAATAATATCGAAAGTCATGGAGTAAAGGTTATCAATGAGCATCTTCTAAAATATCTTGAACGATTCAATATTATTAGCGATCACCAATATGGTTTTCGTAAACATAGATCAACAGGAGATCTTCTGACTTATGTAACACATGTTTGGAACAACGCAATTGAACACTTTGGAGAATCTCGAGCAGTTGCTCTTGACATATCCAAGGCATTCGACCGTGGTTGGCACGATGGACTGTTGGCTAAGTTGCGCTCTTATGGTATGTCTGAAAGGTTCTGTTTGTGGCTCTCATGTTTCCTCAGAGAGCGTTCTTTACGAGTGGCGGTCGACGGATTTCTTTCTAACACCCTCACTATCAACGCCGGTGTGCCCAGGGCTCCATACTGTCTCCTACTCTCTTTCTCATTTACATTAACGATCTGCTGGAAAAGACCGGGAATCCAATCTATAGCTTTGCAGATGACAGTACGCTTGTCTCTTCATTCACCTTGAACGCTCGGACATCGGCTGCTCAGGCGAATATCCGCAGACAGCAGGAGGTCGTTCAACTTAACAAAGACCTGGAAGAAATTCTATCTTGGGGTGACGTAACCAAGTGGAATTTAACGCTACAAAAACCCAAGCGGCAGTTTTTTCTAAAAAAGTTAACGTTGCTGAACCGGACATAGTTATGTCGGGGCACTCCATTCCCCTAGCATCGTCGCTCAATTTGTTGGGCGTTAGTTTGGGAGCAAATGAACATGTTGCAGGCATAGCAAGGAGAGCTTCTCAAAAGTTGGAATGTTATTTAGAACCAGAAAGCTTTACACCCCACAGCAACTGTTTAATTCTTTACAAAGCCCAAAATTCGATCAACTATGGAATACTGCTCCCACGTTTGGGGCTCCGCTCCCAAACATACACTGCATTTGTTGGATTCTGTTCAGAGAAGAGCGGTCCGTCTGATTGGGGACCCGGAATTGACCGGCGGCCTTGATTCGCTGGAACATCGAAGAACGGTTGGCGACTTGAGTCTGTTCTACAAGTATTTTCATGGAAAGTGTTCGAAGGATGTAGCCCGCTTAATTCCTCCCAAAGCGGTGCATGTTAGAAATACACGTCGCGCTGGTGCTTCGCATCCGTATGAGGATCAGCTTGTTACTCCGCGTACGACCGCTTTTCAAGCAATCTTTTATACGGAGAACGTCATCCCTTTGGAATAATTTGCCCAGCGCTGTGTTTCCCACCGAGTACAATTTACAGCGATTCAAGAACAACGTGAATCGCTTTTTCCGCACTCGTGCCGCTCCAGGAGCGCTTTAGGGACTTCCCTGCAGCACGTGTGCTAGACCAATAAAAAAAAAAAAAAAACATGGCACTGAAACGTGGGGTTTAAATAAAAGTATAATAAATAAACTCCAGCTAACCCAAAGAACAATGGCGAGTCCAAGATAGTATTCCTAACATCGAGACATGAAGAAGATCAAAGTGACAGATGTAATACAACGAATATGTATATTAAGGTGGAATTGGGCGGGTCATATGGCAAGGCTGAATGATAAGAGATGGACACGCCGTATAGCTGAATGGAGGCCTAGAGAACATAAAAGATGCAGAGGTAGACCACAGACAAGATGGACGGATGACATAAAATGATTAGCAGAACACGATTCGATGCAAAAAGCAAACAACAAAACTCATTGGAGACAACTTGAGGAGGCTTATATCCGACTATGGATTAAACATAGCAATTCGTACTTTGGGCTCCTCATTATATGTCCGAAATATTGAGTTTTTCTTATTTTTATGGTTGTTAGTAATTCCTTCATTTTGTTCATTCTTTCAAGTACTTCTGTGTTTTTATTTTTTTTACCTAGGGGATACGAAAAAAAGGCGTCTATAAATGTACATTTCAAAAGATTCCAGTAGTTTCTTTGAGCCAGGATCAAGGGTCCAGCACTCACATCCATATAATAGGACGGAAAAGCATACGCTCTCACCACTCTCATTCAGAGTCCGAAACTGAAACTTGTGCGATGGAAAAATTTATTTATATTCATGTATGTTACTCGGACCTATTTAATTCGGGAATATATTTCCTTTTTTTGGTCCGACTTGTCATTTATATTGGTTCCCAAATATTTAAATGTGGAAACCTGTTCTACTGTCTCTGTAAATGGACTTTCAAGCAAAAATATTTTGAGGATTTCTCCCTTTATCTCAACTGCTTTTGCATCCTTCTGTAGTTGTATAGCATGAATAACTTCTCTTCTTGTTGTTTCTGGCCTTATCTCATTATCCCTGTTTAGCTGTAAGTTTTCTGATCTATGTCCGTTGAAAAGTTGTTCTATGTATTGCTCCCATGTCTTTATTTTATCCTTAATATCCAGTATAATTTCATTGCTTCCATTTCTCAGAATTGTTTTTTATTTTTCCTCCCAATTTCTTCATTATATAGGTTGAATGTGTCATGTTTCTCTTGCAGTTCCTCTGTTTCTCGGCGTTTCTCGCTTAACCAGATTTCTTTAGCTTCTCTACATTTTCAACGTATTACTCTGTTTAGTTCGTTGTACTATGAGACATCCTTTGTTTCATGTGTGTAATCATCTTTCGTCCATCAGATTTAGCATGTCTTCTGTCATCCGTTCTTGTTTTTTTCTATTCTCCGCTCGACCCATTTCTTCCTCCTGTAACGCTATTAATTCATTCTTCTTGTTGACCCATTGAAATTCGACACTCTCGTTTTCTGTTCTTATTTGCTTATTAAATTTCTCATCCATTCGGTTTGATATTTGTTTTCTAATTTCAGGGTTTTTAACGAGAATAAAATCTATCTGATTCCTAGTCCTATCGCCAGGTGATTTCCAAGTATATAACCGCCTGGGTAGGAGTTTGAAAAATGTGTTGCTAATAAAAAGATCATTATTGACACAAAATTGAACGAGTCTGTCGCCTTGATCATTTCTCAGACCCAAGCCATATTGTCCTCATTATTACGGAATATTAAATTTTCAACAGTTGTCGTTATTGTTTGTTGTTTGTCGCCCCATTTTAATTTATAAAATATTAGCGCGGCTACTCTATTGTTTATTATACCGCCTAAACCTGAGTAAATTGACGGCCAAAGTGTTATATTGCTCGTATCACTCGAGGATTTTCTTTAGCACAAAAGTTAACATTTTTTGTATCGGGAAACTTTCCAAACAATTTTATTAAACAGTTGCTCATCTTGTTCTATATGTAGCGTTTCCTGGCAAAAGCCTAAATGTAAATCTTTGTGTTTCTGGACTAAATAATGCATTGGTAAAATATTTTGAAACCTGTTCTGCCAGAATCTTCAACAACATCTATAGAAGAACCTTTTCTAAACTCAAAAAATGGTAACTATTGGTTTTCGTTTAGTTTTTATAATAGTGAGGCACGTTGAGAATATAACAGAATTTCCGATTCTTTGTTTTCGTTGTTTTCTCTGCTTTGTACATTCTTTTTCTTTCGTTCAAAAGTTATTTTATTTAAGATATGGTTATATATTCTTGGAAATGTATTTAAGCTAGGGATTTTTATTTGTCTTCCATAATGTCTTATATATCTTCGACGTGCTTGCCTTTTTTTATAACCATATTAATAAATACTTAGTAAATATCCTGTTTTTACACTCCGAAAACAACAAGTTTGTATTAGCACTTAGTTTTAACTTATTACTATCAAAATTCTTGGTTCAAAAAAATGTGTAAAATATACAGCCTGATTTGACGAAGTTAGAAAAAGTATTATTCTTTGCTGATTTTACACATTAAAACCATTAAAATGTATAATAGCGTTTCTAGACTTAAAAGATCTATAAAACTAAAAAATAATGTATTGAGTGTTCCATTTAAAAAATATAAAGTTTGAGTCATATGTGAATTGACATGATCGTTTTGGTTTTAAATCGACTACCTTCCATACTTTAAAAACGCTACAACGACTATATGTAACAATTTTACCTAACGCTTTAATACGTAAGTTGGATCAATAAACCTGTACTTGAAAAATTTTACCACATTTGCCGAACAGATTTGTAATGGTTAATCTCCAGTGTTATCATCGGTTTGACATTTGTCAACTATCACCACTATTGGTTCCCATCTTCCAGCTTCTAAAAGGGTCTATTCTAAATTTTGAAGTTTTCTGATATCAAGTCATTTTCAGTGTAAGTTGCTTTACGATCATACATATCGTAGTACCTTCGGTGAGATAAATAACACCAATGACTTCAAAGGGTATCAGGAAAACAGCTAAAAAACAAAATCCAATGTTTCGACTTACCGTTTTTGCTCCTCCTACTAAAGAGAATTATTTTATTCGTTAAAAAGTCACCCTCCTGGATTTTTGCATCTCTTCACGGTTCAGGGTCATTAGATCACGAAAAACATTGTCTCTCATTTTGGTTGGGCTGTTGCTCTTTCAAATTTGGTACAAATACAAGACTTAAAGTTCTTCTTTTTCAGCGTACTTGGTGTCGAGAAATCTAAAAAAATATGTTATTGTTTTTAATAAATTATGGTCAAACATATAAGGGATAAATGACGTAGGGGTAGGCATGGAGGTTGGAGAAAGAGCTTGGCGTATATCATATTATACGTCCTTTCAAGGTGATCAAGAAAGAAAGAAAATTGTGTTATTTTTCATCATATATTATGTAGATTATGTTCGTTTTCAATTATAAATGTCTCTGAAGCCATTCTTCTCTATCGATCATTTAAAATATCGAGATTTAGGGCTTGAATTACCTTATTCTTTTGTCACTTTACCGATTTTTTCACTTCAATTCCGTATAAACCATGGAACCATAAAAGAAAAGTAGATAAATGAAGCTTCCTTATGAAAAAAATATTCTAAAATAGAACAGATATTTTTAACCTTAAATTACGATTTCAAACACTTGAAGAAAAACACCATCTATTTCACAAATTGAGTGTGTGTGTGTGTTTCATGGCGTTGGTGGAAACCAATTGGCCAGCGAAAATTGATAAGTTTATTTAATGGTGTTCTTGTATTGTGATGTTTCCGAATTATTAATCCTTTATTAAACACCATACATTCGCTTGCAGTATAATAAATGATATGACCTGCGAAGTGAAAAACTTCCTGATACACTTGCTATTTAATAAAGTAAATGAGCTATAAATGAATCGAGCGTAAGGGGAACACAATCAGCCAAATGTTTGTTCCAAAATCTATTTCATAAAAAAACTTTATTTGCACCAATATAAACATATATATATATATATATATATATATATATATATATATATATATATATATATATATATATATATATATATATATATTATATATATATATATATATATATATATATATATAATATATATATATATATATATATATATATATATATTATATATATATATATATATATATATATATATATATATATATATATATATATATATATATATATTATATATATATATATTATATATATATATATATATATATATATATATATATATATAATATATATATATATATATATATATATATATATATATATATATATATATATATTTATATATATATATATATATATATATATATATATATATATATATATATATATATATATTACAATAGAGGTTTTCACGGATGGTGGAATATAATATATTAAAATTCCGGGTTTCATTCCGTTCGTCAAATGTTTGTTCCAAAATCTATTTCATAAAAAAACTTTATTTGCACCAATATAAACATATATAATATATTATATATATATATATATATATATATATATATATATATATATATATATATATATATATATATAATATATATATATATATATATATATATATATATATATATATATATATATTTATATATATATATATATATATATATATATATATATATATATATATTACAATAGAGGTTTTCACGGATGGTGGAATATAATATATTAAAATTCCAGGTTTCATTCCGTTCGTCTAACAATGGAAACGTTATGTTAATGACATCTTTATAATTTGACCTCATGGACGAAACGAATTAGACAATTTAAATAAATAAATAAATA